>JAVJIX010000107.1:2722500-2940000 GCA_036785185.1 Paratrypauchen microcephalus | reverse complement strand
CAGCACCAGAACTAAACCAGACCTTTATTTGATTTTTGTGTCGACCCAAGAAATGTCAGCACAGAATCACCACGGTGACGTTGGTCTGAGCCTCGTACTTCACACCCTCTGAAGTAAATTACTGTTTCCGTGGTAACCGCTCTTCTCACTTTATGGTCATTTTTGGCCCTGGACTCGACTCAAATGTGTCGAGATTAGTTCTGGGAATTTGGGCAGCTGTTTTTCTCTCAGCGAGTTCCAAGTTGCAAGTTAACTTTAATTTTTAACAGAATCGAGGTATTTGGAGTCTCGACATTTTGATGATTGTCCTCAAGTTTGATCAAATGTTTTACAACTTTTTTCTTTTTCTACTACTGCTACTACTACTACAACTACTACTATTACTATTACTACAATGACTACTACAACTACAAACAACAACTACTACTACTACTACACCTACTACTACACCTACTACTACACCTACTACTACTACTACTACTACTACTACTACTACAACTATTACTACTACAATGACTACTACAACTACAAACAACAACAACTACTACTTCTACTACTACACCTACTACTACTGCTACAACTATTACTACTACAATGACTACTACAACTACAAACAACAACAACAACTACTACTACTACCATGACTACTACAACTACAAACAACTACTACTACACCTACTACTACTACTGCTACAACTATTACTACTACAATGACTACTACAACTACAAACAACTACTACTACTACTACACCTACTACTACTACAACTATTACTACTACAGTGACTCTTACAACTACAAACAACAACTAGTACTACTACTACAACGACTACTATAACTACAAACAACACAACTACTACGACTACTACTACTACACTTACTACTACTACTACTACTACTGCTACAACCATTACTACTACAATGACTACTACAACTACAAACAACTACTACTACTACACCTACTACTACCGGCTGCTACCGGCTGGTTAGCTCAACTACCGGCTGGTTAGCTCAACTGGTAAGTCATGGACTTTCCCCCTGGAGGTTGTAGGTTCAAACCCCCCCCGGGCAATGAGCTAACCAGTGTGGGTCCTTGGGCAAGACCCTTCACGGTACTGCCCCCCGGGCGCCGAAAAAGATGGCTGCTCACTGCTCCTGAAAAAGGATGGGTCAAATGCAGAAGTCAAATTTCTCCCGTGTGTCACTGTGTGTCATTGTGTGTGAGACCAATAAAGGCTAAAAGCCCAATCTTAAAAAAAAAAAAAACTACTACTACTACTACTACAACCATTACTACTACAATGACTACTACAACTACAAACAACTACTACTACTACACCTACTACTACTACTACTACTACAACTATTACTACTACAATGACTCTTACAACTACAAACAACTACTATTACTACTACACCTACTACTACTACTACTACTACTACTACTACAACTATTACTACTACAATGACTACTACAACTACAAACAACTACTACTACTACTACACCTACTACTACACCTACTACTACTACTACTACTACTACCATGACTACTACAACTACAAACAACAACTACTACTACTACACCTACTACTACTACTACTACTACTACTACTACTACTACTACTACTACTACAACAACTATTACTACTACAATGACTACTACAACTACAAACAACTACTACTACTACTACTACACCTACTACTACTACTACTACAACTATTACTACTACCATGACTACTACAACTACAAACAACAACTACTACTACTACTACCATGACTACTACAACTACAAACAACAACTACTACTACTACTACACCTACTACTACTACTACTACAACTATTACTACTACAATGACTACTACAACTACAAACAACAACTACTACTACTACACCTACTACAACGACTACTACAACTATTACTACTACAATGACTCTTACAACTACAAACAACAACTAGTACTACTACTACTACAACGACTACTATATCTACAAACAACAACACAACTACTACGACTACTACTACTACACCTACTACTACTACTACTACTACTTCTACAATGACTACTACTAAATGTAAAAACACAAAGGTGCTTACAGCCTTCCTGTGAGACTAAAGGATTAGGCAAAGAATATTATGGCTTTAATACTTCTTAGTGTGCCTCAGACAAGGGAAAAACAACGCTCAATAACAAGATTTTTACGACAACTCCTAATAAAACTTCAAGAAGGGGAAACATATTACATAAAATCGATTCTTTCTCTCTCGATGTTTGTGATGAGGAAACAACATAACAGCTGAATGTTTGTTCCAAGTGTGGCGTGGGCGGATCCGAACTTTTTTCAGATTAATAAACGGAAAATAAAATATATTAGGGAACAGAAAGTATGTAAATGCAGTTTTGATTTGACAGCCTTAAAATGTAAATTCACAAATGCAAACACTGCACTGAGAAACTCTGTTACACACAACTAGGGCTGGGTATGATTAAAAAGTTGTGGATACGATACATACCTCGATACAGAGGCCATGATGCGATTTGTTTTTGGATACAGTGCACTTTCGATTCAATATGGTTTGATATGATGTATTTCTAACCAATTCGATACAGTTCTGTACAAAATAAAGTTTAAATCATGGCTGGGATACTAAAAATCTTTATTAATTCACTAAGTTTGTACAAAGTTAATATGGAAAACGCCCATTTTACTCAAAACAGTGAAAATGTCAACACAATTGTAGCTCTTACACAAAATAATTGAGTAAAATATACCTAAAAAATACTCTTGGCAATGGCAAAAGGAGAAAATTTGTCAACTGGACACAAGTTTATTTGGTCGAATACGTTTCAGCTGCTTCTTCAGTTCTATTTCGACCAAATAAACTTTTGTCCAGTTGACTAAGGCTACGTTCAGACTGCAGCCTGAAGTGACCCAAATCCGATTTTTTTGCCTCTTTGCGAACTGTATCTGATCTTCTAATGAGTCTGAACGACACAGATCAGATTTTTTCAAATGCGATCCAGGCCACATGGATATGTGGTCCTAAAACCGATACATATCCGATCTTTTGGCATGCAACTTCAGTCTGAACGGCCAGGTCGCGTTCATCCGACCTGGGCGTGTTTCCTCCAGCGAGAGTGGTACAAGTCGGCGCTCACAAACGTACACAAACGTTCTTCTCGTCATGCGAAAATAGTATATGAACTCTGTATCAGCGAAGCGGCGAAGCACGTAGCAATCCCACCACTCTTGGCTGCGACTCTGCACCAACACGTTCATTTCGACGGACGTTGCTGCCACTGCCCCGCAAAACGCCGTGGCCAAAAACCTCGTCCTTCTCTTTCTCCGTCTCCTCCTTAAAACAAATAGCTGTACATGTTCTAGCTCCGGTACGACAGCAACTTTAGGCGACTTCCGTAAACACTGAGCACACTCGCTGCACGTGACGTCGTCGTGTCCTCCAAGGCGCATGCGGGACACTTTTGGGGCGTTTAAAGTTCACACTGGAGATCACATACAAGTCGGATTTAATTGGAAATGTGAACGACCTCGCAAAAAAATCGGATTTCACAAAAAAATCGGAATTGAGCATTAAGCATTATTTATTTTATACATTATTATTAATGTGTTGGGTTTTCATTCCCTCAAAATGACAAAAATTACAAGCATACAAACACGTGCTGTTTAACGTACAGGTTCATCTGTCGCCTTGACGACTGTGAGAACAGTTTCATCATGAGCCTGACCAGTGTTGCCAACTTAGCGACTTTGTCGCTATTTTTAGCTACTTTTTGGACCCCCCTAGCGAGAAAATTAGACAAAAGCGACTAGCGACAAATCTAGCGACTTTTTTTGGTGATCAGAGGCTCCAAGATCGCGGGAGGGGGAAAAAATAATTGCGCCGTTTTCTCTCGTTCCCCGTTCAGAGAAAGAGACAGAGAGAAAGAGACAGAGAGAAAGAGACAGAGAGGGGCAGTGGAAGAGACAGACTCACCAGTCTCTCCTCTGCTCCCTCCCATCTCGTCAGATCGCCTCGGAGTCTGGTCATTCCCCTCTCTGTTTCTGTCATTCAGTTTCTGTCGTCGCGTGCATATCCCTCTCATTCTTTAGAGCATTTCTTTTTTCTCCTCTTGTATTCAATCGCAATGCCACAACCAAAAGTGTATACACAAAAGTACAGACGGGAGTGGGAAAAAGCTAGTTGTACAGCACAGAAAAGTTTTAAAAAGCTAATTCTTTAGCACCAAAAAAATAAATAAAAAGCTATAGTTTGCCCACTATAGCACAAAAAAATAAAAAGCTTTAGTTAAACTACAGCACAAAAAAAAACACAAAATAAAAAAGCAAGCTATAGATCTTGGACTACAGCTCCAAAAAAAATATCTAAAAAATAAAAACCAAATAAAAAAATAAAAAACAAACAAGTATATGTAATAACAACACCAATAAAAGGTTAGTGTCACGGGGTAAAGAAGGTTAGGATGTGCCCCCCCCACCTCGCTCGCTCGTCTAGCTACTTTTAGCTACTTCTGGGCGGGCCAATAGTTACTTCCGATGCTGGGGAGTTGGCAACACTGAGCCTGACTCTTAGACTGAGACTAAGACAAACTTTATTGATCCACAAGGGAAATGATTTGCGTACAGTAGCTCACTCTTCAAATATAATATATAACAGAGGGTAACAAAAAATAGAATGCTCACGCTGACGTCACAAAACCGGCAGCTGTTTGGAAACTTACGGATGACGACTTCCTTTGGACTCTGTTGGCGATACGAACTCTGACAAAATCTTGGAAAACTGAGAAAATGGCCTCGTTTTCATCATCTAGATGTCATTATTATTTCTTTTTTCCTTTATAAATTTCCCATTGCCTTAATAAAAAAAAAAAAAGGATGTCATTGTGGCGTTCCGTTGTTCGGCAGATTGACAGTTTCCTCCAGCTGCCTGTGAGTGACATCGAGGACGCAATTAGAATCCCATCCGCCATGGAAAGCTTTGGCAGGTCGTGAAGATGCCGCTGCTGAATCCGCGGTTTTTTAACATGCCCACATAAAACTAAAATAAAATATAATGAAAATAAAAGTTTTTATTATAGATCCATGAATGTCCAGTATCGGGAACTAGATCGGAAATCGTCATTCGGTGAGCATGAAACGAGCCTGTTGTGTTGGACTGTTTGTTTGTTTGTTTGTGTCTGTAATAAGTTTGATGATGATCAATAACAGAGTTCAGACAGAGCAGAGTCATATGGACGTTTGTGCGTTAGCATCGAGCTCTTAAGGTTACCGTGGCAGCACTTTGCTCTGGCCCATCAAACCTCTCTCGTCTGCACCTTTGCCCCATTTCACTGCAGTTTGGGATTAGTTTAATGTTTTGATTTGCAAATGCCCCTCCATCTTTCAAATATACGTCCCTAATATGAGCAGTAAAAAGTGCACAGCTCGTAAAAACCCAGGTAGTTGCTTTTTCAAGAGTTTTGGCAGCGGTCCACGAGAACTAAAGCAAACCATCGGCGAAGTTCATCCATTAAACATGAGGCCCGCCGGAGTGATGCATCTCCGTAATGTAGCGTTATAATGGAGATAGAAAGGAAAGAAGGAACGAGCCAGTCGGACGGAGGGATGGTGTCAAAGCTTAAAAAAATGATGACGAAGTTACACATTGATTGAGAGCGTGTTTTCAAACCACAAAGAATGATCTATGTATTAATAAATCATCTGGACAGTTTGTAAGAGATGTTAAAGTGATATGGGTAAAGACTCGAGGAAGGACGGTGAATATTTGGTGCAGAGGACGCCAAGATTAGAGGTTGATACCGATACCCCTGAACAATTTGCAGTAACAGAGCTTTGGCTATTACAGTGGTACCTCACCTTACGAAAGACCCAACAAACGAAAATTCCAAGTTACGAAACGCCTTCACGTTAAATTTTGGTCTCTAGATACGAAAGAAAATTCAAGTTACGAAACACGAAATCTCAAAAATTCAAATAATGCGCGCTCAGCCACACACATTATACGCTTTTCTCAGACTGGATTTAAACTTTTCTCACGTTTGTCTCTCGTTTAAACACTCAAACTTTCATAGATTTTCAACAAAATTGACTGCGTGCGGTCCCCCTCCCCTCCTCATCCCCTCCCCTCCTCGCTGCTCGCCTCAGCCGTGACTCGTGAGGTACACCGGCAGAGCTAGCACCAAACCAGGAAATAGACCCGCACGCGGCGCTTTAATCCTGGTGTCCAGTCCTGGTTCAGCCCAGGTTTAGTCCTTGTCCAGTCCAGGTATAGACCTTGTTTAGACCTGGTTTAGTCGTTAGTCCTGGCTCTACAGTCTCTTATCCAATCAGGACCCAGAACACAGTGTTACACTATAAAAAAAAGTTACACTATATAAAAAAAACTTGGAACGGGGCCTTGGAACGAATCAGGCTTTTTCCATTGAAATATCTACTCAACTTATGAAAAATTCACGTTACGAAACCACTTCTGGAACGAATTAATTTCGTAAGGTGAGGTACCACTGTACCAGTATCGATATCGAACTCTTAAAAATGACCATCCATCCATTTTCTTCCACTTATCCGGAGCCGGGTCGCGGGGGCAACAGTCTAAGCAGGGACTCCCAGACTTCCTTCACCCCGGACACTTCCTCCAGCTCCTCCGGCGGGAGCCCAAGGCCTTCCCAGGCCAGCCGGGAGACATAGTCCCTCCAGCGTGTCCTTTGTCTTCCCCAGGGCCTCCTCCTGGTGGGACGTGCCCGGAACACCTCCTGAGGGATACGTCCAGGAGGCATCCGGAACAGATGCCCGAGCCACCTCAGCTGCTCCTCTTGACGTGGAGGAGCAGCGGCTCTACTCTGATCTCCTCCCGTGTGACTGAGCTCCTCACCCTATCTCTAAGGAAGCGCCCAGCCACTCTGCGGAGGAAACTCATTTTGGCCGCTTGTATCCGCGATCTCGTCCTTTCGGTCATTACCCAGAGCTCATGACCATAGGTGAGAGGAGGAATGTAGATCGACGGTAAATCGAGAGAACGGTCTGGTACAGTGACCGCATCACTGCCGACGCTGCACCGATCCGCCTATCATTCTTACGCACCATCCTCCCCTCACTCGTGAACAAGACCCCGAGATACTTGAACTCCTCCACTTGAGGCAAGGACTCCCCACCCACCCGAAGAGGGCAAGACAACTTTTTCCGGTCTAAAAATTAATTTTTTTTAAATATCTGTGGTAATGGAATTGGTTTTGAGTATCAACCCTTCTCCTTAGTATCAAAGTCCAATTGCAGTTTTACGCAAGTGTCTATTTTAGGGTGACCAGACGTTCCTATTGACCCGGGACAGTTCCAGTTTTGAGCCCTGTGTCCTCTGTCCCAGTAGATTTATACAAAACCACTGGTGCCCCTGTTTTTGACAAATCTGAACCCTGCCAACAGGATTTGTTTAGGTAAAATACAGAAAAGCTCCTTAAAAATGACCAAAACACAAAGAAAATGTGATTATACTGAGTCAGATGTTCATCATGAATGGGCAGAACAATTTTCCTTAATTATGCACTCATAATTAAGGAAAATTGTTCTGTTTCACAATTTTATTATTACCAGCTACCACAAAATGGGGCTGTCCCAGTTTTTGATGTTCACATTTTTCGTGAAGATAAGGAGATTTAAGTGGAGCGCACAATTCACCGTGACCTTCCCAGACACACTAGAAAAGCCCAAAGCATAGGTGGTCTTTATAGCCTATAAGAGCCGGGTAATTGCCTTGTTAGCATCTGTGCATCTGTCCGCCGCTCGCTCGTCCTTCCGACTGATGTGTTCCGAACCGCTCCTTTCTTCAGATAACATCGGCCGGCAGGACATAGCCTCCTCACCGGCACCGCTCAGATCGCATCGCTCGGCAGGACACAGATGGCGGCTGCTATCGGCAAACCCGCCTGCGCCGCCACTTGCTGCGCTAATGCTAACTGCTAATCTGTTTTCTTTCTCCTTTTTTTCTGCTAATCCGGAGAAGGAAGTTTTTTTTATTTTTTTTATTTGTTATCTATGACAACGTTTTGAAAGCGACGGCCATCTGCTGCAGCCCATGCGGAGAAAATGAGGTTTAATTCCGGCACGCTCAAACGCCTGTTCAAACGCTCAAACGGCTGTTCAAACGGGCGCTGTCGGGTTTGAGTGATTTGTTAATTTGATGTTGTTTATAGATTTTATCGTGTTAAAGCTGCACTGTGTAACTTTCCAGCTGGAAGTTCTGTTGGAGATGTTCCTGCTTAGTCCAGAATGTTCCAGAGAGTTGAAGTGTTGAATTTAGACAAGCAAGATCCTTTATGTGTTTTTACACTCCATGACTCTGTCTCATATAGAGATCTGCAGAACCACATGGCAAAACACTCAAACCAGGTGAATCACTTTTTAAAAAGCTGTGAAAATATCGAGCAAGAAATCATTCTTAGTCAACTGCACAATTTTAGACCAGTACAACCTGCTTCATTTGAATAATTTTGTTCATTTTAAAGTATTTTACAACTTTTAGTCAACTGTATTTTTTATTTGACTTAAATATGTTACATAGTCTGCTACCATAATTATAAACACTGAATCCTATCTCAAAATGCAATTTTAATTAAAATTTTAAAGGGACAGTGTGTAAGATTTTTACCCGTTAATTACTGAAATTGAAGATACCCATTCAAAAATACATTGTTTTCCAAGCCTTTTCACTTCCATCATGAAATCAAAGTATTCTTTTGGACTTAGATATAGTCACATAAAAGGGGGATCTTCCCCATGCAGAGGCAGCCATTTTGAATACGAGAGCCGCAGAAGGACATTTGGGCTCCGCCTTCGCCTTCGGCAAGACTCGTGGTTTTGGGTAAACAACACAAGCATGCTGCCGGATCAGACGTCGTAATGGATCTAACACGTGTTTTGGACTAAATTGTTTTACTGGATTTTATTCACTGGATCCTTACGGACAAATTGAGAGCAAGTTTATGGTGAAATACAGAGTTTGACCTGTGCAAAGCATTCTAAGGTAAGCTAACCTCATTTTGCGCTTTTCCGTATAAAAGCCCCATGTGCTCGGGGAGTGTTTGTTTTGCAGGGAAATGAATTGCATAGTCAAAAAGAGGAGACTGTAAGGTTTCATTTGATGTGTAGAGTGTCATGGTACATGATCGGGAATGTGTGTTTTCATGAAAAAAAAAAAAAAAAAAAAACGGGACCGCGCCCGAGTGACCCTCGAGGTCTGCCGTAGCTAAAACAGAAAGTGCAATAGCACCATCCACCTCTGCGCCACGAATCCTACACACTGGGGCTTTAATTTAATCTATTATAGTGAACTTTGTGTTTTTAAAATTGTATTTATTTTAAGGATAATAGAATATAACATTAAACAATTCAATAATAAGCAATAATAAATTTAATAATAAATAAATAATAAATGTATTAAGCAATAATAAATAAGACACAAAAACATAAAATACATAAAACAAAATTAAAACAACAAAGCTCACCACCCCCAGCCCACTCCTTCTCCCCAAAGACACACCCAAAAAATAAAATAAAAATAAAATAATAATAATAATAATAATGGTAGTGCTGGCCCTGTTTTATTTGTATCTCTCGGTGTTTACTGAAGTGAGCTGTGGACATCGTGGCAGTTGAGTTGATGTTTTGTTTTGGTGAATCTATAAATAAATGTCCCCTGTCTTTTTGTCCATGTGTCTCCAGGCTGCAGACTCTCCCCAGACCCAGTCCGTCCCTCTGGCCTGGGTGAAGGAGGGCGGGATGGTGCGTCTGGACAGAAAACACCTCCACACCGAGTTTAAAGGCGTTCGCTCCGAGGACACAGTGTACACCATCCTGTCTGCCCACGGACGGCCCACACACGGTAACGACAGCTCTTCAAGGGAAACAAAAGGACTTATAAAGCTTTTCTACAACGTGATAATGTTTTTCTGTATTCAACTCTGACTCTATATGCGGCACGAATGTTTTAACACTCCATGACTCTGTCTCATATAGAGATCTGCAGAACCACATGGCAAAACACTCAAACTAGGTGACTCACTTTTTAAAAAAGTGAAAATATAGAGCAAGAAACCATTCTCAGTCCACCACTGCACAATTTTAGACAAGTACAACTTACTTAATTTTAATAATTTTGTTCATTTTAAATATGGATGTTTTATATATAAAGTTTTGCTCCTCCTCCGCTACAGGATTTTATTAAAACAAAAACTGTCAGTGGGAACTAGGGCCACGGCAGGAACTGTGAGGTCCCACACAGACCCCCGGGGAACTGTGAGGTTCACACAGACCCCCGGGAACTGTGAGGTCCACACAGACCCCCGGGGAACTGTGAGGTTCCACACAGACCCTGGGGGAACTGTGAGGTCCCACACAGACCCTGGGGGAACTGTGAGGTCCCACACAGACCCCCGGGGAACTGTGAGGTCCACACAGACCCCGGGAGAACAGTGAGGTCCACACAGACCCCCGGGAACTGTGAGGTCCACACAGACCCCAGGGGAACTGTGAGGTCCACACAGACCCCCGGGGAACTGTGAGGTTCCACACAGACCCCGGGAGAACTGTGAGGTCCCACACAGACCCCGGGAGAACTGTGAGGTCCACACAGACCCCGGGAGAACAGTGAGGTCCACACAGACCCCCAGGGAACTGTGAGGTCCACACAGACCCCGGGGGAACTGTGAGGTCCACACAGACCCCCAGGGAACTGTGAGGTCCACACAGACCCCCAGGGAACTGTGAGGTCCACACAGACCCCGGGAGAATGGTGAGGTCCACACAGACCCCCAGGGAACTGTGAGGTTCGCACAGACCCCGGGGGAACTGTGAGGTCCACACAGACGCTCTACATTCGGACAAAGTGTCTCTCAGTCAGAGGCTCTAAGTTCTGGAACTCTCTCCCATCATCAATAAGAGAGACTCCAACACTGGACACTTTAAATCACACTTCAAACAGCGGCTGAAGGAAAAGCAGACGTGTGACACTTTTAATGTTTAACTGCTGCTGTTGTCACTTGTCGTTGTTTTTGCTGTGGCGTCACCTGCCCAGAGACGACAGATGGAAATGAGCATTTTTGCTATAATCTGGCGTATTTACACTGAAGTGTTGTAGACGTTCATTAATATGCGTTGTCCCTATTAAATAAAGAATAAACAAAAACCTGCCTGGAGAAGTTTTAGACTCTTTCCTTCAGTCTGTATAGAGGTATAACATGGCCTAACTCACTCCTCTGTCCTATGTGTGGGGTAGGCGATGTGGTCCTGGCCTCCATGCCGGCAGACTCCCCCCTGGACCCCCCCATGTCCCGCGACTCTGGCTTCACCTCCACCTCGTCCTTCACCCAGCAGGACGTGAATGATGGAGCCGTGTGGTACAGGCACCACGGAGCCGGCACCAGCACGGACTCTTTCCAGTTCAAGGTGACCACACTCGGGGTCGAGGGCCACATCTAATGACAGATGACACATAACACGCTCTTCTGCAAAGAAATGTAGGACTAAATTCACTTTAAATATTAGGAAATAGACAAGACAAGCTTTACAATATAATAATGAAATCAAAATAGGCCAAATTAGACCAAGTTCTTGAGCATCGGCTGTTGTGTATGCTAATTATATGTTTATGCTTTTCACCATTCAATTATTTTAATTGCTATGGCAACGGTATCGTCAGCGTTTCATCAGTCTGAGAGATTGGATGGAAATAGTCACATTTATGTCTGCACAGAGGCGAGGAGAGGAGAGTTTGTTCAAAATACTGCAAAATGATATTATGTATTATGTAAGTAGAGAAGAAAGAAAAGAAATCACTCAAGTTACAGTTAAAAGTATTTGGGAAAACTACTACTACTTGGCGCAGCGCAGACTTACTGTTACCTGCGGCCGGCTACGAGTCGAGCTCCCACTAGTTGCTACCAGGAATTGACCAATCACAGGGCAGGAGTTGCTACCACGATTTGCTGACCAATGACAGCGCGAGCTCCTACCGAGAACGCACACGCTCGCATATGAAGCCAAGAACACGGAAACTACAGAAGACAATAGTAAACGAAGTTAGTATAATGCAACATTCAATCACTTTTAAATCGATCGTTCACCCTCCGTGGTATTTACTATGAATACAACGTACAAAGACGCACTTTACACGGGACTTTGTAGAGATACGCGATCGGCATTTTCAATAGATAGGCTACGTGAATTACTTATCCCGGACAACAGTTCATCTGGGAGCTCTTTTCGGATTTGCTGGACAGTATCTCATCTTTACTTTTGGTAAGTCATGTCATGAAATGTTTGTTTGTCATATCACTATTCTATTTTAGCGCTATTATATTATATTATATTATATTATAGTGAGGAGAAATCTGTGTGAGGAAAGTGAGGAATATATTTGTTAGGTTGTATTTTATTAAGTTTAGGGCAATCTGTAGAATAAGACAGAAGAAGAATAAATGTTTAAAGATCCCATGACATGGTACTTGTTGATGCTTTTATATGGCTCCTTAATGGTTCTCTAATACTGTAAATGAATCCTTCTTCAAAATCAACACTCAGTGCATGAGAAACAGAGATAAGATGAGAAAGAGTCATAAATATCTCTCTCAAACTCTTTATTCTGAGCGATGTTGCTTGAATGCAAATGAGGAGAAAACAGCTGGCCAATAGTAGAGGGCGGGGGCGTGGCCAAACTCTCCGCTCAGAGCTCAGAGCCCACAGCTGATCCATTTCCTTGTTTTTGCACGGGGGGAGAGATTTGAAGCGTTCCACTGAAAAATAAACAAATTTCCACATAAAATAAAATTAAACCACTGCTGTTCAAAGGTCCAGAGGCTCAGATAAAGGACTTCCGAGCCTAGAAACACTCGGACGTGCCTCCAGGCAAATAAAAAAACGCATTTCGCATTGCCTAGCGCATTCGCAGTCCAAACTCTCTGGGCGTGATTTACAGAGACGCTGAGTACAGACAGACGGGGGTGGAACTGCATTTGCATTTCTTTTTTTGATCTGACGTCAATAAGGTGCCTTGTTCAAAATCGCCTGTTTGAGCTCCGATTTTTTGTAACGCAGAAAAGGATCGTAAATGCTCAGTTTAGACATTTCGCAACTTTTAACCATGGGGGGGGCTAAACAGGGTAGGGGAGCTCACATTAACGTTCAAAAACCTCAGAAAGTGAAAATTTCATGCCATAGGACCTTTAAATTTAGGGCAATCTGTAGAATAAGACAGAAGAAGAATAAATGTTTAAGGGGAGAGTAGCCCACTTTGTGTGTGTGTGTGTCTGTATGTAGGTAGGGGATTTTGAAAAAAATCGTTTGAATAATCGTCATTTCTATATTGACTGAGATAATCGTGATTATGATTTTTTCCATAATCGAGCAGCCCTAACTTGGCGGCATGGTGGCTTTTGCGGTACGGTGGGTTCCTGGTTTGCTCGGGCCTTTTTGTGTGTGGAGTTTGCATGTTCCCGTGTCCTGGTGGGTTTCCTGCGGGCACTCCGGTTTCCCCCATCAAAACAAAAACATGCTCCATAGGTAAAAAAAATCCTTCAGCTGAGGTCCTGAACAAACCTAAGCAACAAGATCATGGAGATGGGTCCCCGGGCGCCCCATGTGCTGCCCACTGCTCCTGAAAGGATGGGTCAAATGTAGAGGATAATTTCCCTACAGGGATAAATAAAGGAAAATACAGTCATACCTCACCTTACGAAATTAATTCGTTCCAGAAGTGGTTTCGTAACGTGATTTTTTCATAAGTAGAGTTGCAATGTAAAAGGCCTGATTCGTTCCAAGGCCCCCAATACCCCCCTAAACCCTGTTGGAGAGTGTATTTACAAGTGTATTTACGTTTCAGGGGATTCGGGCGGCTGCGAAGCCAAGCGCGCTTTATTTGAATTTTTGAGATTTCGCGTTTCGTAACTTGAATTTTCTTTCATATTCAGAGACGAAAATTTTACGTAAGGGGGTTTCGTAACTTGGATTATTCGTTATTTGGGTCTTTCGTAAGGTGAGGTATGACTGTAATAATCAAGTAACTGTTAAGATCTAACATCTGATGTAACTGAAAGTAAAAAAGATGCGTGCAGAATCCCTCAGTCGTCCAGGTAGAATCCATGATAAAAGGAGAAATTCAATTTGTCAACTGGACAAAGTTTGTTTGGTCGAAAACGTTTCGCCGCAGTGAAAAGAGAGGTTACATCAAAGGAAACAATTGTCTCATCCCGACCAAACTGGAGAAACTTAACTTTGTTTACAAATTCGGCTGTTTCACAATGTGGTGCTCCGTGTTACCCACCAATGGAGCCAAGATGGTTTTAAGTGTTTGGCCACATTATATGTTTCGAACAAACTTTGTCCAGTTGACAAATTGAATTTCTTCTTTTATCCTGAAAGTAAAAAACATTAAACAGTGCACAAAATCTGGTATTGTTACAGTATGTATGTAATATGTAAAACACAAATGTTCAAATCATTTCATATTGTCAACATTAAGCTTTTATTACTTATAGACTCGCGTTCATGTGAGGGCAAGGGGTGTCCCGATTCTAATTTTTTATCAAGGGCTCGGGCCATGACCTCGGGCTACATACCCCTTGAAACAAAGTAAGCTCTCGACCAGCCTTGAAATGAAGGGGTACGCCTACAAGCTCAGGCAGGTTTTGGGATCAGGATGGCAGCGTCACATCGACCAGCCAAGGAGTCTCATAAATGTATTATTAATTTAATTGTATTTAATTTCAGTCAAAATGTCAAAACGTACTCCTGTAGTCCTGCTTTAGTCCTGGTTTGATCCTAGTTTGGTCCTGGTTTGGTCCTGGTTTGGTCCTGGTTTGGTCCTAGTTTGGTCCTGGTTTAGCCCTGGTTTGGTCCTGGTTTAGTCCTGGTTTGGTCCTGGTTTGGTCCTTTTTGAGCTCTGGTTTGGTCCTGGTTTAGCCCTGGTTTGGCCCTGGTTTGGCCCTGGTTTAGCCCTGGTTTGGTCCTGATTTAGCCCTGGTTTAGTCCTGGTTTGGCCCTGGTTTAGTCCTGGTTTGGTCCTGGTTTGGTCCTCATAAATGTATTTTCAGCAGTTGTAATTATCGATTAACAGTTTAACAGGTTTACAATTATGACGCTTATGTTCTACGTTACTTTTAGTGAACTGTTGTTGCGGTGTCTGTTTAGCGACGTTATCGTTTTCATCGAACTTTCATGTATAAACGAGCTAGTTTTTAGTCGAGCTGAGGTACCCGATAATCCTTGACATGGCGAGGGACGATGACGCAAACGGGAATCGAATGGCGTCCCATTTCTTAGGGGAACATTCGTACCGAAGATACGTACAGTAGATAAAGGGGAAGGGGTAAGACAGAGTAATAAGTAATAAAAGTAGGAGTGTGTAAAAGTATGGGGCTTCAAAAATACTCATAGAAGTACAATTTTATTACATGATTGCTCAAGTTCCTGCAATTCAAAGTAATACATCCATACACCAGTGTGTTAAGTCTCTCAACGACAGCAAGAGGATAAATCCAACGACCTTTGAGTTTGGTTTGTGTTTCTCCTCAGGGTGATCTGGATTATTGGCAAACAAAGATCATTTGTCTTTAGCTTTGAGCAGTGATTTGTCTAATCTCCCTGTGCATCTTAATAGGCTCGAGATCGGGGGCGAGATACAACAAACGCCAATTGGACGCAACCGTCTAACCTAATGCCTGGAAAAGGACATGTTTTGTCTCCTAAATAGTCTGTTATTGTGCTTGGGGGGCGGCAGTAGCTCAGTAAGCCCAGTGTTAACCCCGTCCTCTTGTGGACCCACCACCCGCGGGAGGATTCATGGGGGCTGGTGCATTGTGTTCAGGGCAGCAGATTGAATACATGTAAAGTAGAGCTGTTTAATGTCAAACTGTATCCATAGAAACAAGCAGGTGACGGACTCCCAAAAACCTGCACACACCGTGCACCTATAATGATGTGTTAAAAGGAGGATTTTGAAAATACTTCGCTCAAAATGGAGGAAGACTGAAATGGTATGGCAGAGAGGGACAGGGAGATGTTCCAGGAAATCTTTATTGAAACAGGAAAATGATACCTGGAACCAGGAGAGAGAACCTGAAAAGAGCTCTGACGTCAAACTGAGAAGGGAGCAGGATTTACTGCTGCTGCTTTAGTCCTTGTTTAGTCCTACTTTAGTCCTTGTTTAGTTCTGGTTTAGTTCTTGTTTAGTCCTGGTTTAGTCCTTGTTTAGTCCTGGTTTAGTCCTGGTTTAGTCCTAGTTTAGTCCTGCTTTAGTCCTACTTTAGTCCTACTTTAGTCCTTGTTTAGTTCTGGTTTAGTTCTTGTTTAGTCCTGGTTTAGTCCCTGTTTAGTCCTGGTTTAGTCCTAGTTTAGTCCTGCTTTAGTCGTTGTTTAGTCCTACTTTTGTCCTTGTTTAGTCCTGGTTTAGTTCTTGTTTAGTCCTGGTTTAGTCCTTGTTTTGTCCTAGTTTAGTCCTACTTTAGTCCTTGTTTAGTCCTTGTTTAGTCCTGGTTTTGTCCTGGTTTAGTCCTGGTTTAGGCCTAGTTAAGTCCTAGTTAAGTCCTGCTTTAGTCCTGCTTTAGTCCTTGTTTAGTCCTGCTTTAGTCCTTATTTAGTCCTACTTTAGTCCTTTTAAAATCCTAGTTTAGTCCTGCTTTAGTCCTTGTTTAGTCCTTGTTTAGTCCTGCTTTAGTCCTTTTAAAATCCTAGTTTAGTCCTGCTTTAGTCCTACTTTAGTCCTTGTTTAGTCCTTGTTTAGTTCTGCTTTAGTCCTTGTTTAATACTACTTTAGTTCTTGTTTAGTCCTGGTTTAGGCCTGGTTTAGGCCTAGTTTAGTCCTGCTTTAGTTCTGATTTAGTCCTGGTTTAGTTTTTTTTTTAAATCCTGGTTTAGTCCTGGTTTAGGCCTAGTTTAGTCCTTGTTTAGTCCTGCTTTAGTCCTTGTTTAGTCCTAGTTTAGTCCTGCTTCAGTCCTTATTTAGTCCTACTTTAGTCCTTGTTTAGTCCTTGTTTAGTCCTTGTTTAGTCCTAGTTTATTCCTGCTTTATTCCTGCTTTAGTCCTTGTAAAATCCTAGTTTAGTCCTGCTTTAGTCCTTGTTTAGTCCTAGTTTAGTCCTGGTTTATTCCTGCTTTATTCCTGCTTTAGTCCTTGTAAAATCCTAGTTTAGTCCTGCTTTAGTCCTTGTTTAGTCCTGGTTTAGTTCTTATTTAGTCCTTGTTTAGTCCTAGTTTAGTCCAGCTTTAGTCCTTATTTAGTCCTAGTTTAGTCCTGGTTTTGTCCTGGTTTAGTTTATCTATAATTTCAGTTAGTTTTCGTTTTTGTAAACCCACAATACAGTTTATCGTTTTTTCTTTTAATTGTCGTTTTTATTTATTTCAGTCAACAAAAAGATTCTTTCAATTTTAGTTTTCGTTTTTTTCGTTCATTTTCGCTAACTAAAATAACCTTGGTGACATACTGTGGAACATTCCAGTCAAAGCAATCGCCACATCGCCATGGAGACGAGCACTGTAAAAACATTATCGTACCTTTTAACCTCCTTCATAAGCAAAACCACTTTTTCACATGACACAAGCGCATTTTCTTTGCTCCCTGGTGAAAAAAACAGAACAAAATAACACTGGTTTGATGAGAAGTGCGTCACAACATAATCCGAACTCGTCTCACCGCTGTAACATTCGAAATGTCGTGCTTTTGTTCGTCTTTGTGTGCCTCAGAACTGGTCTTCTAATTGCATCGACTCCCACTGAGATTCTTCTATGCAAATGGGACTCACTTATTTTAAAGGCGGAACATGTTTTTGACCCCGTCTCGTTATAATCCCACCTCCGAGGCGTCCCGCGGGGTGAAACTTCTCTTAACTTTGACTTTTTACTCGCCAAATTAGATGAAAAGTGCTTCACCCGTCTAACCTGGGAAATCCCAGGCTGCTTTCGTTCGTTCCGATCTGAATGACAGCCTGGCGACTATGGCAAGTGAGCTCTCCCGATTCTGGGAGCCAATCAGAGAGCGGGGAGGGGTGGCAAGACGGTGACGCGTACGACGTGACAAACGGAAGCTTGTAGTTTGAACTGACAACTGACATGATTGGCTATGGGCTACGTATACGCCAAATGATAGACATTCGTAACGCCCAATAAACGGCCTTTGGCGATCGTAAAATCACACCTCCGCTACGAGATATTTCGAAGGTGGCTCCCAGACCATATATCATTTGTGATATGGTCTGGTGTAAACCAGGAAATCACCCGTCTGGTTTTTAGCGGCAGTGGTAAGGATCCTGGTTTAGTCCTGGTTTAAAGACTTAGCTTAGTCCTGTCTTCAATGACCTTATATCAGGGGTGCCCAACCAGTCGATCACAGGCAGAGTGTCACTCGATCGCCTATGGATATGTTCAGACGATACGTTTTTTTTGCGAGGTCGTTCACATTTTCAATTAAATGCGACTTGTATGTGATCTCCAGTGTGAACTTTAAACACCCGAAAAGTGTCCCACATGCGCCTTGGAGGACACGACGACGTCATGCGCAGTGAGCGTGCTCAATGTTTACGGAACTCGCCTAAAGTTGCTGTCGTACTGGAGCCAAAACATGTACAGCTTATTTGTTTTAAGGAGACGGAGAAAGAGAAGGACAAGGTTCCTCGTGTCTCCTCGTGTCTCCTTGTTTCTCCTCGTGTTTCCTTGTTTCTCCTCGTGGTCTCCTTGTTTTGTCCTCATGGCTCCTCGTGTCTCCTCATGTCTCCTTGTTTCTCCTTGTTTCTCCTCCTGTCTCCTCGTGTCTCCTTTTTTCTCCTCGTGTCTCCTCGTGTCTCCTTGTTTCTCCTCGTGTCTCCTTGTTTCTCCTTGTTTCTCCTCCTGTCTCCTCGTGTCTCCTTGTTTCTCCTCGTGTCTCCTCGTGTCTCCTCATGTCTCCTTCTGTCTCCTTGTTTTGTCCTCATGGCTCCTCGTGTCTACTTGTGTCTCCTTGTTTCTCCTTGTGTCTCCTCATGTCTCCTTGTTTCTCCTTGTTTCTCCTTGTTTCTCCTCCTGTCTCCTCGTGTCTCCTTGTGTCTCCTTATTTCTCCTTGTTTCTCCTCCTGTCTCCTCGTGTCTCCTCGTGTCTCCTTGTGTCTCCTCCTGTCTCTTTGTTTCTCCTTGTGTCTCCTCGTGTCTCCTTGTTTCTCCTTGTTTCTCCTCCTGTCTCCTCGTGTCTCCTTGTTTCTCCTTGTTTCTCCTCCTGTCTCCTCGTGTCTCCTTGTTTCTCCTTGTGTCTCCTCGTGTCTCCTCGTGTCTCCTTGTTTCTCCTTGTTTCTCCTCCTGTCTCCTCGTGTCTCCTTGTTTCTCCTTGTGTCTCCTTGTGTCTCCTCGTGTCTCCTTGTTTCTCCTTGTTTCTCCTCGTGTCTCCTCGTGTCTCCTTGTTTTTCCTCGTGTCTCCTTGTGTCTCCTCGTGTCTCCTCGTGTCTCCTTCTGTCTCCTTGTTTTGTCCTCATGGCTCCTCGTGTCTCCTTGTGTCTCCTCGTGTCTCCTTCTGTCTCCTTGTTTTGTCCTCATGGCTCCTCGTGTCTCCTCATGTCTCCTCATGTCTCCTCGTGTCTCCTTGTGTCTCCTCATGTCTCCTCGTGTCTCCTCGTGTCTCCTCGTGTCTCCTTCTGTCTCCTTGTTTTGTTCTTGTGTCTCCTCATGTCTCCTCATGTCTCCTCGTGTCTCCTCGTGTCTCCTGTCTCCTTGTTTTGTCCTTGTGTCTCCTCATGTCTCCTCATGTCTCCTTGTGTCTCCTCATGTCTCCTCGTGTCTCCTCGTGGCTCCTCGTGGCTCCTCGTGTCTCCTTGTGTCTCCTCGTGTTTCCTCTTGTTTCTCCTCTTGTCTCCTCGTGTCTCCTCATGTCTCCTCGTGTCTCCTTGTGTCTCCTTGTGTCTCCTCGTGTCTCCTTGTTTCTCCTTCTGTATTAGTCATATCATGTCATTTTATCAAAATTGGAAAATTGTTCTTTGAAAGCCAAATCTTTTCTGAAATGTTTCTTAAAATTGTCCAGTGCTTCGTCCAAAAATACCAATGCCTCACTTTCTCTCTCTGTGTGTCTCTCTGTTTCTGTCTTTCTGTGTCTCTCCCACTCTCTCTCTCTCCCTTTCTGTTTCTTTGTCTGTCGTTTGTCTCTTTCTCTCATTCTCTCTACTTTCTCTGTCTCTCTCTTTCTCATTCACTCTCTCTGTTTTTTGTCTGTGTCTTTCTCTTTCGTTCTGTCTCTCACTCTTTGTCTCTCTTTCGCTTTCCCTCACTCTGCCTGTCTCTCTCTTTCTCTGTTTCTTTGTCTGTGTTTGTTTTTCTCTCTCTGTCTCTCTTGCCCACTGTCTCATCCCTCTTTCTGTCTCTGTCTTTCTCTCTCTCTTTGTATTTCTCTCACTCACTGTTTCTCTTTCTATCTGTCGTTCTGTTGCTCTCTTTCACTGTTTATTTGTCTGTCTCTCTCTCTGTGTCTCTTTTTATCTCTCTCTCTCTGTCTCTCTTTCATCTTGTTTTTGTGTCTCTCTATTTCACTGTTTGTCTTTGTCTCTCTTTTTTTTATCTCTCTCTATCTGTCTTTCTGTGTCTTTCACTGTTTGTCTGTGTCTTCCCTCTCTCTCTCTCTCTTTGTCTCTCTCTGTCTGTTTCTCTCTCTCTGTCTCTTTCTCTCTTATCTGTCTTTCTGTCTCTCTTTTCATAGTTTATCTGTCTTTCCCCCTCTCTCTCTCTGTCTCTCTCTGTCTCTCTCTCTCTATCTGTCTTTCTGTCTCTCTCTTTCACTGTTTATATGTCTGTCTGTCTCTTTCTCTTTGTTTCTTTCTTTTTGTCTCTTTGTCTCTCTCTCTGTCTCTCTATCTGTCTTTCTGTCTCTCTTTTCATAGTTTGTCTGTGTCTTCCCTCTCTCTCTGTGTCTCTCTCTCTGTCTCTCTCTATCTGTTTTTCTGTCTCTCTTTCACTGTTTATATGTCTGTGTCTGTCTTTCTCTTTGTTTCTTTGTTTCTTTCTTTTTGTCTCTCTTTGTCTCTCTCTCCGTCTCTCTATCTCACCGACTCTCTCTGTCACAGATTGTGTGTGTCTTTCCTCTCTCTCTCTCTGTCTCTCTTTCTCTCTATCTGTCATCCTGTCTCTCTCTTTCACTGTTTATTTTTCAGTTTCTCTCTCTTTTTTTCGATCTCTGTCTGTCTTTCTGTGTCTTTCACTGTTTGTCTCTCTCTCTCTCTCCCCCTCCTTTCCATCCATCGTCTCTCTCTCTCCCTCCCTCTTCCCCTCCATCCTTGGTTCCTCGGTTCCTCCCCCGCTTTCAGACTCTGCAGATCTCTCTCTCTCCCTCCGTCCTCTCTCCCTCTCTCCCTCTCTCTCTCCCTCCATCCTCTCTCCCTCTCTCCCTCTCTCTTCCCCCCCGTCCTCGGCTCCTCGGTCCCTCGGTTCCTCCCTCGCTTTCAGACGCTGCAGATCTCTGTGTGCTTCAATTACACGTCAGGGCTTTTGTGGCGGACTCAAAGGGAGCTGCTGTATTGAATGGCGGCGAGTTCTCGGTGAACACGAGCGTGAGCGCTCTTGTCCTTCGCCAGGCCGTTATTATCCGCATCAAAGTGAAATCAGGAATAATGGCCTCATATAAGAAGGAAAAATTGATGCTGTTCTATAGAATCGGAAATGCATTGTATTCATTGTGCGGCTTGCTGAGACGACGGAGATGTGGCTGTTGTTCAGTTTTGGAGGCCAGACGGTATCTGAGCTTCCGAGTACCAGGACTAAACCAGGTCTAAACCAGGACTAAACCAGGGCTAAACCAGGACTAAACCAGGTCTAAACCAGGGCTAAACCAGGGCTAAACCAGGGCTAAACCAGGTCTAAACCAGGGCTAAACCAGGGCTAAACCAGGGCTAAATCAGGACTAAACCAGGGCTAAACCAGGGCTAAACCAGGGCTAAACCAGGGCTAAACCAGGACTAAACCAGGGCTAAACCAGGACTAAACCAGGGCTAAACCAGGTCTAACTAAACTAAAGCTAATCCAGGGCTAATTAAATGTCTGTAGTTGAATAAATGTCAAATATTAGGGTTGACAAAAGTATCCTAA
Organism: Paratrypauchen microcephalus; assembly: GCA_036785185.1. Taxonomy (NCBI): domain Eukaryota; kingdom Metazoa; phylum Chordata; class Actinopteri; order Gobiiformes; family Gobiidae; genus Paratrypauchen; species Paratrypauchen microcephalus. The sequence goes on along the minus strand of JAVJIX010000107.1, from coordinate 2,917,910 downwards.
AGCAGATACTGGTCAATACTAAACCAAATCCTCATTTTTCACAGGTACAGTATCGATACTAAAAAGTTGCATTGACAGGACAGAAATGTTCCTGAATGTCTTTAGAATGATCTTGAGCTGGAACAGAACAGTATACACGAGTATACACCCATGGACCTGGTTTACACCTGGCTTAGACCTGGATTAGACCTGGTTTAGACCTGGATTAGGCCTGGATTAGACCTGGTTTAGACCTGGTTTAGACCTGGTTTAGACCTGGATTAGACCTGGTTTAGGCCTGGATTAGACCTGGTTTAGTCCTGGTTTAGACCTGGTTTAGACCTGGATTAGACCTGGTTTAGGCCTGGATTAGACCTGGTTTAGTCCTGGTTTAGACCTGGTTTAGACCTGCTTTAGTCCTGGTTTAGACCTGCTTTAGACCTGGTTTAGACCTGCTTTAGACCTGGTTTAGACCTGCTTTAGACCTGGTTTAGACATGGTTTAGGCCTGGTTTAGACCTGGTTTAGACCTGGATTAGACCTGGTTTAGACCTAGTTTAGACCTGCTTTAGACCTGGATTAGACCTGGTTTAGACCTGGTTTAGACCTGGTTTAGGCCTGGTTTAGACCTGGTTTAGACCTGGTTTAGACCTGGATTAGACCTGCTTTAGACCTGCTTTAGACCTGGTTTAGACCTGCTTTAGACCTGGTTTAGACCTGGTTTAGACTTGGATTAGACCTGCTTTAGACCTGGTTTAGACCAGGTTTAGACCTGGTTTAGACTTGGTTTAGACCTGCTTTAGACCTGGTTTAGACCTGGTTTAGACTTGGTTTAGACCTGGTTTAGACTTGGATTAGACCTGGTTTAGACCTGGTTTAGACCAGGTTTAGACCTGGTTTAGGCCTGGTTTAGACCTGCTTTAGACCTGGTTTAGACCTGGACCACTATGGAACCTACAGGACCACTGAAGATTACACAGATATAAGGACACATGGGAATAGAAAAGAAGGTACTATGTTTTAATGCTGAAAATCACATTTTATTGTCTAAAAAAATGTGTCTTTTTTATTATTACTGTGGTATCAGAATCGGTATTGAGCACGGAGTCTATTCCTTAGTATTGATATCAAGTTTGAATCCTGTTGGAGCTGGGATGAAACTGCAAACCTGCGCGTCAGCGGATCACAAAATGGACTCTAGAACAGCTTTAAGTCATGTTCTAATGTTCCTCCTGAAAAACAGACCTGGAGTTGTGTTTTGTTTCATTCACATGTTTGAGTAACTCTTTATTATTCGTCTGTCTACATCTCCAACGCTCAAAACGCTCTGTTCCACCTTGTGATGTCACGGAGCGATCGTTTTCTACTTGACAATTTCCTTTTCCCTTTTGCTCAGTAGAGATTTCCAGGGCTGAAATCATCCGAATGATTCTAGTGAAACACATGGAGCACTTCCTGTATTACGACATGACATCACAAGGTGGAACTGAACTCCTGAATAGAACTGAATGGAACAAAACACAACTCCAGGCCACATTTTTAAACTATAAAAAGCAGAAGACTTTAATTAGCCTCAGAACGCCCACTCCGGCCTGACTTAGACTGGATAACTCCCCTGCTACCCTCCACATCTCCACATCTCCACATGTTCTTTAAATGTTAATGGAGCCCACAGCTTTCTGATTAGTGCTACCACCAGATCAATACGGCAGAGCTGACCGAGCACAGGGCTGCGCACTCCACGCCGCTTTGACGGTCCTCGAAAATGACACCTCTCCGGCTCTCTCTGCGAATCCGAATGACAGGAACACGGAGGCCGGGGTTGGAATAGGAGCGCTTTTAAATTGGCTTCTTAAACGTACAAGAGCCCGAGCCGGAGATCACTACAGTATGCACAAACGAGGACAAGGCTATTACGGCGGTGTGCGGCCACGGGGATGGGTTGGTTTCAGACGGAGAGAGGGGAGGATGGAGAACGCTTGACAGGGTAGTTAGTTGGATTCATATATGGATTGTGTAACACTTTAAAGGGATCGGCATTATCCACTGTGGGAATTAGGGTTGGATAGCTTCATTTTCAAAGCCCCACCTAAAATAAAAGCTTTTTTTTACTTTCTGTCTTTCTATCATACGTTATTCCTTCATCTAAACCAGGGGTGTCAAATTAATTTTGGTCCGGGGGTCGTATCCAATCTACTTTGAAAATTCATGGCAAATATACCCCAAAAATAGCACTAAGTCCAACAATTTGTGCAGAGAAACGCAAATCTATTACAGAAGTCTTTTTTATTTGATGAACTCTTTCTTTTACAAAATATTATAATATTATGAACAACCTGAAACTTTAAGAAAAATGCAATTTCAACTTGTGCAGTCCACAGAATTTAGTGTTGCTTTAGTCTTCATTTGTGCTGCTCTGGTGGGAGGGGCCACGCACAGAGGCGCTGGAGATGCTGCTATGCTAAACTGCGCAGAAAAGAGACGCAGAAAATGACCAATATTTATTAGATAATGTAAATATAATAAAACATTTTAATAGAATATGTAAATATAATTAAAATATTTTAATAGAAAATGAAAATATAATTAAAATATTTTAATAGAAAATGAAAATATAATTAAAATATTTTAATATAATATGTAAATATAATTAAAATATTTTAATAGAAAATCAGCTGAGGGCCAGATTAAAGGTCTTGGAGTGCCGGATCTGGCCCTCGGGCCACATGTTTGACCCCCCTGACCTAAAACAGACCATGCACGCTTAGTAATCGAGAGAGTGTGGTGTTACCCGTAGCAGTTATGGGGCGAATTTGGAGCCAGGTCCATATTAGGAAAAGGAGTTTGTTTCCAGATGAAAAACACCAGGATCACGTAGAGTGGGATTTTAAAGGTCCCATGGCATGAAATTTTCACTTTCTGAGGTTTTTGAACGTTAATGTGAGCTCCCCTACCCTGTTTAGCCCCCCCCCCCCCCCATGGTTAAAAGTTGCGAAATGTCTAAACTGAGCATTTGCGATCCTTTTCTGCGTTAGAAAAAATCAGAGCTCAAACAGGCGATTTTGAACAAGGCACCTGATTGACGTCAGATCGAAAAAAGAAATGCAAATGCAGTTCCACCCCCGTCTGTCTGTACTCAGCGTCTCTGTAAATCACGCCCAGAGAGTTTGGACTGCGAATGCGCTACGCAATGCGAAATGCGTTTGTTTATTTCCCTGGAGGCACGTCCGAGTGTTTCTAGGCTCGGAAGTCCTTTATCTGAGCCTCTGGACCTTTGAACAGCAGTGGTTTAATTTTATTTTCTGTGGAAATGTGTTTATTTTTCAATGGAACGCTTCTCATCTCTTCTCCGCGCAAAAACACGGAAATGGATCAGAGGGCACAGCTGAGAGCTGAGAGCGGAGAGTTTGGCCACGCCCCCACCCTCTACTATAGGCCATCTCTTTTCTCCTCATTTGCATTCAAGCAACAACGCCCATTATGGACTGTTCAGAGAGAGAAAAAATATTCTTTCTCATCTTATCTCTGTTTCTCATGCACTGATTTTGAAGAAGGATTCATTTACAGTATTAGGGAACCATTAATGAGCCATATAAAAGCATCAAGAAGTACCATGTCATGGGATCTTTAAGAGCAAAATGAGTGTGACAGCAGCACTTACCGGGAGAGGGGCAGTGTTTTTTTAAAGCAAAGTGAACTGGAGCTGGAGTCGATGGAGCCGGGAGCGCACCCATGCTCACTTCTTATTTGGAACCACAGACTGTTTATATAAATGGACAGAGCTAAGCTAACGTGCTAGCCGCCGTGTTCCAAACAGGAAGTTCTCATGCGGCTCTTCCGGTTCCTTCTGACTCTGGCTCCCGTTGACTCACATGAGAATAGTGTGGGTCCTCTCTCTGTACCTGCCGCTCTGAGCCTCGACATTTTGGTCTTAAATGTTTGTATAAACCCTCTCTACTTGATTCGGGTGGTTTTTTCCCACTATTTTGTCAGTTAAAAAAAATCTTATTCCGAATATTGAGCCTGGCTCCAAATTCACCCCGTAACCGCTAGCACCTTGAGCTTCATTTGACTGGAGCTGAACGCTGTGACGTCACACTCGATGTGACTTAGACTTGGTTGGTGGTTTCGATAATTCTTTTTTTACTCCGTACAGGTTATTAGAGAAATTATCTGTTAATAAAGTAAAACAAAAGAGACTGACATCGTCGACTGACACAAATTAAATGGCACTTATTTGGATGAGAGCTATAAGGAAGCAACAGTCACAATTCTGTCCAATCAGAGATCGCCCTGTGACCGTCATCGGCGGTTGTTTCTCTGTCGTGGTTCAACTTTAGAACCAGAGATGGACTAACCGTGCCTCCCTGTGGTTTTCAGGTCTCCACAGACTCGGGGCCACACTTCCAGAGTGACCCTCAGACCTTCACCATCGGGGTCCTGCCTCAGCTGCCCGGGTTCCCTCAGCTGTCCCCGGACTGCGAGCTCCAGATCACGGTACCTCCACCCGTCCTAACACTATCCACTCTCAAACCTCAAAGCCTCAAAACCGCCCTGGATACATGTTTTTTTTTTATTCTTCTTATTATTATTAAGATAGAGCAATATATCAGTTGGTCGATATTTCCACTTTTTGAGGTACAGTGGTCCCTCGTTTATCACGGGGGTTATGTTCTAAAAATAACCCGTGATAAGCGAAATCCGCAAAGTAGGACATCATTATATTTTACAATTATTCTACATGTTTTAAGGCTGTAAACGTCTCACCACACACATTCTACACTTTTCTCAGACTGGAATTAACGTTTTCTCACATTTCTCTCTCATTTAAACGCTCAAACTTTCTTAGATTTTCAACAAACAAATGTATTATTAGTGACGCGTGTATTTCACAGTTCCTCTGACCGCGCCTCTTCGTCCCGGCGCCGCTCTGCCTCAGTGCAGCCGTCTTTTACCGAGTGCGCTCTTTTTTTCTTTTGAGCGAGAAGAATCTTCTAAACAGACATGCCACCAGTGACGGACTGAGCGGTCTGGCATTTGGGCACATGCCACACACCTGGGGCCGCGAGTACGAGACCGTGCAGAGTCTGTGCTGAATACCTAGCGGGTGGGCCGCGGCAATGCAGCTCATCCGCTAGGTATTCGGTTGTTAGCCATGGACGCGGTCCAGAGAAGACACAGTGTCCGGACACTGCCAGCCTCGGTCTCGTACTCACAGCCCCAGGTGAGATACACGGCCTCGCCCCGGTCATGCTGCTCTATCACGGATTTGACCACGATGAGCAGGTGCACGTGTCCGCGCACACACTTCTCCGGGTGGTTAATGCGCATCAGGAAGTAGCGGCAGTGTTTCCGCAGAACGAACTGGTGGAACCTGGAGTCCAGGCGGCGGAACCAGTCCTGAGAGCGCACAGATGCGTTCTCACTACAGTTCAGAACCTACGCGTCCCAAGACGTGGCAGCGCCGTCGGATGAGCGCGGTGCGCCCTGGTCCGTGGGTCCAGCACTTATTTTTATATTTACATTTATATAAATCTGAACACATTCTGTACTGTACAGGAGACACGGAGGAGAATTACTGACAAATCGGCAAAGGTCTACAGTCCCTTAGCCAATCAGGACGCAGAACACAATGCGCGTTGATACACTAAAAAAATTGAAATAAAAAAAAAATCTGCGAAACAGCGAGGCCGCGAAAAGTGAACCGCGATATAGCGAGGGACCACTGTATTGGATATCGGTCTTAAATGTCACAGCACAGGTCAATATTGTGTTTTGCCGGACTTGCTTTCTAAACGCTGCATAACGCTTGAAGGTGCACTGTGTAACTTTTTAGTTTGGGGTCTGTCACCTGCTTGTTTCTATGGACACGCCCTCACTCTGCCTGGAATGTCCCGCAGTATGACATTAAACAGCTCTAGCTTATATTTCTTTTGATTACACGTGGTTTTATAGCTCAAAAATACCTACAAAAACAGGGATTCTGACTGACTCCACAGATCTGACCTGGGACTCGGTTTGGTCTTGTTTCCATGATGATAGAAAGCTTTAATGCCATACTGCGAAACATTCCAGACAAAGCAATAACATCTCCATGGAGAAAAGGTTTTGACACATTTTTCCAGTAGACAATCTACACACAAGCTGCACCTTTAATTTGAATACATTAGTGCGAAGAAGTTACTGCACAAAACAAACTAAACAGCTCAGAAAACAAATATAAAAACACAAATCAATTATGTAATGAGCTGAAATGGACCTGAAACGAAGGGTAAAGTACTTTTTTTTCTGTAATAGGCAATTAAACAGAACGTGCATGATTTTTTCCCCGTAATAAAGTAAAATGTGTTTGTAAAAGCAGCTATGCGTTGTCTGCATTTCATTATCGAGCATTTTTATTGTCTGCGAACCAGGAAGTAAGGCTGGTGTTCTGTTGGCTGTCCTGCCTCCAAAAAACATTAAATTAACTCACCTCTGGAGTGAATAATGAGGATTTTAATAATGCATTAAGAAAGTAAGGAAAAAGTTTTTTTTCTAGCTGAACTTCTTAAAGGAACTGCAATAAACATTTGTCAAAATTATCACTTCCAGAAATCGTGGGTGGGGACAGTTTAGTCTAATTGAGGTGGTTTTATGATCCAGAACTGCAGAAGTATAAAAAGTTAAAACTACTGTAAGAAAGATTAGATAATGAACAGGCTATAATGAGATTTTTGTATGTATTTTCTTCTTATTTGCCTTGTTTTCTGTGTTGTTGTTGAAGGCGTTGGAGGACAGGGTCACTGAGATCACCCCTGCCGCTCTGTCTTTTGTCGATTCGGAGACGCCCAGTGACAAACTCTTCTACAACATCACCAAACCTCTCCCCGCTGGACACGGTACGGAAAATATACACAAATAATAACGCAAAATCAGCTTTTTAAAGGTCTTATATTGCACAAAATGGACTCTTGTGAGCTTTAAATCACCTTAAAATGTTGTTCCCTCCTCAAAAACAGAGCTGGAGTTGTGTTTTGCTTCATTCACACGTTTCAATAATCCTTCATTATTATCTCTAAGGTAGCTTCACGTTAATGGCTCCCTTACATCTTATTTCAGTGGAGCTCGGCAGTTGTAGGAGCGTAGGAAGGACAGCTCGCGGTACTTTATTGTGATGACATTGATGGACTTTATTAAGTTGTTTTTAATCCCATCCATCTATTTTCTTCCTCTTATCCGGGGCGGGTCGCGGGGGCAACAGTCTAAACTGGGACTCCCAGACTTCCTTCACCCCGGACATTTCCTCCAGCTCCTCCGGGGGGACCCCAAGGCGTTCCCAGGCCAGCTGGGAGACATAGTCCCTCCAGCGCGTCCTGGGTCTTCCCTGGGGCCTCCTCCCGGTGGGACATGCCCGGAACACCTCCTGAGGGAGGCGTCCAGGAGGCATCCGGAACAGACGCCCGAGCCACCTCAGCTGCTCCTCTCGATGTGGAGGAGCAGCAGCTCTACTCCGACCAGAACAGGTCTAAACTGGGATTAAACCAGGATTAAACCAGGACTAAACCAGGACTGAACCAGGTCTAGACCAGGTCTAAACTGGAACTAAACTGGGACTAAACCAGGTCTAAACCAGGTCTACACCAAGACTGAACCGGGACTAGACCAGGTCTAGACCAGGTCTAAACCAGGTCTAAACTGGGACTAAACCAGGACTAAACCAGGACTAAACCAGAACCGAACCAGGACTAAACCAGGACTAAACCAGGTCTAAACTGGGACTAAACCAGGTCTAAACTGGGACTAAACCAGGTCTAAACTGGGACTAGACCAGGACTAAACTGGGACTAAATCAGGTCTAAACCAGGTCTAAACTGGGACTAAACCAGGTCTAGACTGGGACTGAACCAGGATTAAACCAGGACTAAACCAGGACTGAACCAGGACTGAACCAAGACTGAACCAGGTCTACTCCTCACCCTATCTCTAAGGAAGCGCCCAGCCACTCTGTGGAGGAAACTCGTTTCAGCCACTTGTATCCGCGATCTCGTCCTTTCGGTCATTACCCAGAGCTCATGACCATAGGTGAGGGGAGGAACGTAGATCGACAGTAAATCGAGATCCTTGCCTTTTGGCTCAGCTCCCTCTTCACCACAACGGTCCGGTACAGCGACCGCATCACTGCCTACGCTGCACCGATCCACCTGTCAATCTCACGCTCCATCCTCCCCTCACTCGTGAACAAGACCCTGAGATACTTGAACTCCTCCACCTGAGGCGAGGACTCCCCACCCACCCGTTTTACCTTTATCAATATTGCAATTTTAAAATGTATAAAATATAAAATAATGCTCCACGGGTGTTATAGATTATAAGAATAGCAGAACATAAAGTAAAAGTAGTGAAGTACTGTACTTAAAGCTGCACGTATATTTTTCTAGTTGGGGAGGGTCCATCACCTGCTTGTTTCTATGGATACGTCATTGCTCTGCCTGGAATGTTCCACAGTGTGACATTAAACAGCTCTGTTTTACTTTATTTATTCAATTACAGGTGGTTTTACAGCTCAAAAATCCTTAGAAAAACAAACATTCTGATTGTGAGCGGGGTTGCCAATCCACAAATCCGACCTGTAACTTGGTCTGGGTTGGTCTCCATGAAGATAGAAAGGTTTAATGCCATACTGTGGAACATTCCAGACAAAGCGATTACCTTTAAGTCGAATATACTGAATATAACTACTGAATATAACAGACGAAAATATAATGTGTCGTCTTTAAGTCCTTCTATTTTCTATTTTAACCCTGTTTTTGTTTGTTTTTATGTTTGTGTTTGCAGGAGTCCTGGAGCACCGCGACAGACTCTACGCCCCCGTGTCTCGGTTCAGTCAGGCCGACGTGGACAAGGGCAAGATCATCTACAGACCTCCACACGCCCCTTCACACCTGCAGGAGCTCTACACCTACTCCTTCACTGGTGAGAGACGCCGAAAACAAACAAACCTTAACCATGATCATGATTTGATTCAATTTCACTTGACACGGAAAATGATTTGTTGGGCTGAGCGCAAACTGTCAGAGGTAAGACGGTGTTACCGCACGTAACTTTTAGAAGGAAACCCATACAGATTAACATAAAAAAACGCACTATCCCTTTAATTGGAAATGTGAACGACCTCGCAAAAAAATCGGATTTCACAAATAAATTGGAATTAAGCTTGTCTGGAAGAATCCATGACTCATCGCTGTACCAGCGAGTGAGTCTGGTAACGCTTGGTCCAAAATGCGCTGCGGTTGCGCGTAGACAGACAGCTAAGTGAACCAATCAGAGATTGCGCCATCTTGATTCAAAACTGAGGCGGAACTTCCGCTGCCTAAGAGTGACTTTGCGGGCAAAGGCGGGGGCACTGACGTCACCATCTTTGAACGAATCAGAATCGCGGAGTCCGTTTGTAACCGGAGGAGCGAGGGTGGATGGAGGGTGTCCAAATGGTATCGCGGTGTATAGGAAATACAGAGAGATATCATTTGGCTGGCCAGGTAAGAATTAAGCATTAACCCCTGCATTCTGAACGTATCCATACGCGATCGACTGGTTGGGCGCCCCTGCTGTAGGAAAAAAGTGGGCTTTGGGGTAAGGAAACACCTACACCTTCAAAGATGTCAAAAACAACAGTGAAGCCCAGGGACCCATGACACTCAGAAAAATGCAACATATTGAAAATCATGTGAATAAAAAGTATTTACATCAGGGGTGTCAAACTAATTTTGGTCCGGGGGCCGAATCCAACCTACTTTGATCTCAAAGGGGAAAACTCATGGCAAATATACCCCAAAAATAGCAATAAATCCAAATATTTGTGCAGAGAAACTATTACAGAAAACTTTTTTATTTGATGAACTCTTTCTTTTACAAAATATTATAATATTATGAACAACCTGAAACTTTAAGAAAAATGCAATTTCAACACAAGCATACAGGTTTCCCATTCACCTCTGTGAACAAATAGGAATTAGTCAATTTTTCTTGGAAAATCCTGCACTCGGCGTCCACTTTTCTAATTTTTGACATTTTGCTGATGAGGATGTCACGGTCGACAGTCAAAACGATGGTCCTTTAAGAGCGTTTGGAAAGAGGCGAGTCTGGTGGGAGGGGCCACGCACAGAGGTGCTGGTGGGAGGGGCCACGCACAGAGGCAATGGAGACGCTGCTATGATAAACTGCGCAGAAAAGAGGCGCAGAAAATGACCAATATTTTAATAGAAAATTAAAATATAATTAAAATATTTTAATAGAAAATTAAAATATGATTAAAATATTTTAATAGAAAATCAGCCGAGGGCCAGATTAAATGTCTTGGAGGGCCAGATCTGGCCCCCGGGCCGCATGTTTGACACCCCTAATTTACATGATTATGTTGCATTTTTTTCAGGTGAAAATCACCCGGCGCTATTGTGCTAGGGTTAATTTAAATCTTTTTAAAGATCCCATGACATGGTACTTCTTGATGCTTTTATATGGCTCCTTAATGGTTCCCTAATACTGTAAATGAATCCTTCTTCAAAATCAAGCCTCAGTGCACGAGAAACAGAGATAAGATGAGAAAGAGTAATTTTTCTCACTCTGAACACTCCATAATGGGACTTGTTGCTTGAATGCAAATGAGGAGAAAAGAGCTGGCCTATAGTAGAGGGTGGGGGCGTGGCCAAACTCTCCGCTCTCGCTCTGAGCCCTCAGCTGATCCATTTCCTTGTTTTTGCACGGGGGGAGAGATTTGAAGTGTTCCATTGAAAAATAAACACATTTCCACAGAAAATAAAATTAAACCACTGCTGTTCAAAGGTCCAGAGGCTCAGATAAAGGACTTCCGAGCCTAGAAACATTCGGACGTGCCTCCAGGCAAATAAAAAAACGCATTTCGCATTGCCTAGCGCATTCGCAGTCCAAAATCTCTGGGCGTGATTTACAGAGACGCTGTGTACAGACAGACGGGGGTGGAACTGCATTTGCATTTCTTTTTTCGATCTGACGTCAATAAGGTGCCTTGTTCAAAATCGCCCGTTTGAGCTCCGATTTTTTGTAACGCAGAAAAGGATCGCAAATGCTCAGTTTAGACATTTCGCAACTTTTAACCATGGGGAGGGGGGGGGGGCCTAAACAGGGTAGGGGAGCTCACATTAACGTTCAAAAACCTCAGAAAGTGAAAATTTCATGCCATGGGACCTTTAAAAACACTTGCGGTCGACTCTACGCTCGTCTTCTCCAAACTTTCACTCCAATGTTAAAATCAACAGGAATGGATTTAGAGCGACTTAATACAGACGTGCCGCAGATAATCCTAATCCCACATCAAAGCTCCCTTTAGTTTGACTTAATCTGTGTTCAGGCCTTCAAACCTTCAAAAGAAACGTTCAGATCTGCTCGTCTCACCGCGCTCGGAAAACCCCGTCACTGTACTTTCATATCCTCCTCATCTTTTTAAATGTTCTGTGTTGTGTTTTTTTGTGCAGGTCTGCCAGAGTCTCTCAGCTTCTACTTCACAGGTAAAACACGTTCACTTATCTGGACTGTTTGTTCAAAACGATGTTACGCACGTTTTTGTAAGTCATAAGACATTTATCTTACATTTATCTTAACAGTTTTGTATTTCGGTGATGATTCAGAAAGTTCAATGAGCTGAAGTCCTTTTCTCAGCGTTTTGTAGTCATTCTAGTGAGTCGGAAAGAAAAAAACACAACTTAATCTGTTAATTTATATTATTTTGAGATCTCACTATATGTACCGAAACACACAAATACTGGAAATAGTGGAAAAAAATAGTTACACAAATTTAAAGCCCCACTGCGTAACCTTTTAGCCATAAGATCAAATAAAAACGTGTCTTTCTTTTTGTTTGTTTTTTTGGTATTGCAGTGGAAAACGTGTGCCTTTACTGAGAGCGGGCTTGCCTCTCCACAAACCTGACTGTTATTTGGGCTGCTTGTTTCCATGGAAATGTTGTTCCTTTGACGATAATATTCCACAGCATGGCATTAAACCAGGAAGTTGGGAAGTTATCACGAGCTGTTTAAAATCCACAATATTTGATTGGTTTTAAAATGACGCTTTTGTGAGTATTTATTCACTTGTGCAAATGAAAGTGTACAGTGTTTCTTTCTTTCTCTCTTTTTTTAAATCAACAACTATCAAATCTGGTCCATTCAAGCTGATTTTCTCTTGTAAATTTGGGCTTTTTACAATTCTATGTAACATAACACATTTCCACATGTCATTTTTGTATTTTTTTTGTAGTTCATCTCTCTATTCTCTCTCTTCCCTCTCTCTTTTCTTTCCTTCCCTCTCTTCTCTCTCCCCTCTTTCTTTCCCTCTCCTCTCTCTCTCTCTCTCTCTCTCCTTTCTCCCCTCTCTCTTCTCTTTCCTCCTTCTTTCTCCTCTCTCTTCTCTCTCTCTCTCTTCTGTCTCTTTCCTCTCCCTCTTTTCTCTTTCCTCCCCTCACTCCTCTTTCCTTCCCTCTCTCCTCTTTTCTCTCTTTCCTCCCCTCTCTCCTCCCTCTTTCTGCCCTCTCTTCCCTCTCCTTTCCTCCCTCTCTCCTCTCTTTCCTCCCTTCTCTCTTCCCTCTCTGCTCTTTTTCTTTCCCTCTCTCCTCCCTCTTTCCCCTCTCTCTTCCCTCTCTCTCCTCTTTCTTCCCCTCTCTTTCCTTCCCTCTCTCCTCTTTTCTCTCTTTCCTCCCCTCTCTCCTCCCTCTTTCTGCCCTCTCTTCCCTCTCCTTTCCTCCCTCTCTCCTCTCTTTCCTTCCCTCTCTCCTCTTTTCTCTCTTTCCTCCCCTCTCTCCTCCCTCTTTCTGCCCTCTCTTCCCTCTCCTTTCCTCCCTCTCTCCTCTCTTTCCTTCCCTCTCTCCTCTTTTCTCTCTTTCCTCCCCTCTCTCCTCCCTCTTTCTGCCCTCTCTTCCCTCTCCTTTCCTCCCTCTCTCCTCTCTTTCCTTCCCTTTCTCCTCTTTTCTCTCTTTCCTCCCCTCTCTCCTCCCTCTTTCTGCCCTCTCTTCCCTCTCCTTTCCTCCCTCTCTCCTCTCTTTCCTCCCTTCTATCTTCCCTCTCTCTCCTCTTTTTCTTTCCCTCTCTCCTCCCTCTTTCCCCTCTCTCTTCCATCTCTCTCCTCTTTCTTCCCCTCTCTTTCCTTCCCTCTCCTCTTTTCTCTCTTTCCTCCCCTCTCTCCTCCCTCTTTCTGCCCTCTCTTCCCTCTCCTTTCCTCCCTCTCTCCTCTCTTTCCTTCCCTCTCTCCTCTTTTCTCTCTTTCCTCCCCTCTCTCCTCCCTCTGTCCCCTCTCTCTTCCCTTTCTCTCCTCTTTCTTCCCCTCTCTTTCCTTCCCTTTCTCCTCTTTTCTCTCTTTTCTCCCCTCTCTCCTCCCTCTTTCTGCCCTCTCTTCCCTCTCCTTTCCTCCCTCTCTCCTCTCTTTCCTCCCTTCTCTCTTCCCTCTCTCTCCTCTCTTTCCTTCCCTCTCTCCTCTTTTCTCTCTTTCCTCCCCTCTCTCCTCCCTCTTTCTGCCCTCTCTTCCCTCTCCTTTCCTCCCTCTCTCCTCTCTTTCCTCCCTTCTCTCTTCCCTCTCTCTCCTCTTTTTCTTTCCCTCTCTCCTCCCTCTTTCCCCTCTCTCTTCCCTCTCCTCTCTCCACTCCTCCCTTTCTCCTCACCTCCATCTCTCCACTCTTTCCTCCCCTCTCTCTTCCCTCTCTCTCCACTCTTTCCTCCCCTCTCTCCTCCCTCTCTCTCCTCTCTCTCTCCTCTCTCTCTTCACACCAGGGAAAGAATAACCTGCTGAATTCTTTTATCCGTTTCATCGTGTTTTTCTCTTTTACTAAATCGCGCTCACATGACTCCGTCTCTTTTCCCTCTCTGCCCTGGAAACCCGTATTCTTGAGTAAATGCGAGATGTTTATGTGTAATTCCAGACAAAACAACATCTCCATGGAGACCAGAAAAAGTTACACGCTGCACCTTTAAATCTAAAAGAATGTGGGGCGAGTTTTTTTTACTGATGCAGCCACTAAATGTGCTTAAAAGCTCAACATTATCCCTTTAATACATGATAGCACATTTAAAATGCCAAATCAAATCGCTACCGTTTTAAAAATTCCTAAACGTCCTAATTCAATACTAATTACTCTTAATATATCAGCCATGTGAAAGAATGTGGCCTTTCGTAATTAACTGTAATTTGAGCACATTTAGTGAATATTTGCTTAATGAAGTCTGGTCCAAAGTTTGAAGCGCCGACGCTCGAAGTCCAAAATCTACAGTTTTACAGCAATTTGAAGAGAGACAAAAATGTAGCTGCTGTTTTCAATTATTCTAAAATATTTCCCCGGTCAAATGCAGGACATACTGTAAAAAGTCTGACACAGGATTTTTCGCATGTATTTGAGCAGGGAATCAGGAAGTGCGTGTTAGCATTAGCGCTGGTGATTGTATTTCCGAGGTCAGACGCAGGCCGTACTGTAAAACGACAGATCGTACAAGCAGCTTCAGTGGTGGATTTTTAGGCCGTCTTCCTCCGTGCTCGCTCCAGACGGATCTGAATGTCGGTCTACACTTTCTCCATCTGAACGACTCGCGCTCAAACTGCAACTTGATTTATAAAAAGAACGAAGACGGAACGATCAACAAGAACGCCGTGATTTGGAGCTTTTGTCAAAAAGAATTTTCCTCCAGCCTGACGGATCGTTTGAACGATAAACACGTCCGGACAATTCCATTGTTACTGGTGATAGAGCGAGCGTGAGCACACTTCACCCAACCAACGAACCACCGAACCAACGAACCACCGAACCACCGAACCACCGAACCACCGAACCAACGAACCAACGAACCAACGAACCACCGAACCAACGAACCACCGAACCACCGAACCACCGAACCAACGAACCAACGAACCAACGAACCACCGAACCAACGAACCACCGAACCACCGAACCAACGAACCGCTCAAACTGTTCAGATAAACGAGGGACTTGCCTCGAGCTGATTGGCCAAACCAAACCAAAGTGCCCACTCACCAGTTTCTTTTGAGCCAATCACGGCAAACCTGTCAACATGACGTATCCAACCAGGTAAAATCAAAACAAGTGTCGGGCTGGAGAGGAACGATGTCCATAAACAAATTTAGCCATTTTTGAAATATACATTTGTGTGCAGGTTTTCACACTTCTGGACCTGCCGCCAGGTGGACGAGCTGAGAAACGGATTCGAGCAAATAAACTTTTGTCCAGCTGAGAAATTGAATTTCTCCTTTTGTCTTCCCTACAGGGATAAATAAAGGATAATTACTACAGAGGATTTTCAGACAATATGAAATTCCAGTTTATTTCAAACCCACAAACACTTTAAGACAAAAACTCGTCCACCCAAAGGACAGAACACCGAGCCACAAACAAAGCAATGTGGTCTACTCCATTCAGTGTAGTGAGGATTGCAGTGAGCGCTACATTGGGGAAACAAAACAGCCACTTCACAAGAGGATGTACCAACACAGGCGGGCGGGCCAGAGTGGACCGGCTTCTGCGGTACATCTTCACCTAGAAGCCACGGGCCATTCTTTTGAGGACAGTGAGGTTCAGATCTTAGCCAGGGAAAAGAACTGGTTTGAGAGGGGAGTTAAAGAGGCTATTTTTGTCAAAAAAGAGAATCCGTCATTAAACAGAAATGGGGGAGTGAGACATAACTTGTCTCCCATTTATAATGGGATTCTTAGACCAGTCAAACAGAGCCAGGGCAGAGGGGTGGAGAGGGTCGTTAGACGTTGAATAGGGGGTCGAAACCAGCCGTCAGAGTAATTTGAAAAACAAAGAGACAGATTAGGGGGATCGTTTTCAGAGCTTTTGTCATTGTAGGACGCGCCTCCCGGCAGCTAGATATAAGCAGGGTCTAACCAGTACAATAACCAGAGCTGACGAAGCCTCTCGGATGAGCGGCGAAACGTTTTCAACCAAACAAACTTTGTCCAGTTGACAAATTGAACTTCTCCTTTGATCAAAGGATAATAATTTAAAAAAATGTGTTTTCATCAGTGATAAAAGGAGAAATTCAATTTGTCAACTGGACAAAGTTTATTTGGTCGAAAACGTTTCGCCGCTCATCCGAGTTGCTTCATCAGTTCTGGTTAGAGTGCTGATGGACACTGCTTATATCTAGCTGCAGGGAGGAGCTAACTACAATGAAATTATTCTGAAACTACCCCACCTCTTTGTTTTCAGCTTTCTGTCTTTTGTTTTTTCAGTTTCTCTCTGGCGTCTAATTTAGCATACCCATTCAAACCCTAATGGCTGTTTTCAATGGGTATGCTAAACTAGACGCCAGAAACTGACACAGAAAGCTGAAAACAAAGGTGGGATAGTTAATTTCAGTGTAGTTAGCTCCTCCCTGCAGCTAGATATAAGCAGTGTCCACCAGCACTCTAACCAGAACTGATGAAGCAACTCGGATGAGCTGCAAAACGTTTTCAACCAAATAAACTTTGTCCAGTTGACAAATTGAATTTCTTCTTTTATCATGGATTCTACCTGGACGACTGAGGGATTCTGCACACATGTTTTCATCAGTGTTTTCAAAGTGTTTTAATCAAGAAGTGTGTGTTAGCATTAGGGTTAGTTATCATTAAAGGTCCCATGGCATGAAATTTTCACTTTCTGAGGTTTTTGAACATTAATGTGAGCTCCCCTACCCTGTTTAGGCCCCCCCCCCCCCATGGTTAAAAGTTGCGAAATGTCTAAACTGAGCATTTGCGATCCTTTTCTGCGTTACAAAAAATCAGAGCTCAAACGGGCGATTTTGAACAAGGCACCTTATTGACGTCAGATCGAAAAAAGAAATGCAAATGCAGTTCCACCCCCGTCTGTCTGTACTCAGCGTCTCTGTAAATCACGCCCAGAGAGTTTGGACTGCGAATGCGCTAGGCAATGCGAAATGCGTTTTTTTATTTGCCTGGAGGCACGTCCGAGTGTTTCTAGGCTCGGAAATCCTTTATCTGAGCCTCTGGACCTTTGAACAGCAGTGGTTTAATTTTATTTTATGTGGAAATGTGTTTATTTTTCAATGGAACGCTTCAATTCTCTCCCCCCGTGCAAAAACAAGGAAATGGATCAGAGAGCGCTCAGAGCGGAGAGCGGAGCGTTTGGCCACGCCCCCACCCTCTACTATTGGCCAGCTTTTTTCTCCTCATTTGCATTCAAGCAACAACGCCCATTATAGAGTGTTCAGAGTGACAAAAATTACTCTTTCTCACCTTATCTCTGTTTCTCATGCACTGAGTGTTGATTTTGAAGAAGGATTCATTTACAGTATTAGGGAACCATTAAGTAGCCATATAAAAGCATCAAGAAGTACCATGTCATGGGATCTTTAAGAATTCAATACAGTATTTTTCATATATATACTGCTCTGGATTCTAAACTCTTGTGACGGTGAATAATGAATATGGTTGAAAAGCAGAAAGTAAATGAGCACGTAGGTCTGTTCTTCATGATTTTAAGACTGTAAAAATCACAATTTAAGTAGATATATTTACATGGTGAGACCTCGACTATTTGACTCGCTTCACAGATTTTTAAAGTTCTGTTTTCGTACTCCAGTGGCAGGAAAAACTTCTAAAGGGCATCTGAAAGTCCGGCGTGTTCTCACAGTGGCAAAGGTCAAACCCCGCTGTGGTAAAAATATGAATCCTGATGGCGGAGAGAGAACACACACACAATGAGGTGAAATGAAATGATAAAATACTCCAAAACCGAGCAGAAATGTCAGCGGTGTAACAGCGTTTGGCCTCTCACCCAAAGGTTAAAGGTTCAATCCCCGCCTCTGTTCATACACACTGTGCTGAGAAAGTCAAGTAGAATTGTTTAAAGATGGGTTTTAAAAAATGAGTTTTAAGAAGTGGTTTAAAAGATGATACTGATGGTGCAGCCTTATCTCCTCAGGCAGGTCGTTCCAAAGTCGAGACTGAAAACGCTCCATCACCTTTAGTCCGGAGCCTGGACTTTGGAACAACCACAGGGACCTGCAGGAGGATCTCAGGCTCGTACAGGTTTTAAAGTTCTGAAATGTAACTTGGTGGAAGACCTAAACGAGCTTTAAAAGTGATCGGTAAAATCTTAAAATCAATTAAAATCATGCTGTGACGTAAATCCAACCGAACTAGCCCAAGTTTGTGTTTTAGAACCTCGATTTGATTGACTGTTCCATTGCTCTTTCTCGAGGTGGAGGTTGGTTTTCCTCGAGTCGTGAGATCAATAGAATTCACCATTAAAACAAAACAAGGTGTGATACATTTCAAGAGGGAGAAACCTGAAAGAGAGTTCTTTGTTCTGGTTGTATCTGTAAATACGACTGACATACCTGAGATTAACAAACAAGATGGAAAAAAAACGTGTTACATTTTCTATAAACCAAAATGATTCTAAAGATAAAATAAAACCCAATATTTTATTTTCCTTTACATTATGTGTTAAAATTAGGGCTGTCAGTTTAACACTTTAAGTAGATTAATTAATAACACTGCAAATTAACGTGTTATAAAAATTTATGTGATTAATTATGAGCAGGTCAATGCTCATTTTAAATTTGTCCCATTGGAGGACCTGTAGGCGACTTGGCAGTGGCGTCACTTCCACCTGCGTCGCTAATCAAACAAATAAATCCTGGAGGAAATGACTCGGGGGCAAGGCGAGCGAATCGCTGCCAGGACCTTTGAACGGCAACTTTATTTATAAAAAGAACGAAGATGGAACGATCAACAAGAACGGCGTGATTTGGAGCGTTTGTCAAAAAGAATTTTCCTCCAGCCTGACGGATCATTTGAACGATAAACACGTCCGGACAATTCCATTGTTACTGGTGATAGAGCGAGCGTGAGCACACTTCACCCAACCAACGAACCACCGAACCAACGAACCACCGAACCAACGAACCAACGACCCAACGAACCACTGAACCACCGAACTACCGAACCACCGAACCACCGAACCACCGAACCACCGAACCACCGAACCACCGAACCAACGAACCACTGAACCACTGAACCACTGAACCAACGAACCAACGAACCAACGAACCACCGAACCAACGAACCACCGAACCAACGAACCAACGAACCAACGAACCAACGAACCACCGAACCACCGAACCAACGAACCAACGAACCACCGAACCACCGAACCAACGAACCAACGAACCAACGAACCAACGAACCAACGAACCAACGAACCAACGAACCACCGAACCAACGAACCACCGAACCAACGAACCAACGAACCACCGAACCAACGAACCACCGGACCACCGGACCAACGGACCAACGGACCAACGGACCAACGGACCACCGGACCAACGGACCAACGAACCAACGAACCAACGAACCAACGACCCACCGAACCAACGAACCAACAAACCACGCTCGCAGAATTTGGCAAACGAATGAGCAAAGCGACCACAGAAAAACTGACAAACTCAATCACAAAGTGGGTTGCCTCTCTCTTTCTCTCTCACACATAAGATTAAAATGTGATTAATTGGATTAATTAATTACAAATCCTGTAATTAATTTTGATTTTTAAGCAAAACACAACTCCAGATCTGTTTGTGATGATGAATCGACTTTAGAACATACAGTAGATGAGAAAATAAGTGATATGTAATATGGGCCGTTTAAAGGGGCAGTATGTAACTTTCTGGAGGCGGCAATAGAAATCGAAAGTTAAAATCTGACTTTGGAACATTCTCCAGTCTCATTCTCTTTGGAGCATTGATGCTATGATGTGTTTCTTGATTAGTTTTTCCCTAATTTACGCGTTCTCGTGGTGCTTTGGTGTCTGTTTTGTGCTATGTCGGGGCGAACTGTCTGGCTGCCGGTTCATTTGCTTTTTACGGCCGTTTCTATCATTCGAAAACGCAGTTATAATGAAGCTAATCCATCATAAAGAAAATGAGCAAACTGCTTCCTGTCTGCTTTTCCAATGAGACATTCTGCCGTACGCACATTAAACGCATCATAACTCATGTGGCGGGGCTGCTCCCGTCATTACAGCACATCTCTATTTTGGAAAATGTGTTGTCAGTTTTTTCACTGTTTCTGTCAGTCAATCAGCTTTTAGTCGTGTTATAATCGTTTCTTTCTATTATTATTATTATTATTATTATTATTATTATTATTATGAATTTACGCTATTCTTGGTTTACATTCACTCTATTTAAACCATAAGTGCTCCTCTGGGTCCTATATTACACAAAACCGACTCTCCGTGTTCTAATGTTGTTTCCTCCTCAAAAACAGACCTGGAGCTGGGTTTTGTTTTTTGTGTCATTCACATGTTTGAGTAACACTTTATTATTTATAACACTTTACTGTGGAATATTATACCTGTTATTCAAAATCAATATCTGATGATTAAAGCAATACCGTGTAACTTTCTGAAGGTGGCAAATCACCTGCAGGACTCCAAGGTGAAAGAAAGGTGTTAAAACCATACTTTGGAACATTCTCCATGGAGACAGATATATTTCTTGCCATATTTTAGCCATTACATTGATTTTATAGCAGAGGTCTTCAACAGGGGGGTCGCGACCCCTAGGGGGGTCGCGGAGGTACTGCAGGGGGGGGTCGCGAAATCTTTTGATTTCACTTCAAAATAATATAATTTTATATTTTATAGTGTAAAATACAGTATTAACCTGTGTATTATTTCCTTGTATTGGATGTACCATAACAGAGTAGCAATGTTTATACATGACACTAAGCTTAATTTAATATAAAACACAATTCTATGCCGTATATATAGTAGGGGGTCCCTGGCCCAGTTCGCCATCTGTTTGGGGGTCCCTGGCCTGAAAAACGTTGAAGACCCCTGATTTATGGTGTTTTCTGTTGTCTCTAAAATCAATCAGTCTGATCATTAAAGCCACATCGTGTAACTTTCTGGAGGTGGCAAGTCACCTACAGGATTCTAAGGTGAAAGAAAGGTGTTAAAACCATACTTTGGAACCTTCTCCATGGAGATGGAGCTGAGAAATTATGAAGAAACATCAAGTCGGTTTGAGATTTGTGGTCCTAACACAGTTTTTACAGGTTCCATATTACACAAAATTAACTTTAGGTCGTGTTATAATGTTGTTTCCCCCACAAAAACACAGCTGGAGTTGTGTTTTGCTTCATTCGCACATGTTTGAGGAACCCTGCGTTATTATGTCTACATCTCCAGAGCTCAAAATGCTCTGTTCCACCTTGTGATGTCATGAAGAGGTAGTTTTAACAGCTCATTTTTACTTTTAGTTCAGCACAAATCGGCAGTTCTAGGCCTGAAATGAGCCGAATGATTCTAGTGAAGGCGTGTGGAGTTTAAAAACACAGTGGAGCACTTCCTGTATTACCACATGACATCACAAGGTGGAACAGGGTGTTTTTTTCTGACTGAGAGAAGAAACAAAACACATCTCCAGGTCTGTTTGTGATGAGGAAACGACATTAGAACATTAGAAAACAGAATAATACGGACCCTTTAAACTCAATGTTCCATTTGAAGATTATCCCTGATTAATTCCACGCTTGGTTTACCTTCACTATTATGAATTTCAGCTTCATTTTTATATGCAAAAGGTCAAGATGTAATACTTTTTTATTCCATCCTTAAAGTGCCCATATTTTGTTATTTTCTGCTCTCTGTTATAATAATGTTTTCTCATCAAAAACCATTATAATAATAGACTTACTCAAACCTCTGTGGATGCAACAAAACAAACTCCAGGTCTGTTTTTGAGGAGGAAACCACATTAGAACACGACTTAAATGTGGTGAGGTTATAGCTTTGCCTGGGATGTTCCACAGTATAGCATTAAACACACATATCTTGCATTTACAGGGGGTCCTTGGGTTACGACGGTCTCGACTTACGACGTTTCGTGGTTGCGAACGCGCCCCCATAAAAAAAAATTAATAATATTACGCGTCATTCCGTCTTACGCGGTTTAGCGTGGTAAGCGATGTAAACAAACGCGAACGGTGCCCGGCGCACAGCAGAAGAATATGCTTTGTTGTGGTTGTAGGGCAGAGAAGACGGCCTCGTGTGCGTGCCCAATGTGGGCGGAAGTACCTGATGTGGGCTCTGATCTGCTCCTATGAAAGCGGCAGTGATAACCAAGCAGCGTAGTGGTCTAATTATTGAGATGGAAAGGTTATTGGTGCTTTGGTTGGAAGATTAAAGTCAAAATCAGACTTACGACGAAATTCGGGTCTTAAGAACGGATCAACGTCGTAACCCGAGGACCCCCTGTATTAAATTAGAGGAGTTTTTATTAAGGCTGTCAGTTTCACGCGTTAATTAGATTAATTAATTACACTGCAAATTAACATGGTATAAAACTTAACGCAATTAATTATGTCAATTCAATGCGCATTTTAAATTTAGCTTGCGGCGAGCGAATCGCTGCCAGGGCCTTTGAACGAAGACGGGATGGTCAACAAGAACGCCGTGATTTGGAGCTTTTGTCAAAAAGAATTTTCCGATCACCGAAGCTGCTCCAGCCTGACGGATCATTTGAACGATAAACACGTCCGGACAAGTTCCATTCCACCAAACAAACAAACCACCAAACCACCAATCCAACAAACCAATGAAC
The DNA here is from genome assembly GCA_036785185.1 of Paratrypauchen microcephalus. Classification (NCBI taxonomy): domain Eukaryota; kingdom Metazoa; phylum Chordata; class Actinopteri; order Gobiiformes; family Gobiidae; genus Paratrypauchen; species Paratrypauchen microcephalus. The sequence continues at coordinate 2,895,307 of JAVJIX010000107.1, read as the reverse complement.
CACCAAACCACGCTCGCAGAATTTGGGAAATGAATGAGCGAAGCGACCACAGAAAAAACTGACTCAGTCAAAACTCAATCGCAAAGTGGGTTGGCTCTCTCAGTCTCTCTCTCTCTCTCTCACTAGATTAAAATGCGATTAATTAGATTAATTAATTACAAAACCTGTAATTAATTAGATAATTTTTTTAATTGCCTGACAGCACTAGTTTTTATTTGTCCAAACTACCACAAAAACAGCTTTATTAGGCTTAGACGTAGACAAACTTTATTGATCCACAAAGGAAATTATTTGGACACAGCAGCTCAGACATCACAATATAATACAGAAACATAGAGTAAACAATATAAACTGTAATAATCAATTCTAAATAAGTAGCAAAAAAATGGCAAGAGACTTGTGTCCAATAAGACATAATTCTATAACTGTATATGTACAAGTCAAAATAAAATGAAAAAATAATTACCATAATTTTCGCTACTTTTTTCTCACACTTTGACCCCTGTGGCTTATAAAACGGCGGTATATGTGCGTAGTATTTGTTAAATATGGTATATACGGATTATTGTTTAATCAACAATGGCAATCCCTCTATCTCCTCATGGAAAACACACGAAGAAACGCTTATGATGCAGCTTTTAAGTTAAAGGCAATCGATCTGGCTGTGAAAGAAGGAAATCGAGCTGCTGCATGTGAGCTCAGCATCGATGAGCGTGACGAACTGACTCAATGCAAAAAGACGACACAAGCTTTCAGAGGCAATAAAAGCAGATGGCCCGAACTTGAAAACCTTCTTGAAGGCTAGGTGAACACTCAGAGAGCCAGAGACGGCCAAGGTGTTTCCACTGTCCAAATCTGGCTGAAACCTAAAACTATTGGCACCGACGAAATGACGATTGAAGACTTTAGAGGTGGACCATCGTGGTGTCTCAGATTTATGAGACGAAAAGGTCTTTCCATCAGGGCACGGGCTACTCTGTGTCAGCAACTCCCACCCAACTACGAGGTAAAAGTTAACTTCCGCAAATTCACGCAAACAAAGATTGATTCCGATTAAATCATAAATATGGATGAAGTACCTTTAACTTTTGACCTGCCTCCCACTAGGACTGTTAACACGAAAGGTGAATCGTCCGTCACGCTGAAAACAACTGGCCATGAGAGAACGCATTTCACTTGTGTTCTGAGTTGAAGAAGAAGAAGACATGCTTTATTTATCCCCGTAGGGAAATTATTTCTCTGCTTTTGACCTATCCTTCAGGAGCAGTGGGCAGCTCGTCTTTCAGGCGCCCGGGGACCCATCTCCATGATCTTATTGCTCGGCTTGGTCAGGACCTAAGCTGGAGGATTTTACCTGGAGCATGTGCGACTGGGAGGATTTTTTCACAGAAAAAAGGCCCTGCTCATTTTGAACAGCATGAGGTCCCATATAACAGATCCGGTCAAAGCAGCCATCAAGAGGACAAACTCAGTTCCAGCTGTGATTCCAGGGGGCACGACAAAGTATTTGCAGCCACTCGACATTAGAGTGAATCTCAGAGTTGAGTGGGAGGCCTGGATGACCAGCGGCAAGAAATCATTTTCCAAAACTGGCTGCGTGCGAAGAGCAACGTTTGCTCAAATCTGCCAGTGGATCCTGACAGCGTGGAGCCATGTGGAAAAAAAAACACGATCACCAACGGGTTTGGAAAGGCTGGAGGACTGCGTGATGAAGAGGACGGCGCACGCTCAAGGGGGAATTTGCCTCGAGATGAAACACTGAGAGCGACAACGAAAGAGAGACTGATAAAGTGTGACGAGGACATTCTGAGGCTGTTCAATTCCGACACTGAAGACGGCGACTTCATTGGTTTCAGTGCACAGGAGGAAGATGAAAGTGGCGATCAGTGAAAATTGGTGAAAATACCAACAGTAAGTATGGAGAGTTCATGAATTGTGTTTTGTTTTAGCCACTTCTCCTACACACCACCATCATAGTTGAGTTCAGGGATCAACCCTTAAAATTCAACTTTAAACTTTATTTTCAGACCTCCAGAGGCTATAAGCTGGCTGTTTTGCTATAGTTTTACTGCTGTGTTACTGTCATGTTGCAGGCACTTTTTGGAAAAAGCATGTACCTTTATTTATTTTTGGTAATTAAAAAAAATGTGTGAAGAATCCCTCAGTCGTCCAGGTAGAATCCATGGTAAAAGGAGAAATTCAATTTGTCAACTGGACAAAGTTTATTTGGTCGAAGGCGTTTCGCAGCTCATCCAAACTGCTTCGTCAGCGTGGATGGAGAGAGATTAAAAATTTAATAAAAATAAAAAAAATCGGAGTACCATTTTTCTGTGTAAATATCTCAAGTGACAATGTGGACACCCGCGGCTTTTAGTCAGGTGCAACTATGTGTAAATCTTTTTTTCTGATAAAATTTGGTTGATGCGGTTTATATGCAGGTGCACTCAATAGTCCGGAAATTACGGTAATAAAAAATAAGATCTCAGCTCGAGGTCATAGGAAGACAGTGCAACAGTTACATTAGGGCAGTGTTTCTCAAATAGTGGGGCGGGCCCCCCTGGGGGGGCGTGGCGTGATGCCAGGGGGGGCGCGTATGACCCTGGGAAACATGTTTTTTTGCTGTACTGTACTAGAACTAAGTGTAATTGCACATCAACAACAGTAGTTGGCAGTGGCGTTCTCACATGCGATTTACGCACAGTCTCACCATTAACAGAACATCCTCTGTCACAGAAAAAACACGTATATTCCACTGAGTCGTGTCCTTTAGTCCGACAGAAGCTGACGCATCAGTGGCACAAGGAGAGAGCGTTTTTTTTCAGTGCTTTTAGCTTATGCAAATGAGGTGGTTTTAAGTTTCATTTCTGTAAAATGTAAACAAATGTGCGCAAAGCTGCATTAAAAACACATTAATATTTGAGTCCTCAGTGCAGTCTTTGTTGTAAGTTTCTTTCTTTTTTTTGTTTATAATGTTAATAAAAGGATACAATGGTGTTCCAATAACAATTTTCTAGACAAATAATACTATTTATAGTCGCGCGCAGGAAGGGGGGCGTGAAATTTTTTCTTCTTCCTAGGGGGGGCGTCACAGAAAATAATTGAGAAGCACTGCATTAGGGCGAGTCATTTTACAGCTGTAGGGAGTATTATCTATCATCTACTGCAGGCATGTCCAAACTATGTGGCCATCAGCCAAATTTTTTTTGGCCCTCAGGCTTCCAGGTGAATTGGCCCACATTACCTTGAGCAGAACTTTTGACTGCAAGTTTTTTGAAAATCTAGCTTGATAAGACAATATTTAATATTTATTGTGTGGTTTTGAGGCTCTTAGCATGAATAAAGGACTGATATCTCATTAATGTTAAAAATGCAGATATTTCAATTATTATACTGCAGATACCGCAGATCCTTCATCCCCACTGCCATCAGACTGTACAACTCCATTGTATAGTCCAAACGTGCAATATCGTTTTTCAATACTCTCCTAGTTACTGTTTCTTATTATTATTACTTGTATAACTCCACTGTATGGTCCTAACGTGCAATATCATTTTTCCAACGTGCAATATCGTTTTTCAGTACTCTCCTTGTCACTGTTTTATTATTATTACTTATTTGATTATTACTCATTTTATGAGTGACGAAGCCTCTCGGATGAGCGGCGAAACGTTTTCAACCAAACAAACTTTGTCCAGTTGACAAATTGAACTTCTCCTTTGATCATGGATTCTACCTGGACGACTGAGGGACTTTTCACGCATACTCATTTTATTATTATTACTTATCTTTATTCCATTCTTGCTGCATGCACTTTTCTTTCTTGTTTCAAACTGTCCCTACCTGGAGCTACTGTGACAAGTAAATTTCTCCTGTGTGAGATCAATAAAGTCTTATCTTATCTTATCTTATTGACTGTACTGAGCACCAGTCTATGGCCCTCGATCGGCCCTCTGCTTCGTCTGTGTTTAGATATGTGGTCCTTGATGAAAAAAGTTTGGACACCCCTGATCTAGCGGGCCCACTTCTCCACAGATCTGACCTGTAACTTGGCGCTGTAATGTAGAATGCTTGTTTCCATGGAAATTTAGAGTTAAATTAAAGGCCCTACCAACGTTCACGGAAAAAAGAATCACATCTAAATGTAGTCAAGCAAGTGGCAGACCGTCTACCAGGAGTTACACGCTGCACCTTTAAAGCTCACGAGAGTAAACTTTGCGTAACATTGGACCTTTAAGCAGAAGTACCATTTTAAAAGCCCGTGTTGTACCTGAACGACTTGATTGTGTGTTTCAGTGTCGGACGGGGAGCACACGACTCCAGAGATGGACTTCGCCATCCTGGTCCTGTCCAATCACCAGCAGCCGCCGGTGTTCCAGGTGCTGGACCCTCTGGTGGAGGTCAGCGTCGGGGGCCAGGCCACGATCGGTGAGGAGGACACACACTTCCTCTGCGTTCACACACCCCGACGGAGGTCAAGAAAACATCAGGAGATTTGGGGCATTTTAGACATCAGGCCCGTCAACAGAAATTTGAGGGTCTGGGGCAAGAAGTCTCTACTACTACTACTACTACTACTAATAATAATAATAATAAATCTTTATTTATGAAGTACTTTTAAAAACAAGGTTTGCAAGCCACAAAGAACAATACAAAAAGCATAAAAACAGCATAAAGAAGGTGTACAAAAACATACAATGATGTAAACATTTCAATTAATTATAATAAATAAACAAAAAGAAATAGAATAAAAAGAAATAAGGAAGGCCAGCTAATAAAAATGAGTTTTAAGTGTTTGTAAAGCTGATACTGATGGTGCAGCCTTATCTCCTCAGGCAGATCGTTCCAAAGTCGAAAAGTCGCCCGGATCGAAGAGGCTCCATCACCGTCCGGAGCCTGGGCTTTGCCTCAGGGACCTGCCTGAGGATCTAAGGCTGCAGCTTGTACTGGGTTAAACGTTTTGAAATATAACTTGGTGGTGAACCTAAACGAACTTTAAAGGAATAGTAACGTTTTTACAATCTGAACCTTATTTCGGTAATGAAAAAACGTGATTTACTCACCCATTTTACTTTGGTGTCATTTGGAGCATTTCCGGAGATTTTGTAGTTTAGCGATATCCGTTTAACGTGAGTGCTCGGAGCACGGTGTTGCAGTCACCAAATGACACAAGCACAGTCCAGTTAAAAAAACAAAACAAAACTGGGGCCCTGGACAATAGACCCCTTTGTCCCCCCGTCTACTGCCCTGGTAGACCTAAACTGTATATCGAAATGGAAATGGCTCACCCGAAGACCAAATGAACCTCGTTGGACTGATATCATCATTAGTATTTCGTTCCCACCATGGCAATTCAGGACATCCCAGAGGCGTTTTGAGTTATTCACAGATTCTGAAGGTGTAGATTCTAAGCTTTCCAACGATGCCTTACAGATGGAAATCTGTCAACATTTGAAGAAGTTGCGGCCGTTGGAACGCGGGACATCTCAGAATAATGATTTTGAGAAAAAGCTTCTCTAAAGAGTCTCTTTTCCAGGCCTTCAGAGCTTATTGCATGACATTAAGCTCAGCCCTCCCCCATCACTGTGATGTGGAGTTTCAAGGCAGGTCAAATTTAGTGCAGAATTATACTTTGTTAAAATGGAAATGCTTTTATAACAAAAAGTCCATATAATCATTCAATAATTAAGTTAAAATACGTTAAAAAGTTAAGTTAAAATCACCTGTATTGTCAATTTAATACAATACAAAGTAGTATAGGACACCACACACACACACACACACACACACACACACACAGTCCTGCTTTAGTCCTGCTTTAGTCCTGGTTTAGTCCTGGTTTAGTCCTGGTTTAGCCCTGGTTTAGTCCTGGTTTAGTCCTGTTTGAGTCCTGCTCTAACCCTGCTTTAGCTGCGCATTTCATAAGAACTTCCATTCAAAACTTCATGACTAAATTAGCGCAGAGTCAAAAAAAGTTACAAAAGTTCCGAAACGGGTCAAATTGAATCAAAATAAAGTATTACTCTACCGCTATAGCCTATGGCAAAACATTCAGCTTTTATATAAACAAAAATAGAGTGGAAATTAACCTAAAGAGACTGTTCTTGTTCACGCTGATCGCATTTGTTTCAATGCTAGCATTAGCATTAGCTTAGCTGCATTGTGAATGGAGATCCGACCGCGGTGCCACTATAACTTCCCAATAAATGAGCAGATCGACTCACCGATGATCGCCACACGAAAGCTGAATTAGTATTTAAACATGTCCTAAAGTCTATAAAGTAAACGTGTTCTTACACTTACTTGCCTGTTGTTTGCCTCGTTGTCCGTGGATCGCATATCCAGGCTCTTTCCCCAGTAAAGTATCCGACCGCATTCTGTACATGAGCTCCGGAGAAACGGGTCCTGTCCTGTGTCCCGAGGAGAGAGTCCTTCCTTATGTAGCATTTACAGTCAAAGTTAAGGATTTTTAAGTTACAGATGCAAATGCATCCTATGAAATCCAGCTACATATTCAGGAGCTGCGCACAGCTGATAGGCGGAAAAAGTAAACAAAAGAGTGCAAATGTTACATGATTGGTCCGCTGCGGTAAGATGGTAATTTAGACACACCTCGATTCTTTCCGAAAAACAAGCCAATTTCACAGACAAAATTTATGCTTTTTAAGCAGCCAATTCTGAAACATGGAGTGGGTTCTTCATGATCGCAACTAGCACATTCTGCAAAAAAACTAAATTCACAAATTTTGAAAAAAAAAATTAAATAAAAATCTCGTTATCTCAGATTCCCTAATGCCGAGTTGGGGACTGAAAAGCCATGGTGCGTCACATATGCAAAAATGTACATTACAATGATTGGTCAATTGTATTTCTGACCGCTTTTAAAATATTGTTTTGTTTTGAGGATTTTAAGAGAGGAAAAGTATGCAAGTATTGCTTTTATTTTGTTTTAACATTGCACAAAACCAGTTGCCTGGAAGAATCCATGACTCATCGCTGTACCAGCGGCGAGTCTGGTAATGCTTGGTCCAGAATGCGCTGCTGTTGCGCGTAGACAGACTGCTAAGTGAACCAATCAGAGAACAGTTAACGGACAGCGATGTGAACCAATCAAACAAAAGAAAAGAAAGAAAAGAAAGGCCTCTAGAGCTGTCAGCTGCTGTGGTTTTAAGGAATCAATGTGTTTTAGGTCATTTAAGACCAATTTTACAGCTGAATGGAAGGGACGTTCAGTTCTCCAATGCGCCATCTTGATTCAAAACTGAGGAGGAACTTCCGCTGCCTAAGATTGACGTTGCGGGCAAAGGCAGGTGCACTGACGTCACCATCTTTGAACGAATCAGAATCACGGAGTCCGTTGTTAACCGGGGGAGCGAGGGTGGAGCGAGGGTGTCCAAATGGTATCTCGCTGTATAGGAAATACAGAGAGATATCTGAACAGAACAAAAACTATAAAAATCCATTTCCTTACACTACTTGCATACTTTTCCTCTCTCAAAATCCTCAAAGCAAAACAAAAAATCCTCCCACACCCGCCCCGGTTCTCTCACCCCACCTCGACGTCTAATCCCACTAAAATATTCAGGAAGAGTGTCCAAATGTGATCAATGTCCTGCTGCTTCCTCCTTACAGGAAATGGCTTTTAAGTGAACTAAGTAACTCAAAACATTGCGCCAACAGATCATTTAGCCCGAAACGAGAATAAAAAAAGTCTGAAACACATAATTATGATGACACTTTTTGAAATAGACTTTTAGCATTTTAGTTTTTCGAGCAAGAACAAGACGTAACAAGAAATAACCCACGTAGATTTTACTGATCCACAAGGGAAGCTCACGGATCACAATATATTATAATAACAAAGAGAAAAAATAAACGGTAATAATAAATTTAAAATAAGCAGCAAAAATACTGGTGTCAAATAAGGCTTAATTACATGTTTAAATACTAATTCAGCTTTTCTGTGGCGATCATAATATGATCCCCCATATTTCAGTATGTGCGCTGTGCAGGACTAAACCAGGACTAAACCAGGACTAAAACAGGACTAAAGCAGGACTAAAGCAGGACTAAAGCAGGACTAAAACAGGACTAAAGCAGGACTAAAACAGGACTAAAGCAGGACTAAACCAGGACTAAAGCAGGACTAAAGCAGGACTAAAACAGGACTAAAGCAGGACTAAAACAGGACTAAACCAGGACTAAAGCAGGACTAAAGCAGGACTAAAGCAGGACTAAAACAGGACTAAACCAGGACTAAACCAGGACTAAAACAGGACTAAAGCAGGACTAAAACAGGACTAAAGCAGGACTAAAACAGGACTAAAGCAGGACTAAAACAGGACTAAAACAGGACTAAACCAGGGCTAAACCAGGACTAAACCAGGGCTAAACCAGGACTAAAGTAGGACTAAAACAGTACTAAAACAGGACTAAAACAGGACTAAACCAGGGCAAAACCAGGACTAGATCAGGATTAAACCAGGACTAAAGCAGGACTAAAACAGGACTAAAGCAGGACTAAAACAGGACTAAACCAGGGCAAAACCAGGACTAAATCAGGATTAAACCAGGACTAAAGCAGGACTAAAGCAGGACTAAAACAGGACTAAACCAGGACTAAAGCAGGACTAAAGCAGGACTAAACCAGGACTAAACCAGGACTAAACCAGGACTAAAGCAGGACTAAAACAGGACTAAAACAGGGCTACACCAGGACTAAAACCAGGACTATAACCAGGACTAAAACCAGGACTAAACGCTATACTATTTTGTATTGTATTAAATTCACAATACAGGTGATTTTTAACTTGTCCTGTGTATTATTGATTATTGAATAATTATATGGACTTTTTGTTATAAACGCATTTCCATTTTAACAAAGTACATTCTAACTCTGAGACCTTTCCTGAACGTAAACTCCACACCACAGAGAGTCAGTGATGGGGGAGGGCTTAGCTTAATGTCATGCAAATTAGGCAACGCCAAGAGTGAGGAAACTTTACGAGCTGATTTCTCCGTTCAGCATAAACCAATGTGCTGCTCACAACTTCTTCAAATGTTTGTCGATACCAAGACCAGCATAAAAACCGTGGTGTCTTCTCAGGATCTTTTTGCCTCTCCCGGTGTGATTGACAGGAGGTCAGCAGTTGGCCGTGAGCGACGCCGACACTGCTCCCGACGAGCTGGAGTTTGAGCTGAGTGAGGCTCCTGTGCACGGAGAGCTGATCAGAACAGACACCCAGCACAAGATGGACAAAGGTGAGACAATTACACCACTCTGTACACATTAGTAACCAAAATATCATATTGTGATATCGTATTGTCAAAGATACGATATCTCACAATAACATCGAAGTCTCATATCATAGGCCCGTTTTCTGCTATTTTCCTGATGTAGTTTGCTCATCACAAACAGACCTGGAGTTGTGTTTTTTTGTTTCTTTGACTGCATGCACATGGACGAGTGTAATCCGATTGCGCTCATGCTTCACAGCAAGAAGGTTCCAGGTTCGATCCCCGTGTGGCACGTTGGTATGGCCCGAGCCTTTCTGTGTGGAGTTTGCATGTTCTCCCCGCGTCTGGGTGGGTTTCCTCCGGGCACTCCAGTTTCCCATCAACCCAAAACATGCACCATAGGTAAAATCCTCCAGCTTAGGTCCTGACCAAACCGAAGCAAGAAGATCATGGGGATGGTCCCCGGGCGCAGTAATGTGCTGCTCACTGCTCCTAATAACAGGATGGGTTAAATACAGAGATCAATAAAGTCACTTCTTCTTTCCCGAATCCGATTGGAACCCCTGGTTTAGGCCGATAGTAATCCGCTTGGTGCCGCCTTGTGCACGATATTGAATTGGATTGGCGTACTGCGCATGCGCGGGAATTTTCGCCAGGGATTTCACCCGGAAGTGGCAGGAGGTGCCGACGCCGTCATAAGTAGCGATTGTTCCCGGAAAAGTCAGACGAAATCATGGCTGCGAAGAAAGAATGCACAACAGGTACACCAGTGCTGCTCCGTCAAACTCCTCGAGCGCCATCTTTGTATACCGCCACATAGTTTGTTGTGTTTTTATTGAGTAGCCATCACCCGGAAGTAGTTGGACTACAGCGCCACATAGTGTAGCGGAGCCGGCCAGGTCGCTGACCATTATCCGATTACATGAGTTTCATGTGCACTTGGATTATAGGACAGACCACTCGCCGAGTAACGGGATCAGATTTGGAGAAATCCAATCCGATCCTACCATGTGACCGCAGTGATTCACATGTTTAACATTACGTATTCAGGCTGAGCAAACTGAATCAAACAGAAAACGCTCTGTTCCACCTTGTGATTGTTGAGAATTTATTGGTTAAAAGACTGTTAAGAGTTAAGCGACTGTAAATCATTTGATTGGGAAATGCATTCAAAGGGACTTCATTACCCAAGATGCACTGATTTAGGTTGAGGTGACGTGATTTACGCTGTTTTTTGTACTTCCTGTTATATTCAGTAAACGTTTGAAAAGAAGTTCGTCTCGCGTCGTCATTTTAGTCACTAACAAGATAATATAATAACAGTGATGTCATGTGGTAGTACAGGAAGTGTTTTTAAACTCCACACAACTTTACTAGAATCATTTGGATCATTTTAGCCCTGCAACTGCCGATTTTTTACTGAACTAAAGGTAAAAGTAGTTATTTACGTGAAAACTACCACGAAATGACATCACAAGGTGGAACAGAGCTTTGGAGATGCTACTACGTAGACCATGATCCTTTGCTCCATTTCAGTGCAGACTACATGAAGAAATAACTGTGTTACTTCACTTTTAAATGTTAGTTCTTCAGATTTAGTCTTGTCATTTTAAGAGGAAACAGTAACGTATTCACAGTATTCAGAGACATTCGTGTGGTCTCGTCTACGGCAGCACACACAGGGACAAACTCGAGGTGGAACATAATAAATAATGGAAAACGTCGCAATGATTGTTTCAGAGGTATGCAAAATCACATTATTGAGTGTATCGTCTCTGAAACTAATCAGAAAAGTCTGCAGAAAGTAGATTATAAACAGAAACAAAACTAATTTACAATCCTCCAATAAGAGAGAAATTTCGATTCACTTGAACACACATGGCAGAATTGACAGTAAAGCTGACTGTGATCTTAAGAAAAAAGAAAATGTCTTGGAAAAAGTATACATTAACATACTGTTGATTATGATCAAAGGAGAAGTTCAATTTGTCAACTGGACAAAGTTTGTTTGGTTGAAAACGTTTCGCCGCTCATCCGAGAGGCTTCGTCAGCTCTGGTTATTGAACTGGTTAGACCCTGATTATATCTAGCTGCCGGGAGGCGCGTCCTACAATGACAAAAGCTCTGAAAATGCCGTCAGAGTAATTTGAAAAACAAAGAGACAGATTAGGGGGATCATTTTCAGAGCTTTTGTCATTGTAGGACGCGCCTCCCGGCAGCTAGATATAAGCAGGGTCTAACCAGTTCAATAACCAGAGCTGACGAAGCCTCTCGGATGAGCGGCGAAAGGTTTTCAACCAAACAAACTTGGTCCAGTTGACAAATTGAACTTCGCCTTTGATCATGGATTCTACCTGGACGACTGAGGGACTTTTCACGCATACTGTTGATTAGTTGTTGTTGTTTTTTTGGTCACATAAGAATAAGCATTTCTAATTTTCTTAAACTTAAAATAATGTCTGTTGTTCAGTTTGGAAAACACAACTCTGCTGCCGGCGAGGGGAATAAAAAAGAGCAAAGTAAACGAATGAAGTCCTTCTCCTTCGTTTGACCGTAGAATGTGTCCAGGGAAGCTTCCATCCATCCATTTTCTTCCTCTTATCCGGGGCCGGGTCGCGGGGGCAACAGTCTAAGCAGGGACTCCCAGACTTCCTTCACTCCGGACACTTCCTCCAGCTCCTCCGGGGAGACCCCAAGGCATTCCCAGGCCAGCCGAGAGATATAGTCCCTCCAGCAGGTCCTGGGTCTTCCCCGGGGCCTCCTCCCGGTGGGACATGCCCGGAACACCTCCCGAGGGAGGCGACCAGAAGGCGTCCGGAACAGATGCCCGAGCCACCTCAGCTGCTCCTCTCCACGTGGAGGAGCAGCGGCTCTACTCCGAGCACCTCCAGTGTGACTGAGCTTCTCTCCCTATCTCTAAGGGAGCGCCCAGCCACTCTGTGGAGGAAACTCATTTCGGCCGCTTGTATCCGCGATCTCGTCCTTCATTACCCAGAGCTCATGACCATAGGTGAGGGGAGGAACGTAGATCGACGGTAAATCGAGAGCTTTGCAGCGACCGCATCACTGCCGACGCTGCACCGATCCGCCTGTCAATCTCGCGCTCCATCCTTCCCTCACTCGTGAACAAGACTCCGAGATACTTGAACTTCTCCACTTGAGGCGGTGAAGCTTTACGGACTTAAAAACTGCACAGGAGAAGTCTGGAGTTTTATCTATGATGCAACAATACAGGCAGAATGCAAACAGAGGAAGACTTTGCATGAATGGATTAATAAAAGTCTGTCTAGGTCTAATGAAGCAAAATCTAACCCGAGGTCTGTTTTTGATGAGGGAACACTACAACTATAACGTAAATAAAAAGTAAATTTTCTATAATGTGTCATTTAAAGGTGCATTGTGTAACTTTTCTGGTGGAATGAATGAATTTCTCCATGGAGATGTTATTGCTTTGTCTGGAAGTTACAGGTCAGATCTGTGGAGAGGCGAGTTTTTCCGAGGTATTTTCGAGCCGTAAAACCACCTGTAATTGAGTAAATGTAAAGTAGAGCCGTTTAAAGTCATACCGCGGAACATTCCACGCAGAGCAATGTCGTATCCATAGAAACAAGCAGGTGACGGACCCCCAAACGAAATGTTACACAGTGCACTTCAACTGAAAGCAAAACGATGACGGAGAATCTGAAACTTTTAGAAAAATGTGATTCCGGCAGCAGTTTTCGACTTCGTGACGGGGCTGATTAGAAAACGGGCAGATGGTGCGGTAATACGAGAGAGGGCGAGTTCGAGATTTATGAAAATGGATCAACTATCATCGTTTAGTTTTTTATGTAGCTGGTGCTTTAGTCAATTTATAAAAACAAAAAAGAAATACTGACAAATTAGACGTTATTTCAGGCAATTAACCATCTGTTTTTCCTGTTTTGACTTTCTTTTTGGTGAACTGAAGTTTCAAAGTTTCCCTCAAGGACGGGTCAGGACTCTAGGGTGGAGTTTGCTGTTAAAGGCGCATTGCGTAACTTTTCCGGTGGAGCGTCTGTTATTGTTTTTTTGTCAACCCCGATCACAGTCAGAACGCCCATTTTGCTTCATATTTTTGAGCTCTAAAACCACCTGTAACTGAACAAATGTAAAGTAGAGCTGTTTAAAGTCATACTGTGGAACATTCCAGGCAGAGCGATGGCGTATCCATAGAAACAAGCTTTGCAGATTGCAGATTTGTTGACCCGGTTTATAGTTCATATTTCTGTAATTGCTGGAACTCTCCACATTAAACAAAACTGGCACATAAAAGGACATAAAAGCTGCACTTTTTGGTTGTCACCTGCTTGTTTCCATGGATACATCACTGCTTTGTCTGGAATGTTCCACAGTGTGACATTAAACCGCTCTACTTTACATTTATTTAATCACAGGTGGTTTTATCGCTCAAAAGTACCTGGAAGAACAGACATTGTGACTGTGAGCGGGGTCGCCTCTCCACAGATCTGACCTGTAACATGGTCGAGTTTGGTCTCCAGGAAGATAGAAAGGTTTAATGCCATACTGTGGAACATTCCAGACAAAGCAACAAGATCTCATCATGGAGAAAAGCGTTTGACGAAGCCTCCGCCAGAAAAGTTCCACAGTGCAGCTTTAAGGCATAAGGTGATCGTGAGACTTTGTGGAGTCGACCTCGAACAGGAGAAACGTTTGTGGATCGAGAATTTTTAGATTTCTTGCAAAAACAGTAAATTTGTCACCGTTCCACAGAAATGAAGATAAAATCAGATTTTACAACATGAACGACACACATTTAATCTCATGTTTCTCTCTCTTTCTGTCCTTCTCCCCTCTCTCCTTCTTCTCTCTCTCTCTCTTTGTTTTCTCCTTCTTTCTATCTCTCTCCCTCTGTGTGTCTCTCTCTCCCCTTTCTCTTCTCTTTCTCTCTCTCCCTCTTCCTCTTCTCTTTCTCTCTCTCCCTCTTCCTCTTCTCTCCCTTTCTCTCTTCCTCTTCTCTCTTTCTCTCTCCCTCTCTCTCCCTCTCTCTATCTCTCTCCCTTTTTGTGTGTCTCTCTCTGTGTGTCTCTCTCTCTTTCTCTCTCTCTCTCTCCCTCCTCTCACTCTCTCTCCCTCTCTCTTTCTCCCTCTTCTCTATCTTCTCTTTCTCTCTCTCTCCCCCTCTCTTCTCTCTCTCTGTCTTTCTCTCTCTCCCCCTTGCTCTCTCTTCTCTTTCTTTCTCTCTCCCTCCCTCTTCTCTCTCTCTTTCTCTCTCTCTCTCTCCCTCTCTCCCTCTTTATCTTCTCTTTCTTTCTCTCTCTCTGTCTCTCTTCTGTCTCTTCTCTCTCTGTGTTCTCTCTCTTTCTCTGTCCCTCTTCTCTCCCTCTTTCTCTCTTGTTCTCTTTCTCTCCCTCTCTCTCTCCATCTTCTCTCTTTTTTTCTTTTCTCTGTTCTCTCTCTCCCTCTTTTCTCTCTTTTGCTCTCTCTCCCTCTTCTCTCTTTCTCTCTCCCTCTCTCTCTCCCTCATCTCTCTTCTCTTTCTTTTTCTCTGTTCTCTGTCTCCCTCTTCTCTCTCTTCTCTTTCTTTCTCTCTCTCTCTTCTATCTCTCCCTCTCCTCTCTCTTTCTCTCTTCTTTTTCTCTGGTCTCTCTCTCCCTCTCCTCTCTCTTCTCTTTCTTTCTCTCTCTCTCTTCTATCTCTCCCCCTACTCTCTCCTCCTCTCTTCTTTTTCTCTCTCTGTCTCTTCTCTCTCTCTCTTCTCTCTCTTCTCTTTCTCTCTCTTCTCTCTCTTTCTCCCTCTCTCTTCTTCTTCTTTTTCTCTCTCTACAGGTGACGTCTTCTCCTTCGCCGATGTCACCCGTAGCGTCCTGCTTTACCGTCACAACGGCGGCTCACAGCTCGACGACCACATCACCGTCTCCGTGAGCGACGGCATCTCCATGGCGACGACGGTGGTGACGGTCGCCGTGCTCGGCGCCGGCAGCGCCGGGCCTCGGCCGGACGCCAACGCGGCGCTGTCCCTGCAGGTGACGGAGAGGAGCAGCACCGTGATACGACGCAACCACCTGGCGTACACTGTGAGGAACTTCTACCGTTTTTTTACTTTTTCAGACTTTGTAACACGTATGCTAACCGGAGGCACTGCTCTGTCTGAAAGCCAAGACACAACACACACAGTACTAAACAGAAAACATACTGTCAGAAAACATTTAACATATGAGATCACACATTCAATCTAATTTTTCTCTCTCTTTTTGTCCTTCTCCCCTCTCTCCTTCTCTCTCTCTTTCTCTCTCTGTTTTCTTTCTATCTCTCTCCCTCTGTGTGTCTCTCTCTCTTGTGCCCCCCCCTCTCCCTCTTATCTCTCTCTCTCTCCCTCTTCTCTCTCTTTTGCTCTCTCTCCCTCTCTCTCTCTCTCTCCCCCTCTCTCCCTCTTCCTCTTCTCTCTCCCTCTTCTCTCTCTCTCTTTCTCTCTCCCTCTTCTCTCTCTCTCTTTCTTTCTCTCTCTCTCTCTTTCTCACTCTCTCTCTTTCTCTCTCTCTCTTGCTCCCTCTTCTCTATCTTTTCTTTCTTTCTCTCTCCCCCTCTCTTCTCTCCCTCCCTCTTTCCCACTCTCTCTCTCTCTCTCTCTCTTCTCTCCCTCCCTCTTTTTCTCTCTTCTTTCTTTCTCTCTCTCTGTTCTCTCTCTCTTTCTCTCTCTTTTTTTTCTTCCTCTCCCTCTGTCTCTCTTCTGTCTCTTCTCTCTTTCTCTCTCTCTTCTCTGTCTCCCTCTTCTCTCTCTTCTCTTTCTTTCTCTCTCTCTTAATATAAGAATCAATATAAGAATTCTCGGTCATTTTTAGGAGTTTCATTTTCAACAAAAAGGTGAAAAACTGTTGGCTAATGCTAATGCTAATGCTAATGCTAATGCTAATGCTAATGCTAATGCTAATGCTGGCTAGCTTGTGGCTGTAAAGTTATTGGAGAGGGACTTGTTAAACTGTAAAAATCAGCTCACTTATTGTAGTTCCAACTAAACCGGCTCTTTCAGGTCATATTGGTGACAAAATAAAGTAAATAATAATAAATAAAATAAAGATGGGATTAAAGTCTAACAGATCTTCTGACAGAGCAAATTCCATCACACCAGGGAATTTTGACGACATCTGCTGCAACGTATCAATACCGTTCCAAGATTGTCCTGTCCTCCATCATGTCCACTTTCCCCCCTCAGGATGACGTGTCTCCGGACGGTCAGATCCGGGTCCAGCTGGTGTCCGTGCCCATGTACGGAATCCTGACGCGCTCCGAGGACGCGCACAACCACCAGGAGCTCCAGGAATACTCGTCCTTCACCATGGACGACGTCAACAAACAGCGCATCAGGTACAAGGCTCTTTCAAACCCTGCTCGTTTCTATTTTCACATTTTGCATTTTTGTACTTCTCCAAAGTATAGAAATTAATGCTGTCAGGCGATTAAAAAAAATTATCTAATTAATTACATGATTTGTAATTATTTCATCTAATTAATCACATTTTAAGAGTTAGAGAGATTGTGAGTGAGTGAGCGAGGGAAAGGAAAAACCCACTTTGTGATTGAGTTTGTCATTTTTCATGTGGTCGCTTTGCTCATTTGTTTCCCAAATTCTGCGAGCGTGGTTTGGTGGTTTGTCGGTTTGTCGGTTTGTCGGTTTGTCGGTTTGTCGGTTTGTCGGTTTGGTGGTTTGGTGGTTTGGTGGTTTGTTGGTTTGTTGGTCTGGTTGTTTGGTGGTTTGTTGGTTTGGTGGTTTGGTGGTTTGTTGGTTTGGTGGTTTGTTGGTTTGGTGGTTTGGTGGTTTGGTGGTTTGTTGGTTTGGTGGTTTGTTGGTTTGGTGGTTTGGTGGTTTGGTGGTTTGGTGGTTTGTCGGTTTGGTGATTTGTCAGTTTGGTGATTTGTCAGTTTGTCGGTTTGGTGGTTTGTCAGTTTGGTGGTTTGTCAGTTTGTCGGTTTGGTGGTTTGTCGGTTTGGTGGTTTGTCGGTTTGGTGGTTTGTCGGTTTGGTGGTTTGTTGGTTTGTCGGTTTGTCGGTTTGGTGGTTTGTCGGTTTGGTGGTTTGTCAGTTTGGTGGTTTGGTGGTTTGTTGAAGTGCGCTCACGCTCGCTCTTATCACCGGTAACGATGGAACTTGTCTGGACGTGTTTATCGTTCAAATGGTCCGTCAGGCTGGAGCAGCTTCGGTGATCGGAAAATTCTTTTTGACAAAGCTCCAAATCACGGGTTTATGTTTCCCATTTAAATCAAAAGTTGTGATAGTTAAACTTTTTTTTTTCTATCCATTGAAACAAAAAGTTACACAGTGAACTGTAAAAAGCATCTTGTTAGTAACTGTGCTTGTGATAAGTCCAGTCCACCTCCGCTCTCATTTCAGTTTTCTCGTGTCGTGTCGAGAACATTCTGAACTGAACGTCACGTCAAAGGAAACTAAAAGCTTATTTGCATATGGGCTGCCATGCAACCAGCAAACATGTCAACGAGGAAATTAAACCCTCACACAAAATAAGGCAGCTGCTGGGCTGTTCATCTATCATAGGAAAAAATCATTATAAAGTGATCCAAGGTGATTACAAGTGTTTAGGCGCAGAGTCGTTTGAGTAAAGGCCGATCAGGAGCCATTATTCAAGCCTGACAGGTGTGGTTTTAGTCTTGGCCGTGGAATGCTGGACCAGCTCTACACCCTCCATCCAGTCCACATGTGCTTTGTGGATCTGGAGAAGGCATTCGGCCGTGTCCCTTGTGGGGTCCTGTGGGGAGTGCTCTGGGAGTCAGGGGTCCGGGACTCTTTGCTAAGGGCTGTCCGGTCCCTGTATGACCGGACCAGGAGCTGTGTTCGCATTGTCGGTAGAAAGATAAGATAAGATAAGACTTTATTGTCTGAGTGGCTGGGCGCTCCCTTAGAGATAGGGTGAGGAGCTCAGTCACACAGGGGGAACTCAGAGTAGAGCCGCTGCTCCTCCACGTGGAGAGGAGCAGCTGAGGTGGCTCGGGCGCCTGTTCCGGACGCCTCTTAGATGCCTCCCGGTGTTCCGGGCCAGGTGTTCCGGGCATGTCCCACTGGGAGGAGGCCCCGGGGAAGACCCAGGACACGCTGGAGGGACTATGTCTCCCGGCTGGCCTGGGAACGCCTTGGGGTCCCCCTGGAGGAGCTAGAGGAAGTGTCCGGGGTGAAGGAAGTCTGGGAGTCCCTGCTTAGACTGTTGCCCCCACGACCCGGCCCCGGATAAGAGGAAGAAAAAGGATGGTTGGACATTATCTCACACGAAGCCTAAAGGCACTGTGTACTTCCAGAGTACTGCATGCTGTGGTTAATGTAGTACTTTGTGTACTTCTGCCTCAGGTACATCACATCTGTGGAGACCGGGAGCCAGCCAGTCACAGACATCTTCCACTTTACGGTTTATGACGGCCACAACAATCGCCTTGACAACCAGATGTTTACCATCACCATCAGCTCGGCCCTGCGGCGCCCCCCGGAGGTCACTGTGCACCCCGGCATTCAGGTACCACTAGAGATACTTTTATTTACACCCTGGAGTTCAGCTCTATATTTAAAACAGCTGTCGCCTGGTTTGTACAGACACACACCCTTTAGTGAAAAGCTTTTAAAATACTACTGTCAATAAAGAGTTTAGTCACTTCACAGCAGGTTCTGTCCACACTTTTCTCCACACGGGGACAGTTCTGGGGTCACAGGATTTTTATTGCTGTCTAAATATCCACAGAAAAAGTAGTCCAGTCAATATAGCCCATAATGCATTGGACAGCGACAGGTCTTGGACAGAACACGACTGAATGGAGTTTTAACTAAACCCTGTTGCCCTGTGATTATGAATAAAACTGTATTAAATTGTGCGTTTGCTATCTTATCTTGATCTTTTCAAATCCAATCCAACTTTGTTTGTTTAACACGTTTTATAAACAAGACTTTTAACTCTAAGAAGTGGGCAGAATTATGTTCCAAACAAAAGGAATTAATAGAATCAATAGATAAAATAATAGTAATAAAATCCTCGAATAAAAATAATCAAATCAATAAATAAAAGCAGTACAAAAAACAAAAAAAACAAAATAAAAACAAATTGAATAATAAATAAAAGACCTGGACAGTAAGGTCCTGTTTTCACGTACATTGGTATTTTTAAAAACATTTCCCTTCGTTTGTACCCATCTTTTACAAGCAAACAGCGAATTCACCTCTGAAAAGGAATCTTTCTAAAAACTATGGCTAGAGTGGAGATTCTGGAACACTACGGTTTTGCGTTTGCGTATAAAGTGAGAGTTTTAGGCAGCTGACGCACCAAAAGTTTGGTGGGTGTAAAAGACGGGTACAAACGAAGGGAAATGTCTCCGTTTTCAAAAATACCAGTGTACGTGTAAACGGGGCCTTATTTTGTTGAACGGAGGGAGAGAAATATTCGTTTCTCGACATACCCGGCGGCGTGTAAACCTAAGCGACTTGTAGCCTAAAAGTGGGTCTTTAGACAAGACTTAAAACACTCCACTAGGGGGCGCTGTTCGGACGTGGGGGGGCGTTCCAGAGTTTGGGGCCGGCCACAGAGAAGGCCCCGCCCTCCCGGATTCAAGTCTCGTCTTCAAAGAGAGATAATTTCCACATTTCAAACAAAAAAATCGATTATCTGGTCAATTTACGAAAAACTCTCCTCATTAGTCCCTGAATCGTCGTGCGCCAGTGGAGTTTGAGCATTATTCATGACAGAAATGATTATTATTTTTATTTGAGCAGCTCTGTGAATGCGTGCATCGTCCGCTTTTTAAGGTTCTCAAAGATGCTTTACATGAAGAGACCAACACAGCCGAAACAAAAGAAATAAAGTGAGTGAAAGGTGGGTTTAAAGCGACGGGTTTTCAGGGTTCTTTTAGATGAGTGTTGTGAGCTTTCAAAAAAGGGATCGGAAGAAGGGCAAAACTCAAGATTGAGGTTATTAGCATTTAATGTTGAATTAGGCAGATATACAAACGTAATGATGGCATCAGACATCTTTCTGTTGTCTCATCGTGTTCCATCACACTATCATCTCTCCACCACACACACTGAACACATAGAGCTGCTGTCTTAAATACAGATCTGTGGTATGCAATGACATAAGCTCCCAAAAGTTAGCCAATAACAGGAGGGGAGTTTACCAATAGTTGACGGATGGGAGCAGGTGGATATCCCATTACACCCCCAACCTATGGAAAACGTATTGAGTTACGTTTACGCTACTTACAGAACACTAGGTTGAAAAACATACAGGAAAACTAGACAAAAGGTCACACAGTATACGTATGTAAATATACATGTATCAAATAATGAAATCCCACGGTGTCTGATGGGTTTGCGTATGTCCTCAGGTGGAGGAGGGCGGCAGGGTGCAGCTGTCCACGGCCCACATCGCCGTCACTGACCAGGACACGCCCAGGAACGAGCTGCTGGTGTGGCTCGTCAGCGCGCCCAAATATGGCTTCATCGAGAACACCAAACCAGGCAAGTGGATTACAGTGGTCCCTCACTCTATCGCGGTTCACTGTTCACGGCCTCGCTGTTTTGGGGATTTTTTTAAATAATTTTTTTTTTTTTTAATAGTGTAACATTGTGTTCTGCGTCCTGATTGGCTAAGAGACTGTAGACCTTTGCCGATTGATAGATGGGGGACGCGGGGGGACCGGGACCAGACTGGAACTAGACCAGGACCAGACCGGGACTAGACCAGGACTAAACGTGGATTAAACCAGGTCTAGACCAGAACTAAACCAGGTCTAGACCAGGTCTAAACCTGGACTTGTCCTGAACTAAACCAGGACTGGACCAGGTCTAGACCTGGGCTAAACCGGGACTAGACCAGGTCTAAACCAGTATTAAACCACCATGTGCTGCTCTTTGCTGGTTTCGTGCGGCTGGTTTGTGGCTCGGGCTGAGAGGTCCAGGCACCGTGGTTCGATCTCGTGCTTGCAGCCCCGGTGTACGCGCGGCCTCTCGCCGGTCACGTTGCTCTGTCACGGATTTGACCACGTTGAGGGGTGCCCGTGTCGCGCACTTCTCCAAGGGGTTGGTGCACGTCGCGTCCCGGGACGTGGCAGTGCTCCTTGCGCGTCCGGTGGGGCTTCTGGAGTCGTGTCTCCCCCCACGTGTCACTATTAATACATTTTGTTGAAAATCTATGAAAGTTTGAGTGTTTAAACGAGAGAGAAATGTGAGAAAAGGTTCATTCCAGCCTGAGAAAAATGTATGTGTGTGTGGTGAGGCATTTACAGCCTTAAAACATATAGAATAATTGTAAAATATAAAGTTGTCCTACTTCGTGGATTTCTCTTATTGCGGGTTATTTCTGGAACCTAAACCCCGCGATAAATGAGGCATTACTGTATAACCTTTTGTCTTTAGTTTAAGCTGAAGCAAGTTATACAACGATTTTTACATTTCCAAACCACATTTTCAGGGTATTTTAAAGCATTAAAAACACCCATAATTAAACAAATGCCACATTGATAAAGTTACACGCAGCACCTTTAAATAAGCATTTTTAAGAATCAATTGACGAAGTTTTTAATTAGAACAAAGTGAAGTCTCTTTAAAGGTTCTATATTACGCAAAATGGACTCTTGTGAGGTTTAAGCCGTGTTATAATTCTTTTACCGCATCAAAAACAGGTTTGTTTACATCTCCAAACCTAAAAACACTCTGTTCCACTTTGTGATGTCATGAATCGGTCGTTTTCAATTTAACATCTCCTTTTTTTAGAGAGAAGGAAGTGAGAGAGAAGAGAGGGAGGGATATGAGGGAGAGAGGAGAGAGAGAAGAGAGGGAGGGATATGAGGGAGAGAGGAGAGAGAGAAGAGGGAGAGAGAGAGAAGAAAGGGGAACAGAAGAGAGAGAGAGGGAGAGAATAGGTGAAAAGAGAAGGAGAGAGAGAAAAGAGAGTGGAAAGAGAGAGAAGAGTGAGGGAGGAGAAAGAAGAGAGAAAGAAGATGGCGAGGGAGAGGAAAGAGAGGGAGGGAGAGAGGAGAGGGGGAGAGAGAGGGGAAGAGAGAGAGAAGAGAGGGAGTGAGGAGAGAGGGGGAGAAAGGGGAAGAGAGAGAGAGAGAAGAGAGAGGAAGAGAATAGGTAGAGAGGAACTAAGAAGAGAAGGAGAGAGAGAAAAGAGACAGAGAGAAGAGGTAGCAAAAAGAGAGCGAAGAGGGGAAGAGATAAGAGCAGGGAAGAGAGAGAGAAGAGAGAGAGAAGAGGGGGAGGGAGGGAGAAGAGAGGGAGTGAGGAGAGAGAAGAGATAGAGAAGAGAGAGAAAAGAGAGAAAAGAGAGGGAGTGGGGAGAGAGGGGAAGAGAGAGAGAAGAGAGGGAGAAGAGAAAGGAAGAGAGGGAGAAGAGAGAGGAAGAGAGGGAAAAGAAAGAGAGAAGAGAGGGAAAATAGAGAGGGAGAAGAGAGAGAGAAAAGAGGGAGAATAGAGAGGGAGAATAGAGAGAGAAGAGAGGGGGAATAGAGAGGGAGAATAGAGAGAGAATAGAGAGGGAAAATAGAGAGGGAGAATAGAGAGGGAGAATAGAGAGAGAAGAGAGGGGGAATAGAGAGAGAAGAGAGGAAGTGAGGAGAGAGAGACGAGAGGGAGAATAGGGAGGGAGAGAAGAGTGAACAGATCAGAAAACAGTGCAGTATGGCCCCTTTAAACTAACTGAAAGACTCCCTGTTGTACATCTGTAATTTTTGCCTTGTTTTTCTCGTATTTGACACTGACGTCCACAGGGAGCCGGCCTGTCTGCTCCTGTAGAAAGCTGCAGGTTGAACACAGGCTCCCCTCTCGTATTTTGCACTCAAACTTCAAATTAAGTGTCAAAAACGGTGTGAGTTGGGGCCGCTCTTCGAGTACCGTCCCTCGGTCCTCCAGGTGAGCGTAGCTGCAGCTGCACAACTTCGTTTTGCCCTTGTCGTTTGAGCACAGATGGAGATTGTGCGGATTCGGTGGCTGCACAGCTCTCCTCGTCTTCGCCTCTCAGCCTCATCGCCGACTCCATCTGTTTTATCTGGCTTTACGGCGGAGGGGAAATAGTCAGATGTCAGGTCACCCAACGGACCGGTGAAAGTGCAAAGAAAAGTGGAAATCTACAATAACAAAGGGCCTTTTCTGATCCGTGTTCTAATAGGTCATAGTTCATAGTTTGCTTTATTGTCGAAAAATCATATGTACATGTACATAGAGTAAATTTGATATTTCGTTTCCCCGCTAACCAAGCAGGACAGTGATAGAGTGTCTAGGGGAGGGGCCGCTGTGCATGTACGCGCCTCCGACTCGGAGATACAGAGTGGAAAAGATGCAATTACAATCAGTGACAATTATTCACAACATGTAATGACAGAAAAACAATTGGACAGGTAACATACAGTGTTTTTTTCTTTGGTGACAAACAGAAGGGTGGGGCAAGGGAGCAGATCAGCAATCAATGAAATTGATTGTAAACTGAAGTAGAGGCAGACATTCCTAAAAATAGACAGGGCAACGTGTTTACTTAATACATGTCAGTGTGTCCGAATAGTGTGCCAATGTTTTTGTAGATTTCTGTGATAACCAGCCACATCTGTGACCTTGGGAGTGTTCATGCAAGGATTGTTACAGGGGCAATTAATTTAGCATGATGAAATACATTTTAGAGACCCAGGCGAGCAAGCAATTTAGCTGGAACCCTGGTTCTGCCAGACCCCCATCTTCATGTCACCATGCAGAGCCATTAAAGGCCTCAATAGTTCCTCTTGGCGCCTGCAGACTATGCTGCGTTGTTTCTACACAGTTCTGTCAGCATGCTCGTGATGGTATCCAAACGTCGAGATATTTCCTTCAGTTGGAACCCTTGTAAATGGTCCTCAACCCGTACCACTTTCTAATGTACTCCTTTCACGAGATCCTCCACGGCTCCACTGTGGTGCGAGATTACTGCAGACGGCTTGGGGGACTCTTTACTTGCTGCCAGCTTGCAAATTTTGCAATAGATCATGGACAATCCCAGGCCAATCAACAGATGTCCAGCTATCAGAAATCCGAATACGTAGATGTCCTTCATGTCCTCCAGGTACATAGGTGCTAGACATACGACTTGCCACGTATAATACAAGTCCCTCGCATATCCAGCAGCAAAAGTACCATCGGGACACACCGCTTCTCCCGCAGCAGTACTCCTCCGTCTGTCGTTTCCTCATCACAAACACACCTGAACTTGTGTTTTGTTTTGTTTTGTTTTGTTTCATTCACATGTTTAACACACAAACCTGCAGATATAGGTTTCGTTCTTCTCTTGAACCTAAAACACTAATTTCCACCTTGTGATGTGTTTTTAAACTCCACACACCTTCACTGGAATCATTTGGATCATTTCAGTCGCGGAATTGCCGATCTCGACTAAACTAAAGGTAAAAGGTGTACTGCAAAAAAGCTTAGCCAAAATGTAAAACACAAGCACTTAAATCTGTCAGAAAATGACTTAAAAATAGTGAAATTATCGGTCCATGCAGCAAGATCATTTTACTTGAGAAGTTCTCTTAAAATAAACTACCTCTAGACTAGAATGAAGCAGACTCTGGTCGATAATAAATCTGAAAACAAGATGAATAGCCTGATAAGTTTTAAAATCTTGGCCATATCAGAGAAATTTGCAGTGTAGCTGTTAACTCCATGACAACTCAAGGTGGAACAGAGCGTTTTGAGCTTTGGAGATATAGACAGACGAATAATAAAGAAATCAAACAGAACTCCAGGTCTGTTTTTGAGGAGGAACAACATTAGAACACGACCTAAAGCTGCAAGAGTTCTTTAAAGGCCTTCATCTGATTTTTTCCCCCATATATTTGAGTAAAATATAAGCCCGATTTACGCTCACCGGGAAACGTTTGGAAACATGCAGATGATGACTTCCGGTGTAGTTCCCGACAGTGGGCATGGGATAAAACCGTGGATTTAGCAGCAGCGTCTTCACAACCTGACAAAAATTTCCACGGGGTACGGGACTCGAATCACCTCTTTGATTTCACTTAGGCTACGTTCACACTGCAGGACTTAATGCTCAATTCCGATTTTTTTGCGAGGCAGTTTACATCTCCAATTAAATCTGACTTGTATGTGATCTCCAGTGTGAACTTTAAATGCCCCAAAAGTGTCCCGCATGCACATTGGAGGACACGACAACGTCATGCGCAGCGAGCACGCTCAGTGTTTACGGAAGTCGCCTAAAGTTGCTGTCGTACCGGAGCCAGAACATGTACAGCTTATTTGTTTTAAGGAGGAAACGGAGAAGGACAAGGACAAGGTTTTTGGCCACGGCGTTTTGTGGGGCAGTGGCAGCAACATCCGTAGAAATGAACGTGTTGGTGCGGAGTCGCAGACAAGAGTGGTGGGATTGCTACGTGCTTCGCCGCTTCACTGACACGGAGTTCATATACTATTTTCGCATGACGAGAAGAACGTTTGTGTACATTTGTGAGCGTCTACTTGTACCACTCTCGCTGGAGGAATGAATGCGACCTGGCCGTTCAGACTGAAGTCGCATGCCAAAAGATCTGATATGTATCGGTTTTAGGACCACATATCCATGTGGCCTGGGTCGCATTTGAAAAAATCGGATGTGTGTCGTTCAGACTGTCATTAGAAGATCAGATACAGGTCGCAAAAAATCGGATTTGGGTCACTTCAGGCTGCAGTGTGAACGTAGCCTTAGAGGCAGCTGGATGGAACTATCGATCTGCCGAACATAACGACAGATCTCTACAATCACATCTTTTTTTATTAAGTTAGACCAGGGGTGTCCAAACTTTTTTCATCAAGGGCCACATATCTAAACACAGATGAAGCAGAGGGCCGATCGAGGGCCATAGACTGGTGCTGAGTACAGTCAATAATTGAAATATGCATGTTTAACACCTTAGAACAGGGGTCTTCAACTTTTTTCAGGCCAGGGACCCCCAAAAAGATGGCGAACTGGGCCAGGGACCCCCTACTATATATACGGCATAGAATTGTGTTTTATATTAAATTGAGCTTAATGTCATGTATAAACATTGCTACTCTGTTATGGTACACCCAATACAAGGAAATAATACACAGGTTAATACTGTATTTTACACTATAAAATACAAAATGTTATTATTTTAAAGTGAAATCAAAAGATTTCGCGACCCCCCTGTTGAAGACCTCTGCTTT
This sequence comes from Paratrypauchen microcephalus, assembly GCA_036785185.1. NCBI lineage: Eukaryota > Metazoa > Chordata > Actinopteri > Gobiiformes > Gobiidae > Paratrypauchen > Paratrypauchen microcephalus. Next base: position 2,868,898 of record JAVJIX010000107.1, on the reverse strand, counting down.
AGAATGAGCTATCAGTCTTTTATTCATACTAAGATCCTCAAAACCACACAATAAATGTCAAAGTAGATTTTCAAAAAACTTGCAGTCAAAAGTTCTGCTCAAGGTAATTTGGGCCAATTCACCTGGAAGCCTGAGGGCCAAGAAAAATTTGTCTGAGGGCCGCATTTGGCCCACGGGCCATAGTTTGGACATGTCTGAGTTAGACAAATTAATAGGCACTTAATAAAAGGAAAAAAGAACACAATGACATCTAGATGAAGAAAACCGGGGCCATTTTCTCTCGTTTTTTGACAGATTTTGTTCCTATCGCCAACAGAGCTCAAAGGAAGTCACTGTTCACGTGTTTCCGAACATCTGCCGGTTTTGTGACGTAATAACAGACGCATGAGCAGCTCTTGAGGTCAAAATGAGACAGCTGGGTTCTGTCTGCATCTAATTACAGCGTTTTATTTTCCGATAAACTTCACTCTGGTCTCTGGAAGTTGTGAAAAGCTCTTACAAACTCATTGTTGTGAATAATTAGGACGCTCTGAAAACATACGGTAATAACTTTGGACCACTGTAAAACAAAAAAGTTTAAAAGAAACTAGCTCCGTTTTTCACATTTTTAAGAATTTTAAAGATTTTTTTTTAACATAACATAACATAAAAGAACGTTTGTATTTTTATATTTTTTGAAAACGAAATTCTCCGTCCGTTCAAAACAGTTAAGTATACGCTTAAAAACTACTGCGCTTTTGGCTCTATTGAAATGAAAATATTGTGACTCAGAACCAAAAACAGCAGTTGTTGTCGGTTTCTCGTGTCGACAAAAATTTAAAAAATTCTCTCGGATGTGTAATTTGGATTTACATGTTGTGAGTGTGAAAACTTTGTTCAGCAAACAGTAACTGGAACATTATATTTCTGACAGTTTCAACGGGAAAAGCAAAACAGGACAGCGAAAAAGAAATAAATACAAAAAATGTGAAACTAATTACAAACAGATGAAAAAAAAGAAATTGCAGACGGGTTAAAATTTTCATGAAACTCAATGAAACGAAAATGAAAGTAATTTTTTTTTTTTTCCAATGGCTCTTGTACCTCTACCAAGTACTGCCTCATATAGTATTTGTTTTTCCAATTCCATGGCAATAAAATCTGCATAAACCAAGAAAATATGACTTTAAAGGGGAAACATTATGTAGAATTGTCTTTTATGAGCAGCTAAACATGCCAGCCTTCCCTGTTTTTATTTTTATGTCATTTGAGCACGTACATTTTCTGTTTTCACCTTTTTCTCTGAACAGAATCCTACTTTTTAAACATAAATAACAAATCTTATCACAGGTGCAATGCTTTAGTCCTGGTTTAGTCCTGCTTTAGTTTTGGTTTAGTCCTGGTTTAGTCCTGGTTTAGTTTTGGTTTAGCCCTGGTATTATAGTTTAATCCTGGTTTAGTTCTGTTTTAGTTCCAGTTTATAATATTAATAAAATTTTCTTTAGTTCTGCTTTAGTCCTGGTTTAGTCCTGGGTTAGTCCTGATTTAGTGTTGATTAGTCTTGGTTAAGCCCTGGTTTAGTGCTAGTTTACCCCTGGTTTAGTCCTGGTTTAGTCCTGGTTTAGTCCTGGTTGAGTCTTGGTTTAGTCCTGCTTTAGTCCTGGTTTAGTCCTGGTTTAGGCCTGGTTGAGTCTTGGTTTAGTCTTGGTTTAGTCCTGCTTTAGTTCTGGTTTAGTCCTGGTTTAGTCCTGGTTTAGTCCTGCTTTAGTCCTGGTTTAGTCCTGGTTTAGTCCTGGTTGAGTCTTGGTTTAGTCTTGGTTTAGTCCTGCTTTAGTCCTGGTTTAGTCCTGCTTTAGTCCTGGTTTAGTCCTGGTTTAGGCCTGGTTTAGTCTTGGTTTAGTCCTGGTTTAGTCCTGGTTTAGTCTTGGTTTAGTCCTGGTTTAGTCCTGCTTTAGATTTGGTTTAGCCCTGGTTTTATAGTTTAATCCTGGTTTAGTTCTGTTTTAGTTCCAGTTTATAATATTAATAACATTTTGTTTAGTTCTGCTTTAGTCCTGGTTTAGTCCTGGTTTAGTCCTGGTTTAGTCCTGGTTTAGTCCTGCTTTAGTCCTGCTTTAGTCCTGGTTTAGTCCTGGTTTAGTCCTGGTTTAGTCCTGCTTTAGTCCTGCTTTAGTCCTTGTTTATATCAGATTTTCTGTATTTTTCCAGATCGTTTAGGCTTCATTGGAGTTTGGATCAGGCAGAACATTTTTCTTCCTCTAATTTATTTCCAATTAAACCAGATTTTTTCTGTGGAATAAACGTGGCTCCTTCTCCTGCACCAAAACTTTTATTAGTGAAAAACTTCATTTGTCTCTTCAAGATTCAAGAAATGTGGCTTGAGTAGCTCCTCCTTTCCTCTCTCATCCCCCCTCCTCTCCTCCCTCATCCCCCTCTCCTCTCCTCCACTCACATTTGTACCATCTCAAAGTACAATCCCTGGCGGCTCCACTACATCTGTCAGCTCCTGATTACCAGCGCTTCCTCCCCCTCTCCTCTCCTTTCTTCTTTCCTCTCCTCCTCTCCCTCTCTCCTTTTGTCTTTCCTCTCCTCCTCTCCTTTCTTCCTTCCTCTCCTCCTCTCCCTCTCTCCTTTTGTCTTTCCTCTCCTCCTCTTCTTTCTTCCTTCCTCTCCTCTTCTCCTTTCTTCTTTCCTTTCCTCTTTTCCTCCTCTCCTTTCTTCTTTCCTCTCCTCCTCTCCTCCTCTCCTTTTGTCTTTCCTCTCCTCCTCTCCTTTCTTCTTTCCTCTCCTCCTCCTCTCCTTTCTTCCTTCCTCTCCTCTTCTCCTCCTCTCCTTTCTTCCTTCCTCTCCTCCTCCTCTCCTTCCTTCCTTCCTCTCCTCTTCTCCTCCTCTCCTTTCTTCCTTCCTCTCCTCCTCTCCTTTCTTCTTTCCTCCCTCTCTCCTTTTGTCTTTCCTCTCCTCCTCTCCTTTCTTCCTTCCTCTCCTCTTCTCCTTTCTTCTTTCCTTTCCTCTTTTCCTTCTCTCCTTTCTTCCTTCCTCTCTTCTCCTTTCTTCTTTCCTCTCCTCCCCTTTCTTCTTTCCTCTCCTCCTCCTCTCCTTTCTTCCTTCCTCTCCTCTTCTCCTCCTCTTCTTTCTTCTTTCCTCTCCTCCTCTCCTTTCTTCTTTCCTCTCCTCCTCCTCTCCTTGCTTCCTTCCTCTCCTCTTCTCCTCCTCTCCTTTCTTCCTTCCTCTCCTCCTCTCCTCCTCTCCTTTCTTCTTTCCTCTCCCTCTCTCCTTTTGTCTTTCCTTTCCTCCTCTCCTTTCTTCCTTCCTCTCCTCTTCTCCTTTCTTCTTTCCTTTCCTCTTTTCCTCCTCTCCGTTCTTCCTTCCTCTCCTCTTCTCCTCCTCTTCTTTCCTCTCCTCCTCTCCTTGCTTCCTTCCTCTCCTCCTCTCCTCCTCTCCTTTCTTCTTTCCTCTCCTCCTCTCCTTGCTTCTTTCCTCTTCTCCTCCTCTCCTTTCTTCCTTCCTCTCCTCTTCTCCTCCTCTTCTTTCTTCCTTCCTCTCCTCTTCTCCTCCTCTCCTTTCCTCCTTCCTCTCCTCCTCCCCTTTCTTCCTTCCTCTCCTCCCCTTTCTTCTTTCCTCTCCTCCTCCTCTCCTTGCTTCCTTCCTCTCCTCTTCTCCTCCTCTCCTTTCTTCCTTCCTCTCCTCCTCTCCTTTCTTCTTTCCTCTCCCTCTCTCCTTTTGTCTTTCCTTTCCTCCTCTCCTTTCTTCCTTCCTCTCCTCTTCTCCTTTCTTTCCTTTCCTTTCCTCTTTTCCTCCTCTCCTTTCTTCCTTCATCTCCTCTTCTCCTCCTCTTCTTTCCTCTCCTCCTCTCCTTTCTTCTTTCCTCTCCTCCTCTCCTTGCTTCCTTCCTCTCCTCTTCTCTCCTCTCCTCCTCTCCTTTCTTCTTTCCTCTCCTCCTCTCCTTGCTTCGTTCCTCTTCTCCTCCTCTCCTTGCTTCCTTCCTCTCCTCTTCTCCTCCTCTTCTTTCTTCCTTCCTCTCCTCTTCTCCTCCTCTCCTTTCCTCCTTCCTCTCCTCCTCTCCTTTCCTCTCCCTCTCCTCCTTTCTTCTTTCCTCTCCTCCTCCTCTCCTTTCTTCCTTCCTCTCCTCCTCTCCTCCTCTCCTTTCTTCCTTCCTCTCCTCCTCTCCTTTCTTCCTTCCTCTGCTCCTCTCCTTTCTTCCTTCCTCTCCTCTTCTCCTCCTCTTCTTTCTTCTTTCCTCTCCTCCTCTCCTTTCTTCTTTCCTCTCCTCCTCCTCTCCTTTCTTCCTTCCTCTCCTCTTCTCCTCCTCTCCTTTCTTCCTTCCTCTCCTCTTCTCCTCCTCTCCTTTCCTCCTTCCTCTCCTCCTCTCCTTGCTTCCTTCCTCTCCTCTTCTCCTCCTCTTCTTTCTTCTTTCCTCTCCTCCTCTCCTTTTGTCTTTCCTCTCCTCCTCTCCTTTCTTCCTTCCTCTCCTCTTCTCCTCCTCTCCTTTCTTCCTTCCTCTCCTCTTCTCCTCCTCTCCTTTCTTCCTTCCTCTCCTCTTCTCCTCCTCTCCTTTCCTCCTCCCCTTTCTTCCTTCCTCTCCTCCCCTCCTCCTCTCCTTTCTTCCTCTCCTCTCCTCTCCTCTTCTCTCCCCCCTGTACCCTCCCGGTGCTGTGAGGCTCGGTGGCGCCCCCTGGAGGAGGAGTGTGGGTGGAAGAGGCGATGGCCCATGAAACATCTGGAGGAGAGAAGGATCAGCAGCAGAACTGATTAGAAGAAGGAGACAGATGTGGTTTAAAGTCACGGAATCACCACTCGACTGAAGATCAATTATTTGGGATTTCTCTAAAGCTCTAATTACTACTTTAAAGCTACACTGTGTCACTTTTCTGCTGGAGAGTCCGTCGAACAGAGTATGGCATTAAACCTTTCTATCTTCACGGAGACCAAACCAGACCAAGTTACAGGTCGGGTCTATGGAGAGTTGACCCCGCTCACAGTCAGAATGCCTGTTTTCATGTTTTTCTAGGGATTTTTGAGCTCTAAAACCCCCTGTAATTGAATAAATGTAAAGTTTAATTCCAGGCAGAGCAGTGACGTCTCTGTGGAAACAAAAGTGCACCTTTAATTTCTCATTATTCATAAATGTACTTCCCTGCAGAAAGAGAAAAAGCCTGTCATGCACAATAGAATATTTCATGCATCATCATCATTTTTATTATTCATCTGACGCGGCGCTTTTCCAGACGCTCAGAGCCACTTTACACTTTTGTGTGTTCTTCATTCACTCCAAACTCTGTGGCGGTAAGTTATTATTGTGGCCACAGACGCCCTGGGGCAGAGGGAAGAGAGGCTGCCAATCTGCACCATCGACCCCTTTGACAACCACAACACGCCTGCCACATTCATACCAGGGCCCCAGGTCCTGCTTATCCGAGATCTGACCACATCTGGGCTTTTTGTCTGTCTGTGTGTTTTGATTTGTTCAGCCTGTTTGGGTGATCACGTTTACTGTAAATCACAAAATACATAATGTGTGCTTTTTGTATAAATACTTTTTTTTCTCTGACAAAATGGGACAAAATGTAATCTGTAGATCTCGCTCTTTATCCACTTATCAATCTGCTCTGATGACCTGGTGGCCCCACAGTCCAGGTCTTTGCTCTGATGACCTGGTGGCCCCATAGTCCAGGTCTGTGCTCTGATGACCTGGTGGCCCCACAGTCCAGGTCTCTGCTCTGATGACCTGGTGGCCCCACAGTCCAGGTCTTTGCTCTGATGACCTGGTGGCCCCATAGTCCAGGTCTCTGCTCTGATGACCTGGTGGTCCCATAGTCCAGGTCTGTGCTCTGATGACCTGGTGGTCCCATAGTCCAGGTCTTTGCTCTGATGACCTGGTGGCCCCATAGTCCAGGTCTCTGCTCTGATGACCTGGTGGTCCCATAGTCCAGGTCTGTGCTCTGATGACCTGGTGGTCCCATAGTCCAGGTCTTTGCTCTGATGACCTGGTGGCCCCATAGTCCAGGTCTCTGCTCTGATGACCTGGTGGTCCCATAGTCCAGGTCTGTGCTCTGATTACCTGGTGGTCCCATAGTCCAGGTCTCTGCTCTGATGACCTGGTGGTCCCATAGTCCAGGTCTGTGCTCTGATTACCTGGTGGTCCCATAGTCCAGGTCTCTGTTCTGATGACCTGGTGGCCCCACAGTCCAGGTCTCTGCTCTGATGACCTGGTGGTCCCATAGTCCAGGTCTGTGCTCTGATGACCTGGTGGACCCACAGTCCAGGTCTCTGTTCTGATGACCTGGTGGCCCCACAGTCCAGGTCTTTGCTCTGATGACCTGGTGGCCCCATAGTCCAGGTCTCTGCTCTGATGACCTGGTGGCCCCATAGTCCAGGTCTTTGCTCTGATGACCTGGTGGTCCTACAGTCCAGGTCTCTGCTCTGATGACCTGGTGGCCCCATAGTGCAGGTCTTTGCTCTGATGACCTGGTGGTCCTACAGTCCAGGTCTCTGCTCTGATGACCTGGTGGCCCCATAGTCCAGGTCTGTGCTCTGATGACCTGGTGGCCCCATAGTCCAGGTCTCTGCTCTGATGACCTGGTGGTCCCACAGTCCAGGTCTTTGCTCTGATGACCTGGTGGTCCCACAGTCCAGGTCTCTCCTCTGATGACCTGGTGGCCCCATAGTCCAGGTCTTTACTCTGATGACCTGGTGGCCCCACAGTCCAGATCTTTGCTCTGATGACCTGGTGGCCCTATAGTCCAGGTCTTTGCTCTGATGACCTGGTGGCCCCACAGTCCAGGTCTTTGCTCTGATGACCTGGTGGCCCCATAGTCCAGGTCTGTGCTCTGATGACCTGGTGGCCCCATAGTCCAGGTCTGTGCTCTGATGACCTGGTGGCCCCATAGTCCAGGTCTGTGCTCTGATGACCTGGTGGCCCCATAGTCCAGGTCTTTGCTCTGATGACCTGGTGGCCCCACAGTCCAGGTCTCTGCTCTGATGACCTGGTGGTCCCATAGTCCAGGTCTGTGCTCTGATGACCTGGTGGCCCCATAGTCCAGGTCTCTGCTCTGATGACCTGGTGGTCCCACAGTCCAGGTCTTTGCTCTGATGACCTGGTGGTCCCACAGTCCAGGTCTTTGCTCTGATGACCTGGTGGTCCCATAGTCCAGGTTCGTGTTCTGATGACCTGGTGGCCCCATAGTCCAGATCTTTGCTCTGATGACCTGGTGGCCCTATAGTCCAGGTCTGTGCTCTGATGACCTGGTGGTCCCACAGTCCAGATCTTTGCTCTGATGACCTGGTGGTCCCATAGTCCAGGTTCGTGTTCTGATGACCTGGTGGCCCCATAGTCCAGATCTTTGCTCTGATGACCTGGTGGCCCTATAGTCCAGGTCTGTGCTCTGATGACCTGGTGGCCCCATAGTCCAGGTCTGTGCTCTGATGACCTGGTGGTCCCACAGTCCAGGTCTCTGCTCTGATGACCACAGAACAGAATCATGAAAATGGCTCAAATGGCTCAAATTTCAGCTGTGCAAATAAAAATCACATTTTAATGACGAGATTGAGATTCTGTAATTCACCAATGATCAGTTTGTGTCTTTTTCATGGAGCGGTCTGCAGCCAAATTCAAATTCAACAAAAAATGTGATTACAATTCTGTGTTTATGGAAATTAATAGTGAAAGACATTTTTATTAGTTTTTAGTAGAAGAAAAATGGTGATGTTTGAGAGGCTGGGTTTGTACAATCACTTTGAGATGAACCTGAGGAGAGCAGGACACGATTCTTTTGTGGAATTTCTGTTCTGTTTCTGTTTTTTTATTGCAAATTGCACATTTTTCGTTTATGGTTCGTATCTCTGCCCAGGCCTTTCCACATAAAGCAAAACTGCAAGATCAACCTGCTGTCAGGCTGAAAAAATAAAAGTGAAATGAAATAGTTTTTCATAAAGTTTTGCCATGAAAACTAAAAGATGTGGTATTTGTCAGCTGAAAGGACGTTAAGGACACAAGATAAATATAAGTGGTCGTATTCAATTTGTGGAGCCAATCCATTACAAATGCGTAACAGAGCAGTGCTTCCAGTTAGCATCACACCCCCAGGGAATGTTGGCGACACCGGCTGCAAAGTGTCACTCTGAGGGGAAAAACGTATTATTTTTTTGTCCTCTCACCCAGCCCCAGATAAAAATGACACACTTTCACATGAGCAGATAGTGTCAGACTGAGCGGTGTCCCTGAGCGTGTCCTTCAGGTCCTCCAGGACTTTAGTTTAGATTCAGCCCAGACCGCGGAGCCAGAGCAGGGCCCGTTCACACAGGATTAGGCAGCAGTGGAAGGTAACGAAGTACAAAAGTTTAGTTTATTATTAGGATCCACATTAGCTGTGCTTTACAGCCAGCTAGTCCTCCTGGGGTCCTTGTTAAAGGGACAGTGTGTAAGATTTTTACCCGTTAATTAGTGAAATTGAAGATACCCATTCAAAAATACATTGTTTTCCAAGCCTTTTCACTTCCATCATGAAATCAAAGTATTCTTTTGGACTTAGATATAGTCACATAAAAGGGGGATCTTCCCCATGCAGAGGCAGCCATTTTGAATACGAAAGCCGCAGAAGGACATTTGGGCTCCGCCTTCGCCTTCGGCAAGGCTCGTGGTTTTGGGTAAACAACACAAGCATGCTGCCGGATCAGACGTCGTAATGGATCTAACACGTGTTTTGGACTAAATTGTTTTACTGGATTTTATTCGCTGGATCCTTATGGACAAATTGAGAGCAAGTTTATGGTGAAATACAGAGTTTGACCTGTGCAAAGCATTCTAAGGTAAGCTAACCTCGTTTTGTGCTTTTCCGTATAAAAGCCCCATGTGCTCGGGGAGTGATTGTTGTGCAGGGAAATGAATTGCATAGTCAAAAAGAGGAGACTGTAAGGTTTCATTTGATGTGTAGAGTGTCATGGTACATGATCAGGAATGTGTGTTTTCATGAGAAAAAACAAACAAAAACGGGACCGCGTTTTATTTATACAGTAGGGGCGCGCGGCTCATGCGCGCGCCCGGGTGACCCTCGAGGTCTGCCGTAGCTAAAACAGAAAGTGCAATAGCATCATCCACCTATGCGCCACGAATCCTACACACTGGGGCTTTAAAAAGCACAAAGTACAAAACATACATCAATACATTTCAATAAATGTGACGTATGACAGACAACAGGCGCATCATCATCTCTATAAAAAGACAGCAAAAATCAAAGTCTGCAATTTGTAGATATTCCACAACAATTCATATTACAAGTCGCCAATCCTGATGTAATTTTTCAGTTTTCTTTTAAATAGGGCTGTCAGTGTAACGCCTTAATGTGCTTAATTAATTACAGTGCAAATTAACACATTATAAAAATTAACACAATTAATTATGAGCGGCAATTCAATGCGCATTTTAAATTTGGCGTGCGGCGAGCGAATCGCTGCCAGGGCCTTTGAACGGCAAATTTATTTATAAAAAGAACGAAGACGGGACGATCAACAAGAACGCCGTGATTTGGAGCTTTTGTCAAAAAGAATTTTCTGATCACTGAAGCTGCTCAAGCCTGACGGATCATTTCAACGCGAAACACGTCCGGACAAGTTCCATCGTTACCGGTGATAGTGCGAGCATGAGCGCACTTCACCAAACCACCAAACCAACAAACCACGCTCGCAGAATCTGGGAAACAACTGAGCAAAGCGACCGCAGAAAAACTGACAAACTCAATCACAAAGTGGGTTCGTTCACTCGCTTGATTGCTCACTCACAAGCTCTCTCTCAAACACACTAAAATGTGATTAATTAGATTAATTATTTACAGATCCTGTAATTAATTAGATTATTTTTTTGAATCGCCTGACAGCACTACTTTTAAAGTCCAACTTCTGTTCTGTTTCAATGAGCCTCAAAGGCAAAATGTTCCGTCCTTTTATTGCTCTATAGATGAAGGTGCGTTGGAGAAAACTTGTATTTGCTTTTGGAATTTTAAACCATCCTTCTGACGCATGTCTAGTGCCGTAACCGTGTGGTTCTCTATTATTCTCAAACTGACTGGACAAAAATAGTGGATTTTTTTTATTTTAATACTTTCCATGTGGAGAATAATAACGAAGCCAGTGCTTGATCCTGAACCTTTAGCCAACCTAGATTAGAATGCAGGGTTATTATACTGGTTCTGTAAAGGCAGTTTAGTGCGACACGAGCTGATTTGTTCTGCAATAATTGGAGATTGGAGTCTCTCAAGATCTTTTCTTTTAGCTGTGGACCAAATGATCTGACAGTAGTCGAGTTGAGAAATTATTTAGTTTTAACAACAAACTTTGCCATATCTGCTGACAAGTATTGACTGCATCTTCTAACAGCAGCTAAAGATCTTCCCATTTTCTTTGTAATGAACTCAGTATGTCTTATCCAAGACAACTTGTTGTTCAGGTAGACACCTAAAAGCTTAGCCTCTGATACCTGATCTATAGGAGTGTTATTAATTAATAAAAAGTAAATGTACAATAGTGATAAACGGAGAAATTAAATTTGTCAACTGGACAAAGTTTGTTTGGTTGAAAACGTTTCGCCGCTCATCCGAGAGGCTTCGTCAGCTCTGGTTCTGATGCTGGTTAGACCCTGTTTATATCTAGCTGCAAGGAGGAGCTCACTACACCGGAAAAGTTCTGAACCAATCCCAGCTAATCTGCTATCTTTTGTTTTCCTCTGGCGTCTCGTTTAGCATATCTATTCAGCCCTCAGATGAGCTCACTACCCTGGAATAGTTCTCAACTAATTACAAATTGAATTTCTCCGTTTATCATGGATTCTGCCTGGACGACTGAGGGTCTTTTCACGCTAAATGTACAATACTTAAAGGTTGTATGGAGGGTTGTTTTTTTGTTTTTGTTTGTTTTGACCAAAAAACAAAAAAGAATGAAAATCCATCAGCTGTGGATGTGGTGAGGCCAAATAATCATTAGCCAATAGATAATGATGCTACATTGATGCTCATTATCGATTGGCTGTTTGGTCGCCAATCAAACTCCCTACGTTTCTAATGTAACCGACTCTCCGGCGTGCTGGGATTACGTGGTTTATGTTCGCTTCTAACGTATTTCACAAACGCAAGACGCCGTTTACTTGACCAACGCAGCGGTTCTTAGCGGCTTTTTCCAACTGTAGCTTCCTCGCAGTTTGCACAATGTTTGACGCGATGGTGGACAAGAATCCATGACCAGTTCGCCGCAAAAGAAAGTCCTTTTATGAGGTCGCTGAAAGAAGAAGAGAAGGAGAAAAGGAGCGAAGCCAGACTAAGGAGATTCTCGGAGATTCGTTCCAGCGATGGCGTGCGCTGAAGCAGACGAAGGGTCTAAATACTGACGCGTTGGTCTCTAAATTACTTCTGGACAGGAAATTTCAACAGCGATTGGTTCAGCAATTCTGAACGAGCCCCGGCTGTAAACAAACATGATTTCTAGAGTCAGGAGGAGGCGGGAGGAGGCGCTTCTACTTATGGAGCTGTGGAGGAGGGGGTGGTTTCACACATGAGGAACATTTGAAAAAGGATAAACCGTCGCTGGATTTCTCATTCCTTGGAAAATCCTCTATACAACCTTTAAGAACTTACCAGAAAAGTTACACAATATACATTTAACATAATTATATTTAAGATTTTGACCAAAAAAAAAAAAAAGTGACAAGTTTTTTTTTCTAGTCTTAAAATTGTACTTCCTCGTTGGTCGAGGTAATTCTATAACCTGACAACACATGTTTTATTAAATGGAGGTTTAAACAGGTCTACCAACAGGTCTCATCGAGAACATGCCTGAAGAGGTTTTAGATGTAATCCGTGCATGTTTGAGTAATCTTGTGATCTCTCCCAGGCCCTATTCAAACCCTTTTAACGATAAACTGTACGATTCTGTACAAGGCGCCGCCCACAAGCCTACGTCACCCACGCTCCCACACGAAAAATTCTCCGTAAATACACACAAAAAAAAGATACAAAACTGTACACAGCGACTGATTGTGGTGTGATAGCGCTCTGAAGGGGGAGTGACTTAGTGGCGAGAGCAAAAGGAGGAGGGACAATGCTCCATAAATACACAAAAACATGATACAAAACCGTACACTACAACTTCAAAAACCTGACTCGATGTGCATTGACGTGCGCTCTGAGGGGATTCAAAAGTGAAAGTATCAAAATACAAAAAAAAAATAAACCTTTGTATCTTCACGGAACCCAAACCAGACCAAGTTACAGGTCAGATCCGTGGAGAGGCGACGCCGCTCACAGTCAGAATGAACATTTAAAGGTGCATTGTGTAACTTTTTCTCTTTGGAGGGTCCGTCAAACGCTTTTCTGAATGGAGATGTTGTTTCTTTGTCTGGAATGTTCCACAGTATGGTATTAAGTCTTCATGGAGACCCAACCAGACCAAGGTACAGGTCAGATCTGTGGAGAGATCTTGTTTAGATCTGGTCTAGACCTGGTTTAGTACTTGAAAACAGCTCATGTCCAATCCAATGTCTCCAAAATGAAAGATCACAGCCACGTATCATTCTCTAATTTTGTTATTCCTTTGTCTGGAATGTTCCGCAGTATGACATTAAACCTTTCTATCTTTATGGACACCAAACCAGACCAAGTTACAGGTCAGATCTGTGGAGAGGCGACCCCGCTCACAATCAGAGCACCTAGTTTCATGTTTTTCGAGGTATTTTTGAGCTCTAAAACCATCTATAATTGAATAAATGTAAAGTAGAGCTGTTTAATGCCACACTGTGGAACATTCCAGGCAGAGCAATGACATCGCCATAGAAACAAGCACCCCTCAAACTAAAAAGTGAACCTTTGAGACATTGTGTTCGGCGAATATAGCATTTCCAGAACAATAAAAGGTAACACAGAGATCTGAATTTGTTATGTCTTGTTAATACCCAGTAGAAATAAAACCTCTCGTCTTTAAAGTCTTCTCCGCAGTATACCTCCCCTTTAATCCCTCTAACTCCTCTCCCGTGTAAATATTGCATACGTTATCAATGAGATTAACCGATTTCCTGCAGTAGTTTCCACCTGACCCAGAATCACATTATAAGATCAAATTTATATGTAAATGTATCGGGGCGTCTTCATCGTCCACTGTACCCTGAATTTCTAATGGGGACATGGGCGGTTGGGGGCATTTTAATCTGAATCACCACCGTTAGACGAGAATACACAATGCAGAGAAGAGGAGGAGAAGGAAGAGTGCATCGGCGGGCGATCAACAGGGTTACTCGTGTCATTCGTTTTTCATTACATGCATAGGGGGAGAGATAGTTGTGGAGATTGCACATTTTTCGTTCATGGTTCATATCTCTGCGCAGGCCTTTCCACATGAAACAAAACTGCAAGATCAACCTGCTGTCAGGCTGAAAAATAAACGTGAAATGAAATAGTTTTTCATAAAGTTTTGCCATGACAACTAAAAGATGTGCCTGGACTGGTAATCAGGCATACTGGGCATTTTCCCGGTGGGCCGGCAGTCCTCGGGGCCGATGATTTTTGGTCTGTTTGTTTTTTTTACTTGGAGACCGGCCCACAATTTAGAGGAGGCGTCCCATTGGTCCATCTTCAATATAGACAGTGGACTAAATCAATCAGGATACAGAAGCTTACGAGAGCGGTCCCACCCCTTTCGCTGCACTGATCCTCGCCAGTTTCAGTGTCGAGCGTGGAAACATGGCGAAGCGGCAGAAAGGGGGTGCGGAGAAGTTACGGGCTAAAAGATGAAAAAATCTCACTATAGATGCTGCAAAATGTTCTAAAATAAGATATTCCCTGGAGGGGCTGCTGGAGCCTCCACGTCCTCCACACGATGGCAGACAAGAATCCACGACCTGTTAGCCGTAAAAGAAAGTTAGTTTATAAGGTCGCTGAAAGAAGAAGAGAAGGGGAAAAGGAGCAAAGCCAGACTAAGGTGATTCTCGGAGATTCCTTCCAGCGATGGCGTGCGCTGAAGCAGACGAAGGGTCTAAAGACTGACGCGTTGGTCTCTAAATTACTTCAGGACAGGAAACTTCAACAGCGATTCGTTCAGCAATTCTGAACGAGCACCGGCTGTAAACAAACATGATTTCTAGAGTCAGGAGGAGGCGGGAGGAGGCGTTTCTACTTATGGAGCTGTGGAGGAGGGGGTGGTTTCACACATGAGGAACATTTGAAAAAGGATAAACCGTCGCTGGATCAGGCATACCAGGCATTTTCCCGGTGGGCCGACAGTCCTCGGGGCCGATGTTTGTTTTTTTTGTTTTGTTTTACTTAGGTTGTTTTCATACCTGTCTTCTTTGGTTAATTTAAAACGAACCAGAGTTCATTTGCTCCTTTGATTCGGACCTTTTGTTCTGGTGTGAATAAAAACCAAAAATCTCGATCCGGAGCAAACAAGCGAACCGAGACCACCTAAAAAGCTCGGTCTCAGCACGGTTCCATTCGAACTCTGGTGCGGTTTGTTTGAGGTGAGAATGCAGACCGGACTCGATCCGACACAAGTTGGCTTTTTGTACTTAACGAGCTCCCGTCGTATGTCGAGCATTATGGGAAACCGAGGCTGACGAAACGAAACTAAACGAAACGAAACTTACGAGGCTTACATACGTTTTGCGTGAAGAGCAAGAGTCAGAACTTGATGCGCGCACATGAGCGCTGTCCTCCGTAGTCGTCTTGTCCTGTGTCTTCGTTGTTTGTAAATTGATTGTAAAATAGTGTAAACCTCACGATGCTGCTCAAACATTTGTGCGAACTGTAAAAACTGTGCAAACCATATCGCTAAGGATGGATTGAAAACAGCACGTAACATCGTTATTCTCCTCCTTCACGTGTTTGGACATGGCTCATTTCTGTCCAATGGCTGAACGACCTCAGCACACGTGCTTTTGTTTATAGATGTTGGTCCGCTTAGGGAAAAACTGCAGTGTGAAAGTGAACCGCACCAAAATATTAAAAAAACAAACAAACATTTGGTCCGGACCAAAGCAAGTGACCTATTGGACTTTCCTGGTGTGAAAACGACCTTAGCGACCGGCCCACAATTTAGAGGAGGCGTCCCATTGGTCCATCTCTCCAGCCAGGGAGAGGAGCAGCCAGAGACCATGGACAGGGAACCCGAGGGAAACCTTTCAGCAAAATCTGCTGTTTTGAAGCCAAAACGGATGACCTATCGTGTAGATTCGATGAGAAAAGTGTGCAAGATGCATTTTAAATAAACCGTTGAATGTGGAGTTACTGCGTGTTTGCTGGTGGTTTTGGGGATTTTTCCTTTAAATGTTGCGCCCTGGTTTCCCCTCAGCCAAGACGTAACAAAAGTAAAATACTTCGGGGAACACAAACATAAATGAGTCCACTAATTATGAGGGGCCGGTCTAAACCAAAAATTCCGGGGCTGTTTTTTTTGTTCCAGTCCAGCCCTGGTTGTCAGTTGAAAAGACGTTAAGGACACAAGATAAATATTAGTGGTCGTATTAAATTTGTGAAGCCAATCCATTACAAATAAGGTTTAGCATTTTTACAGACACACAGGAAGTGCTCCATTGTGTTTTTAAACTCTATACACCTTCACTAGAATTATTTCAATGATTCCAGCTCTATAATTGCTAATATCTCTATTGAACTAAAGGTAAAAGGAGCTTTGAACACTGGGTTTTCTGTATTAAAGATGCACTATGTAACTTTTCTCATGGAAGGCCCATCGTCTGCTTGTATCCGTTTGCCAAAAATGCTTCAATAATATGGCATTAAACTTTTCTTTTTACTGCGAGCGGGGTCATTTCTCCACAGATCTGACCTGTATCTTGGCCCGGTGATGTCTCTTGAGTTTTAATGCCATACTGTGAGATATTCCAGGCCAAGCAATAGCATCTCCATGGAGACCAGAAAGACACCTTTAGGCAAAATTGCGTTCAAATCTTGCGACTCGTTCTTATTCTTTCATTTCTCTCTCTATGCAGCTAGCTTTATTTAAACTGTTAGCTTCTACTCATTTTAGCCTGATTAAAATCTTGCGCCCTCTGCTGGCGTTTTTCATATTTATATTATATTTTCATGTTATGAAAGAGGAGTATTATGTAAAATATATATAGATAGTTTTGCTTCTTTAAACAAAACATGATAGCATGACTTAAAGCTCACGAGAGTCCATGTTGTGTCATTTAAAATCTTTAAAGACGAATCTGAGTAACAGAGCAGTGCCTCCAGTTAGCACCTCACCCCCAGGGAATGTTGACGACACTCACCCGATGTGATAAGGACTCGGTAATGGACTGAGCACAAGTGATTTCTGTTTATTTGTTTGTCTGATTGAATATTTGATGACTCATTTCGGGGTTTCTCAAATGTTTGGATCGGGCAATTATCATTTGGTGGAGTGCTCGTCTCGAATTCTAAAAATGTGCGTCGCAATTTTCGATGAAATTAAAAGTGCATTGTGTAACTTCTGAGGTGGAGGGTCCGTCAAACGCTTTTCTCCGTGGAGATGTTATTGCTTTGTCTGGAATGTTTCACAGTACGGCATTAAACCTTTCTATCTTCATGGAGACCAAACCAGACCAAGTCAGATCTGTGGAGAGATCTGGTTTAGACCTGGTTTAGACCTGGTTTAGACCTGGTTTAGACCTGGTTTAGACCTGCTTTAGACCTGCTTTAGACCTGATTTAGTATAGTGGTACCTCACCTTACGAAATTAATTCGTTCCAGAAGTGGTTTCGTAACGTGAAAAATTCGTAAGTTGAGTAGCTATTTCAATGGAAAAAGTCTGATTCGTTCCAAGGCCCCGATCCAAGTTTTTTTTTTTATAGTGTAACTTTTTTTTATAGTGTAACAATGTTTTCTGCGTCCTGATTGGTTTCTCAGACTGGATTTAAACTTTTCTCACGTTTTTCTCTCGTTTAAACACTCAAACTTTCATAGATTTTCAACAAAACGTATCAATATTGAAGTGTGGGGGGGAAACGGGAGGGGGAGAAAACTGCGCGGACACATGTGGGCAGCATGACCCCGCGCAGAGCTGACAGCAGGACTAGACCAAGGTCTAAACCTGGACAGGACCAGGACTAAACCAGGACTAAACCTGGACTAAACCTGGACTAGAGCAGGTGGATTAAAGCGCCGCGTGCGGGTCTATTTCTTGGTTTCTCACGAGTCACAGCTGAGGCGAGCAGCGAGGAGGGGACCGCAGGGAGGAGGGGACACACAGTCTGAGCGCATGTGAGCGCGGCTCCTCCTGGTTTAGTCCAGGTTTAGTCCTGGTTTAGTCCAGACCACCGCGGCTCCTCTAGACCTCCTCTAGACCTGGTCAGGTCTAGAGGAGGTCTAGACCACCGGCTCTTGCATGGCTCTCGCTCACATGCGCTCAGACTGCCTGCGGTCCCCTCCTCGCTGCTCGCCTCAGCTGTGACTCGTGAGAAACCAGGAAATAGACCCGCACGCTGCACTTTAATCCACCTGGTCTAGTCCTTGTTTAGTCCTGGTTTAGTCCTGGTTTAGTCCAGGTTTAGTCCTGGTTTAGTCCAGGTTTAGTCCAGGTTTAGTCCTGGTCCAGTCCAGGTTTAGACCTTGGTCTAGTCCTGCTGTCAGCTCTGCGCGGGGTCATGCTGCGCACACGTGTCCGCGCAGTCTTCTCCCCCCTCCCGCTTCCCCCCACACTTCAATATTGATACGTTTTGTTGAAAATCTATGAAAGTTTGAGTGTTTAAACGAGAGACAAACGTGAGAAAAGTTTAAATCCAGTCTGAGAAAAGCGTATAATGTGTGTGGCTGAGCGCGCATTATTTGAATTTTTGAGATTTTGCGTTTCGTAACTTGAATTTTCTTTCGTATCTAGAGACAAAAATTAACCGTGAAGGTGTTTCGTAACTTGAAATTTTCGTTTGTTGGGTCATTCGTAAGGTGAGGTACCACTGTACTTGAAAACAGCTCATGTCCGATCCAGTGTCTCCAAAATGAAAGATCACAGCCACGTATCGTTCTCTAATTTTGTTATTGCTTTGTCTGGAATGTTCCACGGTATGGCATTAAACCTTTCTATCTTTATGGAGACCCAATCAAACCAGGTTACAGGTCAGATCTGTGGAGAGGCGACCCCGCTCACAGTCAGAATGCCTAGTTGCATCTTTTTCTAGGTATTTTTGAGCTCTAAAACCACCTGTAATTGAATAAATGTGAAGTAGAGCTGTTTAATGTCACACTGTAGAACATTCCAGGCAGAGAAATGAGATATTAATAAAAAGTTCCACAGTGAAACTTCAACCTGGGACTATAGAACGACCCGCAAACTCACTCATCACTTATGTAATTATCGTTAATGACATAATTGAGCCAAACACGGGGGAGTGTTGTATTTTTAGTAAGAACGTTTCTACTTAAGTGGGTCAGGGGTGGGTAGGCGCTTTGTGATGTCTTACACTGTGTTCGTTTGATAACATCAGACTTACTGAGAGTTACGCTTAGACTTTATAACATTTTATTTTATTTTATTGTATTTATGTATTTATGTATTTAGTAGTAGTAGTAGTAGTATTATGACATAAAGTAAAGTAATAAAGTAGTAGTATTATGACATAAAGGGCCGATTGAACTTGAAAATCAAGACTGATAAGAGGAAAAGAACCTGCTGTTTAGGACCGAAGGAGCAGCTGGTGTGTGGTTTTAATCAATTATCCATGGGGGAGGTTTGAAAGCCAACATTTTAGCTTGAAGATTTTATTTTATTTTTTTCAGATTCCATCGTCTATAGTAATTATGGCGAAAGAAAGGTGTTAAAACCATACTTTGGGACATTCTCCATGGAGATAGAGCTGAGTAATTATGGAGTAATTAAGTCGGTTTGACATTTCTGGTCATAATGAGTTTTTACACGAAATTAACCTTAAAGGTCCAGTGTGTAGGATTCGTGGCGCATAGGTGGATGGTGCTATTGAACTTCCTCTTTTGGCTACGGCAGACCTCGAGGGTCACCCGGGCGCGCCGTAACGCGGACAGCTCGCGTACCCGCCCGCACCCGGGCTGTGCGAGCCCTCGCCGACAACTACTGTATAAATAAAACGCGGTCCTGTTCAATGTTTTTTTTTTTTCCTTTTCGCATGAAAACACACATTCCCGATCGTGTACCATGACAATCTGCACATCAAATGAAACCTTACAGTCTCCTCTTTTTGACTATGCAATTCATTTCCCGGCACAACAATCACTCCTCGAGCACATGGGGCTTTTATACGGAAAAGCTCAAAACGAGGTTTGTTACTTAGCTTACCTTTGAAGGCTTTGCACAGGTCAAACTCTGTATTTCACCATAAGCTTGGTCTCAGTCTGTCCATAAGGATCCAGCGAATAAAATCCAGTAAAACAATTTAGTCCAAAACACGTGTTAGATCCATTACGACGTCTGATCCAGCAGCATGCTTGTCGTTGTTTACCCAAAACCACGAGCCTTGCCGAAGGCGAAGGCGGAGCCCAAATGTCCTTCTGCGGCTCTCGTATTCAAAATGGCTGCCTCTGCATGGGGAAGATCCCCCTTTTATGTGACTATATCTAAGTCCAAAAGAATACTTTGATTTCATGATGGAAGTGAAAAAGCTTGGAAAACAATGTATTTTTGAATGGGTATCTTCAATTTCAGTATTTAACGGGTAAAAATCTTACATACTGTCCCTTTAAGTCGTGTTATAATGATGTTACCTCAGACCTGGTCAGCAGACCTGGAGTTGTGTTTTGCTTCATTCAGGTGGTCAGTATCTGCTGGGACTACAGATGAAAAATCGCCTTTGGCTAATTCTGGCATATTTACAGAAATGTTGATTAATATGCACTGCCCCTGAAATAAATAAATAAATACATACATACATAAATAAATAAATAAAATTTGCACACGTTTGGGGAACCCTGTGTTATTATGTCTACATCTGTGCAATACCTATGTGCAATACTTATACTATATTATGTGCAATACGAAATCCATATGCAACACTTATACTACACCATATTATGTGCAATCTGTGAAATATTCTACTTACAGCTTATTTAATCCTACCTGCACCTTTGTACATTGTACTTTGTATTTTTATTACATTTTATTACATATTTTTATTATATTGTTTACTTCTTCCCTGCACTTTTGCAACAGTTTTTTACCATGTACTATTACTGCTGTTATTAGTACTTCTGACTATCTTAGCGAGTCAACGGTTCCTCTGATCCTAAGCATTTCATTGCATTGTTGACCTTGTGTAGAGCTCAAAACGCTCTGGTCCACCTTGTGATGTCATGAAGTGGTAGTTTTCAAGTGAACATCTCCTGTGTGAGATCAATAAAGTCACTTCTTTTTAGCTTTAGTTCAGTCGAGATCAGCAATTCCAGAGCTGAAGTCACCCAAATGATTCTACTGAAGGTGTGTGGAGTTTGAAAACACAGTGGAGCACTTCCTGTATTACCACGTGACATCACAAGGTGGAACAGTGTTGTTGTTTTTTTGGTTTGAGAGAAGAACCCAGCTTAAATTTTTGTGTTAAATCTAATGTAAATGAATGTGTGAATGAAACAAAACACAACTCCAGGTCTGTTTGTGATGAGGAAACGACTTTATATCAGAACAAAAACAGGCCCTTTAAATCTGTCTCCATGGAGATAAGCATGTGCTGCCACTAAAGCCAAGTTACAGGTCACAACTGTGGAGAGGCAAGCCGGCTCAGAGTGAATACAGCTGTGTTTTTGAGGGGGAAAAAAACATCTTTATTTGAATATATGTAGATAGAAGTAGATTTTCTCATATTTCCTGTGTCCAACTGCCCCACAAAGGCCCGGCGATGACATCTGTTTACCTCAGTGGAGCGAACAGAACACAGGAAATGAATGGGACAGAGCGAGAGATAGGACCATAAATCTACCTCCGCACGAAAAAATAGAACCTCTAAAAGCGCTTTATTAAGTTTCCTGCGTTCACATTTTTGATGCGTATTTGACACTTTTATCACTGGGGTAAAATTGATGATAAAAGCCGGAGAAGGTGTGTTAGAGAAGGATTTTTTTCAGGATACAAGATAAAAAACAGAATAACAGATGGAGGAGCTTTAACGCCAGGGAGAACTTCAACAAAATATAACTCCAGAAATGTGCTTGTCTTGCGTTGTATATTTTGGGACTATACTTCTGAGTTTTTGGAGCTATGAAGATGTTATAACTTTTCTGGGGGTTCTTCAAGAGCCCAGAAAAGTTACACAATACACCTTTAAACTAGTGGTGGGAGATGTACTGAAAAATGTATAAAGAAATTTTGTTTTGGCGTTATGCAAAATTAGTCCAACTCTTGCTTCTTTTAAAACACATCTTAAAATATGGCTGAAAAGGAATCAAAACTGTAATCATATAATACAATAACCATGACATACAAGAAGCACACACACACACACACACACACACACACACTTACATGCATACGCTACAAAAATCCACATTGTAAATAGAACAGGCTCCTTATTTCGCACACTGAGAAGCACCTTTTAATCCACACTTTAGGCTAATCAATTGTATTTTCACTGTAATTTATTGAATTATACGCTACTATTGTATAGATACTAAATTGTTTTTATGTTTGTGATCATAACACATGTACTAAATCGTCTAATGTCTGCAACGGCAACATATTTTCTATTGTAAGCTATATCTTTATGTCTGGGACTGCGGATGGAAACTAGCACTGTGCTAAATCCGGCATATTTACGTCGGTTTGTGTGATCTTATACAAATTGTGCGTTCATTAATATGCATCGTCCCTTCCAAATAAACAAATAAATAAATAAATAAATAGTATAGATGTGTGTAGAATCCCTCAGTCGTCCAGGTAAAATCCATGGCAAAAGGAGAAATTCAATTTGTCAACTGGACAAAAGTTTATTTGGTCGAATCTGTTTCTCAGCTCATCCAAGCTGCTTCTTCAGTTCTGGTCAGACGCTATTGGACACTGCCTATATCTGCCTGAAGGGGGCGCTAACTACAATGAAATGACTCTGTGACTACCACACCTACTTGTTTACAGTTTGTGTTAGTTAGGTGGGGCTATTAGATCTGCAGTGGGAGTGGAGTGTGGGTCTTGTTAGCAGAACCATTCAGGACCATAATGGTGTTTTCACACCTCTGGACCTGACCTGCTGCCCTATTGTTTTCTTTGTTTGTTTTGGTTTAGGTTTGAGGATAGAGTTATAGATGGAGACAAATGATGTCTGAGACCTCTATTTCTGTTCAAGGAAGGATTCTAACGACTTAAATCTCGCCAAAGTAAATTGTGTTTAATGTAGGACCTTTAAACCTGATTTTTGCCGTGTTTTTCAGGAGGTTCAGTCGGAGGTTCCAGGGTCATCACTCCTGACGTCCCCTTTACCGTGGACGACCTGGTTCGTGAACGCATCTTCTACGTCCAGGACAAAAAGCACAAAACTCAAGAGAAAAAAGACATCTTCAGTTTCTACATCAGCAACGGACACAGCCAGACGGAGGCCTTCAATGTGGAGATCGACATCCAGGTCGGTTTGGGCGCGTTTGCACTAAAATAAAACGAAAACCACTTGGTAAAGTATTGAATATTTTATAAACGTGGCCCTGGATATGAATAAAACATTAAAGCCCCTCTGTGTAACTTCTCAACGAAAAAATAGACATTAATTTTAGATGTTTTTATTGCACTGAAAAAGGTAGGAAAAACACATGTTCTTCCAGTGAATGGGCTTGTATCTCCACAAACCTGACTCTAACTTGCCCTGGAGGAAGGTCTTCTACTTGTTTCCATGGAGATGTTGTTCCTTTGGCGATAATATTCCACAATATATGGCAAGAAATGTACACGGAGAATGTTCCAAAGTATGGTTTTAACACCTTTCTTTCACCTTAAAATCCTGTTTTGTATAGTGCTTTGACTTGCCACCTCCAGGAAGTTACACGGTGTTGCTTTAATTATCAGTTATTGATTTTTACAGACAACAAAAAACACTATAAAATCAATATAATGGCTATAATGGCAAGAAATGTACCTGTCTCCACGGAGAATGCTCCAAAGTATGGTCTTAATACCTTTCTTTCACTTGAGAATTGTGTAGGTGACTTGCCACCTCCAGAAAGTTACACGGTGTGGCTTTAATCATCAAATATTGATTTTACAGACAACACTAGTAAAGTTGATTTATTAGTAAACACACTTTTCTACCGCGCTTTTCCACCTTCGAGGCTCAAAGCGCTTTACAATAAGGAACTACTCGCCCATCCACACACACGTCCACACTTCTACACTTCTACACTTCTACACCGGTGTACGCCGCACACACCGGGGCCCAAGTGGGTTGCCCAAGGACACAACGACGGCATTCATCTGCGGGACTGTCGGAGCTACTGTTGTCCCCGTTTTATTCATGATTTCAATAAGAAGATAAGAAGATGCTTTATTGCCCCGCTCTACCAGGGGACATTTGTCTTGGTGCATAAACATCAAATAGACAAATACAGAACAGAAGACAGAATAAAAACAGAAAAGAACGCAGAATTAGACTTTAGAAACAAACTTTGTCGATCCACAAGGGAATAAGTCGGACGCAGCAGCTCACATGTCACAATATATGATAACAACAAAGAGAAAATTATAAATGGTAATGATAAATTCTAAGTAGCAGAAAAGATATCAAGAAACTTGTGTCAAATAAATACAACTTTATTTTGAATACATTTTAAAACAACACAGCTGACCAAAGTGCAGCATAATTATTATAAAAAGGTAATAAAATAGACACAGATTACAAAAAAACCATAAATAAAACGCATAAAAAGATAAGATATGCCTTTATTAGTCCCACAGGGGGAAATTCCAGTCTTGCAACTCACAGATCAAGAACAGCAGGAAAATGTAGCATGCAATAAAACAAGATAATAAATAATGGCTTAAAATAATTTAAAAATAGACTCTAGAATATAGTTGAATAAATAACTGAATATGACTAAATAATATAATAATAATATAATAATATAATGAATAAATACAGTCATACCTCACCTTACGAAAGACCCAACTAACGAATAATCCAAGTTACGAAACGCCTTTACGTAAAATTTTCGTCTCTGAATACGAAAGAAAATTCAAGTTACGAAACGCGAAATCTCAAAAATTCAAATAATGCGCGCTCGACTCCGCAACCGCCCGAATCCCCCGAAATGTAAATAATAATACTTGTAAATACACTCTCCCAGCACCCCGCTGGCCTCCCATTGGCTAGGAGGAAGCTGCATCTCCATGATACCCATGATGCTTTTCGTGTGCCTTCGACCCTCGTTCGTCACGGAGTTCTAACAGGCGTAAAGGACAGAGTTACTGTTGTTTCGTGAGTTTTTCGAGTGTGCTCATATTTCACCGTCAACAAGCACTGCCGAAGGTGAAAGTGAACCCAAACAGGTAAAAAGCAGTGACGATAATTAAAACAAGTGAAAATTTAAATGCGAAAAAAAAAAATCATTAAACAGAAAAATGTAAAAAAAATATATATATAAAAAGTGAAATTTTAATTTAATGTTAAGTTCTTTTGAATTCATAATTTTAAGTCAAATGTATTAATTTTAGTGGAATTAAGTTGTGTGTTTACGTGTGTGTGTACGTACGTTTTCTCTCAGCTGCTGTCAATTTCAAAAATGGGTCAGAAGGAGGTCTGAAGGAAGGCATAGTCGAAATTGAGGTTATTCAGCATTTTAATGTCAAAATAGCAGAATACAAACAAAATGGTGACATCGGGCATCAGCATCCATGTTGCAGCTTTAGCAGAGAGACGTGAAGAGGGACATGGAGAGAACCCCCCCAGTGGGGTTCAGGTCACACACACCCCCACACACACAAACACCACAAGGGGCTGTCTTTAAATACAGTACACTGTTGAATATTTATGACATCACCAACCGGTACCCTATAGGAGAATAGTTTAACTATGCAGAGTGTCAAATAATGAGGTCAGCCAATCAGACAACAACTGTCACAACACAACCCCACAGTAAATGTAGCATTAGCTGTTTACAGCACCCTGTGTATACATAAACAGGAAAGGGTCACACCTCAAATTAGTTTACAGCCTTTTATAACCTATAGCACCACGAAGGTGTCGTCCTTCTGAGCACTCTTTTACGACGCACTCCAGCTGTGTGGTTGCAGCTTTTACAGCTTCCTTTACAGTTTGAAGAGTCTGTTTCCTTGATATGAGCTTTTTGTCATCTGAGAATTATAATGCAAAAATCTCTCTGATTTGTTGAACACTCTCATCAAACTTCTGTTTGATACTGGGTTGAGGCTGTTTTAAGAGCATAGTTGCCTACATCAGCAAAAAATGAACAGACATCAAAAACAGACACCTCTGAGTCCAAAAATGGTGAAGCTCCTTCATTCTCCTCACAAAAACAGCCAGAATAGACTGGTCTTCAGATGTCACGAGGACTTTGTGGTGTAAGATTTCACAACTTCTGAGGGGCATGCCAGGGGTTTGAGCAAAAACTGATTTGCTCAGTCAACTTCTCCAGTACCTGAACTCAGAATTCAAATCAATTGACTCAATGACACAAGCTGGGACATAGTGAGATAAATTACCCCTAAAAAAATGTTTATCAAAAAATAGACATAGTCTGATCTATCTAATGAACTATATTTATCTGCAACAGTAACATTTTACATCAGCTAAAACAACCTCATTTTTAATATTTTAATAGAACTCCTATTCACCTTTCACTAGAATATTAATCTCATCTTGATCGATTTAGATTACCAGAGGTGATACATATAATGAATCACAAATAATCAAAAACCACCTATCTGCACCCTTTGCAGAACTAAGATGAAATAACATTTAACTAACTCGCACGTTTTCCAGAGCTCAATTTTAAAACAAAAACATCTTCTTTTGTGGAACCACTTGGATTTCACCTTTATTATTAACTTCTCTGCTTTTGCAGGGTTTAGCATAGGCCTATATGCAAATTAACTCTTCGAGTATTTTACAGCAACTTGTCTCATGTTCATTCTGAACAGGCAATCTTAAGATCTCTTATATTTTAGTTACACATTTAGATCTGATGTCCATCCACACAAAACCAACCAAAAAAAAATCAAAATTTCTTATAACATAAAAAAGCATCAAAACAACAGATTCCCAGATTCTTCTTACATATTCTTAATAACAGCGACCATAAATACAAAATTTAAGCATGCAATTTTAGTTCATCTTGTATGGCTAGACAACATCACCGAATAATTTATTTCAGAAGTCCCAGTTTGTTTCATCATCACAATTAATTAAAAAATTCTTAGAGATCAGTACCTGAAACCTCTGGGTGCATGGAGCATCTCCTCCCCTTCTTCTCATCTGTTGATCATCAGCCTCATCTTCGATGCCTTTCAACCTTTCCTTCTAGCCCCACATTGACCTTTCCCTCTGGCCCCACGTTGGGCGCCAAAACTGTCAGTTTCAAAAATGGGTCAGAAGGAGGTCTGAAGGAAGGCATAGTCGAAATTGAGGTTATTCAGCATTTTAATGTCAAAATAGCAGAATACAAACAAAATGGTGACATCGGGCATCAACATCCATGTTGCAGCTTTAGCAGAGAGACGTGAAGAGGGACATGGAGAGAACCCCCCCAGTGGGGTTCAGGTCACACACACCCCCACACACACAAACACCACAAGGGGCTGTCTTTAAATACAGTACACTGTTGAATATTTATGACATCACCAACCGGTACCCTATAGGAGAATAGTTTAACTATGCAGAGTGTCAAATAATGAGGTCAGCCAATCAGACAACAACTGTCACAACACAACCCCACAGTAAATGTAGCATTAGCTGTTTACAGCACCCTGTGTATACATAAACAGGAAAGGGTCACACCTCAAATTAGTTTACAGCCTTTTATAACCTATAGCCACACTTGATGTATACACCATATGGAGAAACAAATGGTGAGGTGAGACGGTTCCCACAGATATGAAGAACATTAAAAGAAATAAAAGAATAGATCTCACACTGCCAAACGTTTGCCTCCTCCTCCCTCACCCACCACGAACTTCACTTCGCTACGCACTCGCCCTTAAATGATTTGCATGTCAATTCATTTTAATGGTTTAATAAATAATTTTCTTTTACTTTTAACATATTTCATTCAAATTTGGTATACTTTTATAATTTTTAAAGGGTTTAGGGCAGAGGTCTTCAACAGGGGGGTCGCGACCCCTAGGGGGGTCGCGGAGGTACTGCAGGGGGTCGCGAAATCTTTTGATTTCACTTTAAAATAATATAATTTTATATTTTATAGTGTAAAATACAGTATTAACCTGTGTATTATTTCCTTGTATTGGATGTACCATAACAGAGTAGCAATGTTTATACATGACACTAAGCTCAATTTAATATAAAACACAATTCTATGCTGTATATATAGTAGGGGGTCCCTGGCCCAGTTCGCCATCTGTTTGGGGGTCCCTGGCCTGAAAAACTTTGAAGACCCCTGGTTTAGGGGGTAATATTGCGGGCCTTGGAACAAATCAGGCCTTTTACATTGCGACTCTACTTATGAAAAAATTACGTTGCGAAACCACTTCTGGAACAAATTAATTTCGTAAGGTGAGGTATGACTGTAATTGAATAAAAAAACACACCAGACACTGAAAAGTCAACATGAATCACAGAGAAACAGTGAAGGGGCCAAAGACCGGGCCCCTCCATAAAGGAAAATGGGCTTTGATTTGGTTTTCGTCCAAGGAACAAGAGTATTTACATAAAAAACAACCAAAAAAACATATTTGTTTTATTCTTTTTTTTCTTTGTTATTATTTCTTTTAATCAGCTACAACGCGAATAAAAGTCAAAGCAATTCTTAAACTGAAATCCGAAAAATCACCGTCTTAAAATGATGGTAAGACTTTGTACTTTTAAGTTCTGACGACGTCTACGTTTAATTCGTCCTAATTAGAATCTCGTGGCGTTTCAGATGTTGTCAGACGAGCTTTTCAAGTCGAATTCAAAAGCCAGCTCTTATCATCTTAGAAAAATTGAAATGTCACTCCTGTTAACATCTCCGAACTATTTTCAAACACTCATTTCCATAAAAACATAAACAGGCAGTTTGTTTGTGCGGGTTCCAGGTCCGTTATTATTCCTGTGTCCTCAGATAAAGGGACTCTGTTGTTGACACATGTTGGAGCTGCTTTTTCTGATAACACGATTGAAAATGTCTGACACTCACAAAAGCTCTGATGTCAGGTTAAATCATTGCTGTATTAAAGACGCACTATGTAACTTTTCTCGTGGAAGGCACGCCGTCTGCTTGTGTCCGTTTGCCAAAAATGCTTAAAAATACGACATTAAACTTTTCTTTTTACTGCGAGCGGGGTCATTTCTCCACAGATCTGACTTGTATCTTGGCCCGGTGATGTCTCTTGAGTTTAATGCCATACTGTGGGATATTCCAGGCCACGCATTAGCATCTCCATGGAGACCAGAAAGGCACCTTTAGTCAAAATTGCATTCAAATCTTGAGACTGGTTCTTATTCTTTCATTTCTCTCTCTATGCAGCTAGCTTTATTTAAACTGTTAGCTTCTACTCACTTTAGCCTGATTAAAGTCTTGCGCCCTCTGCTGCATTTTTGTTTTTCATATTTATATTATATTTTCATGTTATTAAAGAGGAGTATTATGTAAAATATATATAGATGTTTTTGCTTCCATGTTATAACTTTGTCCAAAAAAAACAAAATCACGACTGTCCCATAATAAAGTCTCATAAACCAGGGATGAAAGAGTTCCGCTTTTTAGCGGATCTCCGCTTTTTTTTTTTTAGCCGCGTGGTAATTTTTTTTTTTTTTTTTTCCAAATACGTTGAAATTTTGGGTGTGTATTATATATGTATAATTGTGTTTAGGGTTGCCAACCGTCCGATGAAAAATGTAATCGTCCCGTATTCAGAAACAAAAGTACATGTCTCGTATTAAACTTGTACATGTGTGCGGGGCCGCGCGAGCTTGTGTGCTCTTCTGGTGCTGCGGACACCGCACTTCCCGATCTGCGCCGCGAGTGCGCTCTCTCGGCTCGT
Source organism: Paratrypauchen microcephalus (assembly GCA_036785185.1). NCBI lineage: Eukaryota > Metazoa > Chordata > Actinopteri > Gobiiformes > Gobiidae > Paratrypauchen > Paratrypauchen microcephalus. Next base: position 2,839,801 of record JAVJIX010000107.1, on the reverse strand, counting down.
TATCAGACTTTGATGTCGCTAAATCGGGGTCAATGCCGTGTTTTGATATCAACTTTCAAATAAAAACCACTACAAATGTTTAAAAATGCGTTTTATTGCTATTTATTAGCATTGCTATTTATTATCCCCCCCCCCCCGGATTTTTTTTTTCCCCCGGGGGGCGCCGTGACTTTCCGCTTTTTTCATGATTGGCCACTTTCATCCCTGCATAAACCCACAAACTAAAAAAAAAGTGAAAACTAAAAAGACACAAAACAAAACTAAACTAGTGTCTCACACACAACGTCAGACAGGTACTAGAACAACTCAAAGTGACTGACGCAAAAGAGAAACAGACACAAAGGCTGATCTTCTTAAATAGGAGGAGGCGGCTGCAGGTGAGCCCCAAAAATCAGGGACCAGAATGCATCAGCCAAACAAGACCGGGCAGGAGAGCAGGTCACCAATCAGCGGCGAGGGCTCCCACCGCAAAAATCCATCCGGACAGCAAAGAAATTAAAACACACACGAAACACGTTAGAGAACTGGAGGCCTGGAGCTGTAACAACATGGTCAGGCAACAACTGTAGTGGTCAAAGTGTTCTGTTACAACTTTAGCAACCGTAAATGGTCTATTTTACGTCCATAAACATTCTTTTAAATAATTCTAGGAAATAACAAACCTATTCTCATTCTCTCTACAGCAGCGTTTTTCAACCTTCAGGCGTAGAATTCAAACGCCTGAAATGTCCGGAGCAGTGCAGTCACAATAACTAGTGACGGGCAAATGAGTCGGAGCTCCGGAGCACGTCTCGTTCTTTCTGAAACTGTCTCGCAGCAGCCACTCACGTGACCGAAGTGTCGAAGTGTCGGTCCTTCCCCCCGCTGCTTCGCTCTGCGTGTCAATCACTTCAGTGTATCGAAGCGTTTCATTGGCTCAGCGAATGTTCCGCTCTGCGATTGGTTCAGAGCGCTTCAGAGTGTTCAACGCGCTTCCTTGGTTTGACAAGCGCTAAACTGCTACAGAATTAAAATGCACCAATATTTCTTAAAAATGTTGGGTAGTGAGGAGTTTTGTGTGACTTTAGTGGTGATTTTGGTGACTTCTGGCGACTTTTCAATCAATCAGTAAATCAAACTTTTTTTCTATAGCACCTTCCAACAACCAAAGCCGACCAAAGTGCTGTACAACATTAAAAACAAGATAAAAAACAATAAACATCATACAAATAGGTCAACAAAGCACATTAAAATACCATTAAAATACTAATTAAGAAAAGAAAAAGAAAGAAGAAAGCTATGCCTTTATTAGTCCCACAGTGGGGAAATTCCAGCTCTGCATTTGACCCATCCTGTTATCAGGAGCAGTGGGCAGCACATTACAGCGCCCGGGGACCATCTCCATGATCTTCTTGCTTCGGCTTGGTCAGGACCTAAGCTATGGACCTAAGCTATGGTGCATGTTTTGGGTTGGGGGAAACCGGAGTGCCCGGAGGAAACCCACCCAGACACGGGGAGAACATGCAAACTCCACACAGAAAGGCCCAGGCGACCCGGGGATCGAACCCAGACCATGCATGCAAACTCCACACAGAAAGGCCTGGGCGACCCGGGGATCGAACTCGGAACCTTCTTGCTACCCACTCAGCCACCGTGCCGCCATACCATTAACCATTAACCAAGATAACCATTAAAATAAATAAAGTGTCACAGGGCCACTAAGGACTTTTGGCATTTGTTTCATTTTCGATGGCATCTGCAAATGGAAAAAAGCGATCCATTCCCATCCATTTGGGAACTTCCCAAATCATGGGTCGTCCGTTGGTTTGCAATGGTTAAATTTGTCCACTAGAGGTCAGTGTTTCTCAGAGGCCTCAGACACGTCGAACCATTTGACACAATATTGCGACTGAGGCTGAGACTGAAACATGATTAAAAAAAAAAGTCTATGGGGTTGCCAGAAATGTGTGATGTCAAAATGGGGTCACAGGCCAAAAAAGGTTGGGAACCACTGCTCTACACGAAACTTGTTTGTCCTTCAACTAACATAAAAACATGCCATCAAAGTAGAACGTATAAATCCAGAACTCTGGCAATAGAAGAGTACCAGAAGATAGCAGGAGCATGTTTTATTTCTTTTGCGTTCTCTCCAGACTAAAGCAGCCCTGGAGCCGGTGGTGTCCGTGAGCAGCATCCACGTGGAGGAGAACTCGGGCGTGGTCATCACAAACTCCTCCCTGAGCGTCATGGACAGAGACACGCCAGAGAACGAGATCGTCTTCACCATCATACGCAAACCCTCCTACGGTAAGGGCCCATGTTACACGCTTTTCTGATCCATGTCCTAATGTTGTTTCCTCTTTACTTTATTTTATTCTGTTTTATTTGTTGCATGTTAAGTGTTTGTTTACATTCCGCTCCAAGTACCGAAGCAGTTTCCTAATGTTATGGCAATAAAACCTTTCTGATTCTGATTCTCGTCACAAACAGACCTGGAGTTGTGTTTTGTTTCATTCACACATGTTTAACACACAAACCTGCAGATTTAGGCTCTTCTCTCAAACTGAAAACACTCTGTTCCACCTTGTGATGTCATGTGGTAATACAGGAAGTGCTCCATTGTGTTTTAAAACTCCACACACCTTCACTAGAATCATTTGGATCATTTCAGCTCTGGAATTGCTGATCTCTACTGAACTAAAGGTAAAAGGAGATGTTAACGTGAAAACAGGTTTGGAGATGTTGACAAACTAATAGTAAAATGTTACTCATGGGAACGAAACAAAACAACTCTTCTTGAGGAGGAAACAACATCATAACAAGACTTAAAACTTCACAATAAAAAAAATTCACAATGTCTTGTTATTTTTAATTTCATGGTTGTTATACCTCAAAATTATACTTTCTGAACTCATAGCAGCGAATTAACTTATGTGTCTGTCTGTGTTTGCAGAAGGCATTAGCTTAATGTGTATGAAAGAAGAAATAATACAACAAAAGAGTCTTAAATGACAATATGATCCAAAATCAGATATTTGTGGCTTTCTGTCTTCTAAAAATTCAGTTTATTTTGGTATAATGGTAAAGTTTGTCAAGACTTTTCCATGATGTTTTCAAGTAAATTAATAAAGCCCTGAAAAAACAGAATTATAAAGAAGAAATTTTCGGTTAAAGATGTATTTAAGCACTTTGTAATAAAGTTATACTCTCGTTTGCTCCAGGTAAACTGCGCAGGCGTCAGTTCTACTCCCAGCCTCTAGAGAGCGGTAAAGTTCTGTCTCAGGGCTCCACCTTCACCTACCAGGACGTGTTGGATCAGCTGCTGGTGTACACGCCCGACTCGACCAGCGGGGGCGCCGACGAGCTGGGCTTCACCCTCACCGACGGGGTCCACACGCACACGGGCCGGCTGCACTTCACCATGGAGGTCCTGCGCAGCGAGGGGCCCAGGATGACCGTCAACAGGGGGCTGCAACTGCCGGCAGGTGAGGGGGCGGGGACGGGGGAGGGGCGGGGACAGGGACAGGGGAGGGGGCGGGGCAGAGGTGAGGCCGGTGTGGAGGCGGGGCTGGTGAGGGACAGGGTAGGTAAGGGAGTGTGGAAAGGTGACGATGGCGTGGCCAGGTATGGTATTGGCGCTCTGGGTCTTCTGAGGTTATTTGATTTGATTTTATTGTGTGTTATATAATAAAAATGACTATCAATATTGATTTCCTGAACTTTGAATCACTTCTAACACACAAAAAAGTCAAAGTCCATCCTCCACAGTCTCAGAGACCTCAGACCTCAGTGTTTTCCTGACGGGGCGCTGTCTGTGGACATCTCCATTAAAACGACCCCAGGGATATCACAGCCCGACCGTTGGGAAGCACAGATTTAATGTTTCTATAACGACTTTTGATTGGTTTGAACCATCATTCACTCTTACCACACACGAGCCACACAAGGGGGTTAAAAAAAGAGGAAGAATTGCACCGTAAAGGCCGTCAGAGACTACAGGAGAATTTGCGCGATTTTGACCGAGATTTGCTTCTGCCTGAGTTCGGGGAGGCGTGTCCCGACTTTGTGTCTTCATGTGCGACGAGTGTGGCGTCAGTGTGACTCTGAAATCATAACCGCAAAACATCAGCAACACTACGATAACGATAAAACAGAGCGTCGGGGGCAGAGGAGTGATGGACACAGAGACCCAAGATACAAACTCAGGAAATGGTGAAAATAATTATTACTTACCTCTTGTGAAGTGGCAAATTTAAAGTGCAGCTTCGCATCAACTTTATCCAAAGAATTTATTCTCTGTAAATAATAACACCCAGTCCACAAAACCACGCTGTGAATCCAGTTTGACGCGTTCTTTAAAAGTAAAAAGTCCAGAGTAGTTCCTCACGTGTCTGTTACATGCACAACGCACGGATCGAGGTGAAGCTGCAGATCAGTGACGGTCACTGCGTGCACATGGACGAGTGTAATCCGACTGCAAATGGATTGGGATCGTATCGAATTCTTATGCACAGGCTAAGAATCGTATAGGGATTGGTTTCCCACATCCGATTGGAACCCCTGACTTAGGGCGATAGTAATCCGCTTGGTGCCGCCTTGTGCACGATATCGGATCGGATTGGCGTACTGCGCATGCGCGGGAATTTTCACCAGGGATTTCACTCGGAAGTGGCAGGAAGCGCCGACGCCGTCATAAGTAGCGATTGTTGCCGTAAAAGTCAGACGAAATCATGGCTGCGAAGAAAGAATGTACAACAAGTACACCAATACTGCTCCGTCAAACTCCTCGAGCGCCATCTTTGTATACCGCCACATAGTTTTAGTGTTTTTATTGAGTAGCCATCACCCGGAAGTAGTTGGACTACAGCGCCACGTAGCGCAGCAGAGCCGGCCAGGTCGCTGACCATTATCCGATTACACGAGTTTCATGTAGCTCAGTTGGTAGAGCTTTTGTCCACTGATCCAAAGGTTGGTGGTTCAAATCCCGTTCCTGACATAAGAAACATCAGTGTTGAGCGGTCAGATCCACTGACGCACAGGTTGGCAGGTATGACTCCAGCTCCCACAGATGAATGCTGCTGTTGTGTCCTTGGGCAAGACACTTAACCCACCTCGCCCCCAGTGTCTGCGTACACTGGTGTGTGAATTTATTTTACTTTATTTATTTATTTATTTATTTATTTGACAGGGACAGTACATTAAAAACATTGCCACCATATAGGTCACTGATGTCTATGTACATAAGGCTTGTACCCACAATTCCAGCTTCCAATAGATGGATGCTGTTGTTGTGTCTTTGGGCAAGACACTTAACTCACCTTGCCGTCAGTGTCTGTATTACGCTGGTGTATGAATATGTGTGTGTGAATGGATGAGTGGTTCCATGAAGTGCAATAAAAATAGAAATAACCAGTAACCATATGTTTTTGGGCTGTCAGGCGATGGTTTGGTGAAGTGCGCTCATGCTCACTCGGTAACAATGGAACTTGTCCGGATGTGTTAATCATTCAAATGATCCGTCAGGGTGGAGCAGCTTCGGTGATCGGAAAATTCCAAAGCTCCAAAGCTCCAAATCACGGCGTTCTTGTTGATCGTCCCGACTTCGTTCTTTTTATAAATAAAGTTGCCGTTGGAAGGCCCTGGCAGCGATTCACTCCTCGCCCCCTGAGTCGAGTCCATGTGAGTTTCCTCCAGGATTTATTTGTTTGAGCGACGCAGGTGGAAGTGACGACACTGCCAAGTCGCCTACAGGTCCTTCAATGCGACAAATTTAAAATGTGCATTGAATTGCCGCTCATAATAAATTGCGTTAATTTTTATAACGCGTTAATGTGCAGTGTAATTAATTAATTAATCTGGCCATACCTGCCTGCCAAAGCCTGATCCCGTCATATCTCAGAAGCTCAGCAAGGCAGGGCCTGGTTAGTACTTGGATGGGAGACCGCTGGGAATTCCAGGTGCCACAGTGGGGTGCCAGTTGCAAAAAAAAAAAAACTGTCGCTGTGTCCTTAGGCAAGACACTTCACCCACATTGCCTAGTATGAAAGTGATGTGTGCGTGAGTGTTGGAGGTGGTCGGAGGGGCCGATGGCGCAGATTGGCAGCCTTGCTTCCGTCAGTCTGCCCCAGGGCAGCTGTGGCTACAGAAAGTAGCTTACCACCACCAAGTGTGGAGTGAATGAACAATGAACTGTAAAGCACTTTGGGTGTCATGAAAGGCGCTATATAAATGCTATGAATTATTATTATTATTAATCTAATTAATGCGTTAAACTGACAGCCCTACAAACAACCAAATGCAAGCTTTGCCAAAACCTTGTTAAAAATGCGGTTCCTCATTTCTTTTATATACTGTACCTTTAGCGTACTTAGTGGCCATCGGAACTAGCCTCTGGGCACCAACCACCACCAATAACTCAAACACCACAATTATACTCAAGGGCACAGTTGGAGATAAGACAGATCTACCAGAGCGACCACTTAAACCACTTCCGCTCCTTAACCACTGGACCCAAGTCTCTGCAGCTTCAGACTCTAGTGCATTATTCTTATTCTTGTAATATTTGCATTGTGTTAACTTAATGAGGGTGTGTGTTAGTGCCGTATGCATCACCTCTGCTCTGAAACGATTACATTTTTTAATTATAAAAGTGCAAGAAACAACAGCCGGGCTGCTTGTTACATCTGAGTTTATAAATTGGAAAGTGCCTGGAGAGTGAATGGTTCTGGTTCATGTGGGACTGAGCAGCTGCTTCTGTTTGCTGTTTTCGCACTGTCAACATAAATCTGAGGCCCAAACAAACCGCCAAACATACTTTACACAGCAGAATGTGAATAAATACAAATGCCTGCTACACTAGAGAGAGTTTTGACCCTCTGAGGCTCCTGTTTCCTGGGGGGAAAACCTGGGTCATTCCAGAATTGGAGGACATTTGGGCTTTAAAATTCTTGAAAAATAAACGTTCACTTTTCTGATTTTCTGCTACATATTCATCAATAATAGGTAATAAACTATCAAATGCTTGATTAGCTCAGCTTACGGATCAATGGTACAATTTTTATTACATGATTTATTTGGTTTATTTATTGATTTCCTCCAATCACAGTAACAGGGTTGCAGGTAACAGGGTTGCAAATCCGCACTAAAGTTCGCTTTATCTCAGGAGTAGAAGCTGTTTAGCTGTTACTGCTAATCAAGAGGAAAAACTTATTTATGCAAATAAGTAAAGGAAAAAAAAATTGTCTTATTCTGATCATTTGCATAACAGGGTTGCATGAGGTATAGTGAAACATTCAATCAAGGCTAACAATGTTATAAAAATATGAAAAATAGAAGAGAAGACAAACCTTTGCTCTACCCATTCTTTTGGAAAACTGTTTGATGAAGTCAAGTCCAGGGGATCATGTGGTAAAAATGTTCTGGTAACAGGGTTGCGTGCATGTTGTGGGACACATGTTCCATGAATAGTAATTATTATTTCAAATATTATGTCTATTAAAACAAATGTTCCCACAGTTACCCAAAACATGCTCCAGGTAAAATCCTCCATCTGAGGTCCTGACCAAGCCTAGCAATGAGATTAAGATTAAGATTAAGATTAGGCTTAAGCCTTTATTGGTCTCAGACACAATGACACACAATGACACACGGGAGAAATTTGACTTCTGCATTTGAACCATCCTTTTCAGGAGCAGTGAGCAGCCATCTTTTTCGGCACCCGGGGGGCAGTACCGTGAAGGGTTTTGCCCAAGGACCCACACTGGTTAGCTCATTGCCCGGGGGGGATCATGGAGATGGGTCCCCGGGTGCCTGAAAGATGAGCTGCCCACTGCTCCTGAAGGATGGGTCAAATGCAGAGAAATAATTTCCCTATGGGGATGAATAAAGCATGTTTTTCTTCTTCTTCTTCTTCTTCTTCTTCTTCTTCTTCTTCTTCTTCTTCTTCTTCTTCTTCTTCTTCTTCTTCTTCTTCTTCTTCTTCTTCTTCTTCTTCTTCTTCTTCTTCTTCTTCTTCTTCTTCTTCTTCTTCTTGATGATGAGATGGCAATGAAACAAATAATACAAAAAAATATATATACATTTAAATTTAATTTTAACTGGTTTATTTAAGATTCAGTTTGGGGGTACTCCAGACTCCATACTTTGATATTTTTAAAACTATTTTCAAGCATTCTTTTCTCTTAATTTTTTTTTAGATTTGGTCTCAGGACAAGTAAATTCACTCAAAAACTGTATGTTTTAGTATTCTGTATGTGGATTATTTAATATTTGATGGGTGGGACGTAAAATGTCTTCCAATTCTGGAATGACTCAGCAGTTTGAGTTTAAAAAGACTTAAAAGGTGCGTTTTGTGACTTTTCTGGTGGAGGGTCCGTCAAATGCTTTTCTCCATGGAGATGCTATTGCTTTATCTAGAATGTTCCACAGTATGGCATTAAACCTTTCTATTTTTATTGAAACCAAACCAGACCAAGTTACAGGTCAGATCTGTGGAGAGGCGACCCCTCTCACAGTCAGAATTCCTGTTTTTCTTGGTATTTTTAAATTAAAAAAAAATAAAGTAGAGATGTTTAATGTCACACTGTAGAACATTCCAGGCAGAACAATCACATATCCATAGAAACAAGCAGGTGACGGACCCCCCCCAGCCACATTAAATGGTTCTACTTTACATTTATTCAATTACAGGTGGTTTTATTGCTCAAAAACACCTTGAAAAACAGGCGTTCTGACTGTGAGCGGGGTCGTCTCTCCACAGATCTGACCTGTAAACTTGGTCTAGTTTGGTCTCCATGAAGATAGATACCGTGAAACATTAAAGACAAAACTTCTCCAAGCATTTACAGGGCCTATAAAGCTGCCCAGAGTCTTTTTCCACTACTCTTTTTTTGGCGGTGTTCTTGTAGTTTTGATTCCTTCCTTTGTGTTTGTAGGCACGTCTTCTAAGATCACAGAGCAGAACTTGAAGGGCACGGATATCGATTCGGACGACGTGAAGCTGAGGTACGTCCTGACCAAAGAGCCGGCCAGCGGGAGACTTCTGCTGAACCAGGAAAAGCTCTCTGTGAAGGGGCCCGTCAACGGATTCACCCAGGAACAAGTCAACAAAGGTGAACCGAACTGACTGAAGCACCCGCAAGGATTTAACCTGAGCACGAGGTGGAGAAAACCGGATTTATTCTGGACAACCCGTGAGAACTGGTCACAAAAAGAAATACAATATAATAAGCATTAAAATGAATGTTCTACTTAAATTACGCACAAATAAAAGTACATAAAGGGGCTAACTGTTCATCTAGGGCCTCAGTACCATTTCTTTCCTCATAGACGAAATAAATACCAATAAAGATACCAACATTTGTGACTGACCGCAGCAAAACAGGACTCAAAACATCCCGGAGGCGTTTGGAGTTATTCAAAGATTCTGAAAGCTTTCCAATGATGCCTTACATATGGACATCTGACAACATTTGAAAAAGTTGTGGTCATCTGAAAGCGGGACATCTCAAAACAACGAGAAAAACTCCTCTAAAGAGTCTAGAGGTTCAGGCCTTCAGAACGCATTTGCAGTACATTAAGCTAAGCCCCATTCAGGAAAGGTCAGAGTTAGAAGGTACTTTGTTCAAATGGAAATGCTTTTATAACAAAATGTCCATATAATCATTCAATAATCAATAATACACAGGACAAGCTAAGTTAAAAATCACCTGTATTGTCAGTTTAATACAATACAAAATAGTATAGAACACTACACACACACACACACACACACACACACACACACACACACTTTACACTTTAGCCCTAGTTTTAGTCCTGGTTTAGTCCTGTTTTAGTCCTGGTTTAGTCCTGTTTTAGTCCTGGTTTAGTCCTGGTTTAGTACTGTTTTAGTCCTGGTTTAGTCCTGGTTTAGTCCTATTTTAGTCCTGGTTTAGTCCTGGTTTAGTCCTCTTTTAGTCATGTTTTAGTCCTGTTTTAGTCCTGGTTTAATCCTGGTTTAGTCCTGTTTTAGTCCTGTTTTAGTCCTGGTTTAGTCCCGGTTTAGTCCTGTTTTAGTCCTGGTTTTGTCCTGGTTTAGTCCTGTTTTAGTCCTGTTTTAGTCCTGGTTTAGTCCTGTTTCAGTCCTGGTTTAATCCTGGTTTAGTCCTGTTTTAGTCCTGGTTTAGTCCTGTTTCAGTCCTGGTTTAATCCTGGTTTAGTCCTCTTAGTCATGTTTTAGTTCTGTTTTAGTCCTGGTTTAATCCTGGTTTAGTCCTGTTTTAGTTCTGTTTTAGTCCTGGTTTAGTCCCAGTTTAGTCCTGTTTTAGTCCTGGTTTTGTCCTGGTTTAGTCCTGTTTTAGTCCTGGTTTAGTCCTGGTTTAGTCCTGGTTTAGTTCCGGTATAGTCCTGTTTTAGTCCTGTTTTAGTCCTGGTTTAGTCCTGTTTTAGTCCCGGTTTAGTCCCGATTTAGTTCTGTTTTTGTCCTGGTTTAGTCCTGGTTTAGTCCTGGTTTAGTCCTGGTTTAGTCCCGGTTTAGTCCCGGTTTAGTCCTGGTTTAGTCCTGGTTTAGTCCTGTTTTAGTCCTGGTTTAGTCCTGGTTTAGTCCTGGTTTAGTTCCGGTATAGTCCTGTTTTAGTCCTCGTTTAGTCCTGTTTTAGTCCTGGTTTAGTCCTGGTTTAGTCCTGGTTTAGTCCTGGTTTAGTCCTGTTGTTCATTTTTATTACATTTTTACCTCATTTCTTATAATCTTACCGTAGATCTTCAGAACGTGGCGGTAGTAAAGCGCTGATGATTGAGCGATGAGTAATTAGGATCGGGCGGAACTTTATTTATGATGATTTGTTCCATAGGGGTTTCACCACGAGATGGCATAAAAGTAAAATATAAAGGACAAACACTAAATTAAATGCATAAATTTTAGGGACTGTTAAACTGACAAATGGCTAGGAAGGAATAAAGATGTATTATTTTAAATCAAGAAAGTTTCACAAACATTTAAAGAGGGAGTATTACGCAAAATAGACTTTGGGACTAAACCGGGACTAAACCAGGACTAAACCAGGACTTAACCGGGAATAAACCAGGACTAAAACAGGACTAAACCAGGACAAAAGCAGGACTAAACCAGGACTAAATACTATACTATTTTGTATTGTATTAAATTGACAATACAGGTGATTTGAACTTGTCCTGTGTATTATTGATTATTGAATGATTATATGGACTTTTTGTTATAAAAGCATTTCCATTTTAACAAAGTACCTTCTCATTCTGAGACCTTTCCTGAATGTAAACTCCACACCACAGAGTCAGTGATGGGGGAGGGCTTAGCTTAATGTCACGCAAATTAGGCAAGATCGCCAAGAGTGATGAAACTTTACGAGCTGATTTCTCCGCTCAGCATAAGCCAATGTGCTGCTTTCAAATGGCCACAACTTCTTCAAATGTTCTCAGATTTCCATGTGTAAGACATCATTGGAAAGTTTAGAATCTACACTTTCAGAATCTGTGAATAACTCAAAACACCTCCGGGACGACTTGTGACTTGTGACAAATATGTCATACCGCCCAGCTCTTAAAGATCGTACAGTGAGATGCGTATCATGAAAATATCGCATCCAGATTTGGATATCATTACATCCCTATTTAATGCCATACTGTGGGACATTCCAGACAAAGCAGTAACATTTCCATGAAGAAAAGCGAGACCCTCCACCAGAAAGTTACACAGTTCATGTTTAAGTTAAAGCTCGTGTGACCTGTTCCTTTCTAAAATAATCATCAGGGACGGCTTTAGCAGATTTTTCTCATCTGTGAGTGATTTTTTTAGATTTGGAGGAGTGTGGTGTGGGACGCAGCCAAGTTTGTGTCAGTGTGGCCCAGAGCGAGTGTGACGGAGTGGTCAGGAGCGTCTAAAGTGCTCTGTAAATCTGCGCTGGTGTTATTATTTTTCTTTATTATTGCTCTCTAATCCGTCTCTTGGGTTCTCAGGCCTGGTGCAGTACAGCCACGAGAAGTCGGAGAAAGGAGGAAGTCTGTTCTTCAAGTTCAACCTGGTGGATCCTGAAGGCAACAAGCTCATAGACCAGTCCTTCTACATCAGCGTTCTGGGTACTGGGCATTTTACTCCATCATTTTGCATCTGTTAAACACACAGTTTCAGTTATCATGTTTTCTTTTAATTGTCCTAGTTTAGTTTAGTCCTAGTTTAGTCCTGCTTTAGTCCTGCTTTAGTCCTAGTTTAGTCTTGCTTTAGTCCTTGTTTAGTCCTAGGTTAGTCTTTGTTTAGTCCGGTTTAGTCCTGCTTTAGTCCTGCTTTAGTACTTGTTTAGTCCTTCTTTAGTCCTAGTTTAGTCCTGCTTTAGTCCTGTTTTAGTCCTAGTTTAGTCCTTTTAGTCCTACAGCTACAGCTCAAAAATACCCAGAAAAACAGACATTCTCCACAGATCTGACCTGTAACTTGGTCTGGTTTGGTCTCCGTGAAGACAAAAAGGTGTAATGCCATACAGTGAACCCTTGTTTATCGCGTGGGTTAGGTTCCAGAAATAGCCCGCAATAAGTGAAATCCGCGAAGTAGGACAATTTTATATTTTACAATTATTATACATGTTTTAAGGCTGAAAACACTTCACCACACACATTATGCACCTTTCTGAGACTGGTATTAACATTTTCTCACATTTTTCTATTGTTTAAACACTCAAACTTTTGTAGATTTTCATCAAAATACAGTATATTAATAGTGGTGGGGGGGGGGGGGGGGGGGGGGGGGCACGTGAGACGCGGACACGTGCGCGCGGACACGTGCGCGCGGACACGTGCGCGCGGACACGTGCGCGCGGACACGTGCGCGCGGACACGTGTCTTTGTTTTGGTACCACATATCCATGCCATGTGCGAAAGTCGAGTGGAAAGAGACCTGGATATCATTTTGGGCAAGACTCAAGCCAATGCTAACAGTGCCAAACCGCTAACAGACGCCTCTGAGCACCAGTCCTCACCACAAGACCAGGTAAGACCAACCTGCGCTCACAAGAGTTGGTTGCATTTCACCCCGGGTCCAAAATCAGACCGCCCCGGAGTTCGGGGCATGGCTATCAATGCGTCGCCAATACTCCACAGCTCTCTAGGACGGGGTCGGGTTCGTCCTCTCGGCGTGACGAGGAAGACCCACTGTCTCCTCTCTGCGCGCGAGTGTCCTCCCCCTGCTGCGGCTCCCCCGGCCGCGCGGCGTCCGGGCCAGGCCCGTCCGTGTTGATTCTTGGCTCTTCCATGGTCCGGCTCGCACTCTCTTCCATGGCTCGTGCAAGTAAACAAAGGCCACACCTCCTGTCACCCAGGCGCTCTCATGAAGGACACCAGAGACTCTGTCCCTACCACCCTGCGTGACCATCCCTGGTCTAGACCTGGTTTAGTCCTGGTTTAGACCTGGTTTAGTCCTGGTTTAGTCCTGGTTTAGACCTGGTTTAGTCCTGGTTTAGACCTGGTTTAGTCCTGGTCTAGTCTCTTAGCCAATCAGGACGAAGGACACAATGTTACACTGTAAAAAAAGTTACACTATAAAAAAAAAAAGAAAAAAAAAAAAAAAAATCCGCGAAACAGCGAGGCCGCGAACAGTGAACCGCGATAGAGCGAGGGTTCACTGTACTGTGGAACATTCCAGACAAAGCAATAAAATCTCCATGGAGAAAATCATTTGATGGACCCTTTAAACCAGGGGTGTCAAACTCATTTTGGTCCGGGGGCCGTATCCAACCTACTTTGATCCCAAAGGGGCCGGATCAGAAAACTCATGGCAAATATACCCCAAAAATAGCAATAAATCCAAATATTTGTGCAGAGAAACACAAATCTATTACAGACTGCTGTTTCGTCAGTCACAGCAATAATTCATTTATCTTCTGTCTTCTCAATTCCCCATTCAAGTTATTGTATTGTTCGAAATGACGCGTCTCATAATCCTGCACTCGGCGTCCACTTTTCTCATTTTTGACATTTTGCTGATGAGGGTGTCACGGTCGACAGTCAAAACGATGGTCCTTTAAGAGCGTTTGGAAAGAGGCGAGTCTTCATTTGTGCTGCTCTGGTGGGAGGGGCCACGCACAGAGGAGCTGGAGACGCTGCTATGCTAAACTGCACAGAAAGGAGGCGCAGAAAATTCTCAATATTTTAATAGAAAATTCAAATATAATTAAACTATTTTAATAGAAAATCAGATGAGGGTCAGATTAAAGGTCTTGGAGGGCCAGAACTGGCCCCTGGGCCGCATGTTTGACACCCCTGCTTTAAACATTTTAAACATCGGTCCAACGTTATCCCTCACTTACCTTCTGCATTCAGAGCGTCCTAGTTATTCACCATGATGAGTTTATAAGCGCTTTTCACAACTTTTAAGTGGAGTTTTGCCGTCTCCGTGAAGCTAACACCAACTAGCATGCAAACGGTGCCCTTCCTGAGCACACAGCAGACTTATTTCGACCTCAAGAGCTGCTCAAACAAGATATCTGAGCTGTGACAAAAGAAAATGTGTTCAAAAACAAGGAAAACAATCAGTCACAGGGCCTTTAATTCCACGTTAATCCTAATTAAGCCCCAAGACGCGACGTATAAAAGATCGGTTTCCTCTTGGGGACCATTCAGTCGTCTTCTTTTCTCCTCTTTTTCCTCCTCCCTCCTCCTGTTGCTCTGATAATCCCGTATTCACTTAGGCCAAAAACATTCCCGTTAGCGGCTTTAGCCCTCTCCCTCCGGGCGTAAGTATGCATCACTAAACCACACACAGCAGCGGAATACTAAATACTGCAATTTCGTCATTTCTTTTTTATTTTATTGAACTTAAGGGACTTCTGATTCTTGGTGATTAGATTCTAAAACTTTTCAAATTATGTGAACTGGGGAATCTCACTTTCTAATTTATTGCCTGGCTTCAAGTTACTGGAAAAAGTCCAGAGTCGCAAATTTTGAGATAATAGATGTGGCAGTGCCAGAAATGTTTCAGAAGTTTAAAGAGTTTGTGACAGGTTTTCATGTTTTTCTAATTAGGACTTGGGTGTGGAGGGATTATACCTGTGATCAATATTTATTTTACATCAGTTAAGTGGGATTTTGTGGTTGAATTGAGGAGAAAAATACAAAATACATGAAGTAGTGGTAAGTTCTACAACAGGATACCTCTACCCATGTCAAATTCCATCCAAAATGCTCTGTAACTTTTTTTAGCGGCGGGTACGCCACCTGCTTGTCTCCATGGAGATTTATTGTTTTGTCTGGAATGTTCGGTGATGTGTCATTAGACTTATCTGTCTCCATGGAGACGAGCAGCTGATGGCAGAAGTTCAAGTTGCATTAAAAACCCATAAAAACACCTGTTTAATGCCGTACGGTGGAACATTACAGGCAAAGCAAGAACATCCACATGGAGACAAGAAAGCAGGTGATGGAAAGTTACAAAGTGCACCTTTAATAAAATAAAAGTTCTAATTTATTTTTTATGAGTTTAGTCATAAATATTATGCAATTCCAACAGGTTTTGGCCCTTATTAAAGCATTATTACAAAGTTCAAAGTTCAGCTTTATTGTCAAAAACAATATGTACAGGTTGCACACACATTGCAGTGCCCCCTAGGCCCACAGGGAACATAAAACATGTGATAAACAAGACAATAAACACCATGACTAAAACATCACATATACCTGTAGCAAAAGTACAATAAAGATAAGATAAGATAAGACTTTATTGATAAACTTGTATATAATACAAATAAGTAAAACACACAATGTGGAGCGGAATAAAACTCAAATGTGTCATTTAAGCAGCAGTGTCAGTGTCATTTAAGCAGCAGCGTCAGTGTCATTTAAGCAGGATTGTCAATGTCATTTAAGCAGCAATATCAGTGTCATTTAAGCAGCAGTGCCAGTGTCATTTAAGCAGCAGTGTCTGTCATTTAAGCAGCAGTGTCTGTGTCATTTAAGCAGCAGTGTGACTGGGGGAGGGAGGGCAGGGAGAGAGTTCAGCATCCTGACAGCTTGGTGGATGAAGCTGTCTTTCAGTCTGCTGGTCTTGGCCCTGAGGCTCCTCAGTCTCCTTCCTGATGGCAGCAGACTGAAGAGGCAGTTGGATGGGTGGGTGGGATCACCCAGAGGGCTTTGCGGGTGAGGCGGCTGCGGTAGATAACATGCTTGCTAGGTAACAGTTATGGCATTACCTTGACATCACATCTGCAGCCAACCAACCAGGAAATCAAATCATCACCTTCAAACTTCACAAAAAAAAAATAAAAAAAAATTGTATTCTAACCATGGAAATGTAATAAAATAAAATCTAATAAAAAAGATAACGTCTTCTTGTTTTCAAAGGCCTGTGCTCATTGGCACATCGCGACAAAAAAGATTTTTACTTCCTGAATATTGGCTGCAAAACATGTGACGCCAGAAATGCACAGTTCTGACCAATCAGAGCGAGAGTAGCTAGAGCGGGCTAGGCTAACTCTTACAAAGCTAACTTTTAGGCACTTTGATGATTTAAAGTTTCTAAAAAGTTCATATTGTAAAAATACAAAATAATTCTTAAAAGTGGCCACTAGTCTCGCTCGTGGTCAGAGGGGGAGGGGCTTATCCAGTTCTTCTTATCGGTGATTCTGACCCGTCGTTCGCTCTTTAATGACGGTTTTCTCTCGGGCCTGACCCTGCGCTCTGTCCCCCTCCAGAGGACCGTCTCCCTCCTTCAGTGGAGGTCAACAAAGGCCTGGTGCTGGACGAGAACACCATGAAGAAGATCACCACGCTGCAGCTGTCCGCCAGTGACCAGGACAGTGAGCCGGGGGAGCTGCTCTACCATGTGACCAAGCAGCCGGCGTTAGGGCATCTGGAGCACACCAACAACCCAGGTACACATTCAAACTGACCCACTGACAGCGGAATATTTCACTTTTTTGACCATGCTTGACCAAACTTATAGTGTGTTTTCATGTGACGTCATAATCCGGAAGTCGGCCATGTCGGAGATACTCAAAACAAAACAAACATCGTACTTATGCCGGCAAGTTAAAAAAAGCAAAATGGTCAAACTATTGTTGGGTCTTTGGTGCACGTAGGACACCCCCAGTTTGATGTCACTGCAGTGCAGGAGTTACTAGGTTTTAGATGACATCAGAACATTCTATAAATCAATATTATTTACCACACATGAGGGCAGCGAAAATGAATATTGTTAAAAGCCGATTTTTGTTGGCCTGTAGATCAGATTTAAAGGTCCCATGACATGGTACTTCTTGATGCTTTTTTATGGCTCCTTAATGGTTCCCTAATACTGTAAATGAATCCTTCTTCAAAATCAACATTCAGTGCATGAGAAACAGAGATAAGATGAGAAAGAGTCATAAATATCTCTCTCAAACACTTTATTCTGGGCGTTGTTGCTTGAATGCAAATGAGGAGAAAAGAGCTGGCCTATAGTAGAGGGTGGGGGCGTAGCCAAACTCTCCGCTCTTGGCTCTGAGCTCTCAGCTGATCCATTTCCTTGTTTTTGCACGGGGGGAGAGATTTTAAGCGTTCCATTGAAAAATAAACACATTTCCACAGAAAATAAAATCAAACCACTGCTGTTCAAAGGTCCAGAGGCTCAGATAAAGGACTTCCGAGCCTAGAAACACTCGGACGTGCCTCCAGGCAAATAAAAAAACGCATTTCGCATTGCCTAGCGCATTCACAGTCCAAACTCTCTGGGCGTGATTTACAGAGACGCTGAGTACAGACAGACGGGGGTGGAACTGCATTTGCATTTCTTTTTTCGATCTGACGTCAATAAGGTGCCTTGTTCAAAATCGCCCGTTTGAGCTCCAATTTTTTGTAACGCAGAAAAGGATCGCAAATGCTCAGTTTACACATTTCGCAACTTTTAACCATGGGGGGGTAAACAGGGTAGGGGAGCTCACATTAACGTTCAAAAACCTCAGAAAGTGAACATTTCATGCCATGGGACCTTTAACACACCAACTCTGCAGGTTTAGGCTGAGTTCTTCTCTCAAACGGAAAACACTATTCCACCTTGTGATGTCATGCGGTAATACAGGAAGGAAGTGCTCCACTGTGTTTTTAAACTCCACACACCTTCACTGGGATCATTTGGATCATTTCAGTCCTGGAATTGCTGATCTTTACTGAACTAAAGGTAAAAGGTGTACTGCAAGAAAACTTGGCCAAACTGTAAGACACAGGCACTCAAATCTATCAGAAAATGACTTAAAAATAGTGAAATTATGTGTCCATGCAGCAAGATCATTTTACTTGACAAGTTCTCTTAAAATAAACTACCTCTCCACTAGAATGAAGCAGACTCTGGTCTAGTAAGTCGATAATACATCTGAAAACAAGATGAATAACCTGATATAAGTTTTAAAATCTTGGCCAGATCAGAGAAATTCGCAGTGTAGCCGTTAACTCCATGACATCACAAGGTGGAACAGAGCGTTTTGAGCTTTGGAGATGTAGACAGACGAATAATAAAGAAACCAAAACACAACTCCAGGTCTATTTTTGAGGAGGAGAACATTAAAACATGACTTAAAGCTATAAGAGTCCATTTTGCGTAACATAGAACCTTCGTTAAAAAGCAGAGTTCTACACACATACATGCTCTTATTTGGAGATGTAAGATTAGGTGTTGGAGATTCTAATATTTGTGTTATATTTTCATCATCTGCAGGTACAGTTTGTCAATGTTTGACTGACTGCTGGTTTACAAAATGTCAGACTCATATAGTTTCATAACAGTTGAATCTGGAGGGACGCCGTGTACAGAGAAATTGAAATGTCACAATTGTCATCTCATATTTTCAGTCTAATACTAAAATAGTGCTACGTCTTTAAGAAGATACTGTAATAGCAGCAGTAGTAGTAGTAGTAGTAGTAATTTTAGTTGTAGTAAGAGTTGTAGCTGTAGTTGTAGTAGTAGGCAAAGCTCTCAATTTAGAAAATGAGTTTCCTCCACAGAGTGGCTGGGCGCTCCCTTAGAGATAGGGTGAGGAGCTCAGTCACAAGGGAGGAGCTCGGAGTAGAGCTGCTGCTCCTCTACGTGGAGAGGAGCAGCTGAGGTGGCTCGGGCATCTGGTTTAGTCCCAGTTTAGTCTCGGTCTAGGCCTGGTCTAGTCCCGGTTTAGTCCCGGTCTAGGCCTGGTCTAATCCTGGTTTAATCCTGGTTTAGTCCCGGTTTAGTCCTGGTCTAGGCCTGGTTTAGTCCTGGTTTAGTCCCGGTTTACTCCCGGACTAGGCCTGGTTTAGTCCCGGTTTAGTCCAGGTCTAGGCCTGGTTTAGTCCTATTGTAATCCTGGTTTAGTTTTAGACTAGTCCATATTTAGTCCTGGTCTAATCTGGGTTTAGTCTTGGTCTCTTCCTGGTTCAGTCCTGGTTTAGTCTTGATTTAGGCCTGGTTTAGTCCTGTCTAATCCTGATTTAGTCTTGGTCTAGTCCTGGTTTAGTCTTGGTCTAGGTCTGGTTTAGTCCTGGTCTAATCCTGGTTGAGTCCTGGTCTAATCCTGGTTTAGTCTTGGTCTACTCTGGTCCATGTTTAGTCCAGGTCTAGGCCTGGTTTAGTCCTATTCTAATCCTGGTTTAGTTTTAGACTAGTCCATATTTAGTCCTGGTCTAATCTGGGTTTAGTCTTGGTCTCTTCCTGGTTCAGTCCTGGTTTAGTCTTGATTTAGGCCTGGTTTAGTCCTGTCTAATCCTGATTTAGTCTTGGTCTAGTCCTGGTTTAGTCTTGGTCTAGGTCTGGTTTAGTCCTGGTCTAATCCTGGTTGAGTCCTGGTCTAATCCTGGTTTAGTCTTGGTCTACTCTGGTCCATGTTTAGTCTTGGTCTAGGCCTGGTTTAGTCCTGGTCTAATCCTGGTTTAGTCCTGGTCTAATCCTGGTTTAGTCTTGGTCTACTCTGGTCCATGTTTAGTCTTGGTCTAATCCTGGTTTAGTTTTAGACTAGTCCATATTTAGTCCTGGTCTAATCTGGGTTTAGTCTTGGTCTCTTCCTGGTTCAGTCCTGGTTTAGTCTTGATTTAGGCCTGGTTTAGTCCTGTCTAATCCTGATTTAGTCTTGGTCTAGTCCTGGTTTAGTCTTGGTCTAGGCCTGGTTTAGTCCTGGTCTAATCCTGGTTGAGTCCTGGTCTAATCCTGGTTTAGTCTTGGTCTACTCTGGTCCATGTTTAGTCTTGGTCTAGGCCTGGTTTAGTCCTGGTCTAATCCTGGTTTAGTCTTGGTCTACTCTGGTCCATGTTTAGTCTTGGTCTAGTCTGGTTTAGTCCTGGTCTAATCCTGGTTTAGTCTTGGTCTACTCTGGTCCATGTTTAGTCTTGGTCTAGTCTGGTTTAGTCCTGGTCTAATCCTGGTTTAGTCCTGGTCTAATCCTGGTTTAGTCTTGGTCTACTCTGGTCCATGTTTAGTCTTGGTCTAGTCCTGATTTAGTCCTGGTCTAATCCTGGTTTAGTCTTGGTCTACTCTGGTCCATGTTTAGTCTTGGTCTAGGCCTGGTTTAGTCTTGGTCTAATCCTGGTTTAGACCTGGTCTAATCCTGGTTTAGTCTTGGTCTAGGCCTGGTTTAGTCCTGGTCTAATCCTGGTTTAGTCTTGGTCTACTCTGGTCCATGTTTAGTCTTGGTCTAATCCTGGTTTAGTCCTGGTCTAATCCTGGTTTAGTCCTGGTCTAATCCTGGTTTAGTCTTGGTCTACTCTGGCCCATGTTTAGTCTTGATCTAGTCCTGGTTTAGTCTTGGTCTAGTCCTGGTTTAGTCTTGGTCTAGGCCTGGTTCAGTCCTGGTCTAATCCTGGTTTAGTCTTGGTCTACTCTGGTCCATATTTAGTCTTGGTCTAGGCCTGGTTTAGTCCTGGTCTAATTCTGGTTTAGTCCTGGTCTAATCCTGGTTTAGTCTTTGTTCTACTCTGGTCCATGTTTAGTCTTGGTCTAGTCCTGGTTTAGTTTTGGTCTAGGCCTGGTTTAGTCCTGGTCTAATCCTGCTTTAGTCCTGGTCCCCCCGGAGGAGCTGGAGGAAGTGTCCGGGGTGAAGGAAGTCTGGGAGTCCCTGTTTAGTCTGTTGCCCCGGCAACCCGACCCCGGATAAGAGAAAGAAAATGGATGGATGGATATTCGCAGTAACCCGCTCGACATGATCCTGCTGTTTTTATTTTGCGATCTTATTATTTCATATTTTCTGTCCCTTTTCCAAATATGGAACTCAGCTACTGCAAGCGTCAGTGAGCTTCATTTGACTGGAGCTGAACGCTGTGCGTGACGTCACACTGCCTCCGTACACTTCTGCTGATCTTCTTTAGTTTTAATATTAGAGTCAGGCTTAGTTGTTGCCCCTTTTTGTCCCTGGAGTGGTTTAATTGTGTCTTCAGCAGTAGCCACAGATAAAGCCAAAAGAAAGTTCCAGAAGCAGATGTTTTATTGTTGTTTTTTTCTCTCTCTTTAGGCTCCAGGATCAGTTCCTTCACTCAGGCTGACCTGGCGTCGCGGAGCGTCCAGTACGTCCACACGAGCGAAGAGGAGAAGCACGCAGACCAGTTCTCCTTCACCGTATCCGACGGCAACAACGAGGTGAGGAGGTCGTGGGTTCGACTCCCAGTAGTTCTTCATGTTTTATCCTTTTACTTCCTGTCAAAACTTCCAGAACCTTCCCTGAATGTTTTTAGAACGATCTGGAGCTGGATTAGAACAAGTATAAGAGCACAGAGACTACACCCATGGACCTGGCTTAGACTTGGTTTAAGCCTGGTTTAGACCTGGTTTAGGCCTGATTTAGACCTGATATAGACCTGGTTTAGGCCTGGTTTAGACCTGATTTAGACCTGGTTTAGGCCTGGTGTAGACCTGGTTTAGACCTGGTTTAGACCTGGTTTTATACCTGGTTTTATACCTGGTTTAGGCCTGGTTTAGACCTGGTTTAGACCTAGTTTAGGCCTTGTTTAATCCTGGCTTAGACCTGGTTTAGGCCTGGTTTAGGCATGGTTTAGACCTGGTTTAGATCTGGTTTAGACCTGGTTTAAATCTGGTTTAGGCCTGGTTTAGACCTGGTTTAGGCCTGGTTTAGACCTGGTTTAGACCTGGTTTAGGCCTGGTTTAGTCCTGGTGTAGACCTGGTTTAGACCTGGTTTAGGCCTAGTTTAGACCTGGTTTAGACCTGGTTTAGACCTGGTTTTATACCTGGTTTAGATCTGGTTTTGACCTGGTTTAGGCCTGGTTTAGTCCTGGTGTAGACCTGGTTTAGTCCTGGTGTAGACCTGGTTTAGACCTGGTTTAGGCCTAGTTTTGACCTGGTTTAGGCCTGGTTTAGTCCTGGTGTAGACCTGGTTTAGGCCTGGTTTAGACATGGTTTAGACCTGGTTTAGGCCTGGTTTAGGCCTGGTTCAGGCCTGGTTTAGGCCTGGTTTAGACCTGGTTTACGCGTGGTTTACTCATGGTTTAGACCTGGTTTAGACCTGGTTTAGACCTGGTTTAGTCCTGGTTTAGACCTGGTTTAGACCTGGTTTATACCTGGTTTAAACCTGGTTTAGGCCTGGTTTAGACCTGGTTTAGGCCTGGTTTAGGCCTGGACCACTGAGGGATTACACAGAGATAAAGACACAAAATATATATATATTTTTTTCTGCTGTTACTTCATGTTGAAACTCACATTCTATTGTCTATCATTGTGTTATCATTGTGGTATCGGACTCGGTTGTGAGTACTGAGACTGTTTTTTAGGGTGGAAATTGAGTTTTTGTCTGTAAAGGGACAAGGAGCAAGAAAGGGAAGTTATGGAAAGGATTCCTAAATAAAAGATAGATTAAAAATAAAAGTGTTATTGCAGTGAGGGGCTGAACAAAACAAAGGTCCTGTATTAGACAAAATTGACTCTTGTAGCTTTAAATCGTGTTCTAATGTTGTTTCCTCCTCAAAAACAGACCTGGAGTTGTGTTTTGTTTCATTCACATGTTTGAGTAACTCTTTATTATTGGTCTGTTTACATCTCCAAAGCTCAAAACGCTCTGTTCCACCTTGTGATGTCATGAAGTGATAGTTTTTCAAGTGAACAGCTCCTTTTACCTTTAGTTCAGTAAAGATTCCAGGGCTGAAATGAACCAAATGATTCTAGTGAAGGTGTTTAAAGTTTAAAGCAGCAAAGTTTAAAAACACAGTGGAGCACTTCCTGTATTACCACACGACAATACAAGGAGTTTTCAGTTTGACAGAAGAACTCATAAATAAATAAATCTGCAGAAACAAAACAACTCTAGTTCTGTTTGTGAGGAAACTACATCAGAACAGATCAGAAAATAGAGTCATATGGGCTTTTAAAAAATGGATACTGTAGTACCAGCACACAGTAGTAGTAGTAGTAGTAGTAGTAGTAGTAGTAGTAGTAGTAGTAATAGTAGCAGTAGTAGTAGTAGCAGTAGTAGTAGTAGCAGTAGCAGCAGCAGCAGCAGCAGCAGCAGCAGCAGCAGCAGCAGCAGCAGCAATAGCAGCAGCAGCAGCAGCAGCACCAGCAGCAGTAGCAGCAGTAGTAGTAGTAGTAATAGTAGCAGTAGCAGTAGTAGTAGCAGTAGCAATAGTAGCAGCAGCAATAGCAGCAGTAGCAGTAGCAGCAGCAACAGCAGCAGCAGCAATAGCAGCAGCAGCAGCAGCAGCAGCAGCAGCAGCAGCAGCAGCAGCAGCAGCAGTAACAGCAGCAGCAGCAGTAGTAGTAGCAGCAGCAATAGCAGCAGCAGTAACAGCAGCAGCAGTAGCAGCAGCAGCAGCAGCAGCAGCAGCAGCAGCAGCAGCAGCAGTAGCAGCAGCAGCAGCAGCAGCAGCAGCAGCAGCAGTAATAGTAGCAGTAGCAGTAGTAGTAGTAGTAGTAATAGTAGCAGTAGCAGTAGTAGTAGTAGTAGCAATAGTAGTAGTAGTAATAGTAGCAGTAGCAGTAGTAGTAGTAGTAGCAATAGTAGTAGTAGTAATAGTAGCAGTAGCAGTAGTAGTAGTAGCGGTAGTAGTAGTAGCAGTTGTAGCAGTAGTAGTAGTAGCAGTAGTAGTAGTAGTAGCAGTAGTAGTAATTGTAGTAGTAGTAGTAGTAGTAGTAGCAGTAGTAGTAGTAGTAGCAGTAGTAGTAATTGTAGTAGTAGCAGTAGCAGCAGTAACAGCAGTAGTAGTAGCAGTAGCAGTAGTAGCAGTAGTAGTAGTAGCAGTTGTAGCAGTAGCAGTAGTAGTAGTAACAGTAGTAGTAATTGTAGTAGTAGTAGTAGCAGTAGTAGCAATAGTAGTAGTAGTAGTAGTAGTAATAGTAGTAGTAGTAGTAGTAGCAGCAGTAGTGGAGGAAACATCGTTGACTTTGAACTGACAATATTTCTTACACTTTAAAAGTTGCTGTACTGCCTAAAAACTGGGCCAGACTTAAACCCGGACTAAACCAGGACCCGAGCAGGACTAAACCAGGACCAGAACAGGACTAAACCAGGACCAGAGCAGGACTAAACCAGGACCAGAGCAGGACTAAACCAGGACCAGAACAGGACTAAACCAGGACCAGAACAGGACTAAACCAGGACCAGAACAGGACTAAACCAGGACCAGAACAGGACTAAACCAGGACCAGAACAGGACTAAACCAGGACCAGAACAGGACTAAACCAGGACCAGAACAGGACTAAACCAGGACCAGAACAGTCCTAGTCTGGAGCTAAAATAGTTTAATCTCCACTCATTTTCCTCTTGTACATTAGACTTAGACGTAGACAAACTTTATTTGGATTCAGTAGCTCCACATCAGAATATAATAGCAGAGTAACATGGATATTAGCTGTTTTATTTTTGCGTGTGGGAGTGGGCTGGAGGAGGAAGTGCTTCAGGCCAAAACAAAACCCAAAATCACGAGGGATTGTCTGTTTGGATTTGGAATGTGTGTTAAATTGACCAGTGTGGATTTATTCTGACATCCATGTGTTAATTAAGCAACACAACAACACAACTGCTGTCAGGGTTGACTTTTTGTTTTGTTTTTTCCAGCCTCGCATTTCAGAAGTTTTGAATGCGCAGTGCTCAGTACATGTAGGACAGAGAGATACTTTATTGATCCTGAGGGAAATTCAAGTTTTGCTGCAGCCACATTTCTACTGCACGTCTCAGTAAAAGGTCTCAGTTTCACAGGTGGACTGGTCAGGGAGGGTCAGCAGATTCTGTGTTTGAATCTGTGTGAGGAGAGGAAGAGTCCAAAGTGTCCCTCCTCTGTGTCCTGCACCATCACAGCAGCCTCCAGGGGGCGCTACAACAGGAAAGGCCTCGTTCTTAATCCGGTCTGGTGTTTCGGTTGGTGAAGAAATGGTTCATTCCTTGAGTTCTGCCACATTTGCTGCCACATATGGTGTAAAAAGCCTGTAGCATCTCAAATGTCCATAACTCCTGAGCTTGACTCTTTCAAAGTTCAAAGTCAGCTTTATTGTCAAAAACCATATGTACAGGTTGCACACACAGGATTTGAAATTGCAGCGCCCCCTAGGCCCACAGTGAACATAAAACATGTGATAAACAAGACAATAAACACCATGACTAAAACATCACATATACCCGTAGCAAAAGTACAGAAAACTTGTATATAATACAAATAAGTAAAACACAATAGTTAGCGTAATAAAGCTCAAATGTGTCATTTAAGCAGCAGTGTCAGTGTCATTTAAGTGTCATTTAAGCAGCAGTGCCAGTATCATTTAAGCAGCAGTGTCAGTGTCATTTATGTATAATTTAAGCAGCAGTGTCATTGTCATTTAGGCGCTTTGTGCTACAATTTTGTATGAAAAGCGCTTTATAAATAGTTTGATTGATTGATTGATTTAAGTGTCATTTAAGCAGCAGTGTCAGTATCATTTAAGCAACAGTGTCAATGTCATTTAAGTGTCATTTAAGCAGCAGTGTCATTTAAGTATTTAAGCAGCAGTGTCAGCATCGTTTAAGCAGCAGTGTCAGTGTCATTTAAGTATCATTTAAGCAGCAGTGTCAGTGCCATGTAAGTGTCATTTAGGCGTCATTTAAGCAGCAGTGTCATTTAAGTAAAATTTAAGCAGCAGTGTCAGTATCGTTTAAGCAGCAGTGTCAGTGTCATTTAAGTATAATTTAAGCAGCAGTGTCAGTGCCATTTAAGTGTCATTTAAGCAGCAGTGTCAGTGTCATTTAAGCAGCAGTGCCAGTGTCATTGAAGTGTCATTTAAGCAGCTGTGTTAAATCAAACTTCATTTTACACAGTCCAACAGCCCTTTACTTGTGTCTTTTGAACTACACATGCCGCACTTCTTCGTTGGTTAAAACCCCATGATGTGATGTTCAAAATTGAGCTCAAAAACAAAAGTTTAAAAACTGCTCAGCATGTGATCCAGGTGCCGCATAAGAGCCACTGACAACCCCTGTTCATTTGGCTATTTTCACATTCAGAAGATATAATATTTTGTTTTAAATTGTTAATTACTTTGGAAACAGTCCTAATGCTTCATCGTTCTGAAATCCACGGATACATTAGAGGTCTCCAGCCTGTAGGCCGGGAGCTGCCAGAAGCTCTCCGCCCACTTCCAAGCAGCTCGCCAAGGGATTTTTGAATTAAAGTCAAATTTGATGAATTAAATGCCTTTTACCATTGCACATGTATCATTTTTGATGCCTGACTTTGTGCATTAATAAATGGATAATGGTTTATGTTTCATAGACATCCAACAGAAATTGAGTACATAAAAGAACCACAGTGAGCCTTAGATGAGGCTAAGGCTCGCTGTGGTTCTTTTATGTACGAAATGTCTTGCAGCCACTAAAACTTTTCTGGCATTTTTGTTTTGTAAAAGTAGCTCACAGGAGAAAGGTTGGACATCCCTGCTCTACAAACTTGTGTGTTTATTACTGACTTTATTTCCAGGTGGCCCAGACCTTCTACATCACCATCAAACCTGTGGACGACTCCCTGCCCCTGCTCACTGTCCCCGGGATGAGAGTCCAGGAGGGAGTGAGGAAAACCATCACCGAGTTTGAGCTGAAGGCCACAGACGCAGACACAGAGGTGAGACTAAAGCAGGACTAAAACAGGACTAAAACAGGACTAAAGCAGGACTGAAGCAGGACTAAAACAGGACTAAAACAGGACTAAAACAGGACTGAACCAGGACTAAAACAGGACTAAAACAGGACTAAAACAGGACTGAAGCAGGACTGAACCAGGACTAAAACAGGATTGAACCAGGACTGAACCAGGACTAAACCAGGACTAAAACAGGACTAAAACAGGACTAAAACAGGACTGAAGCAGGACTGAAGCAGGACTGAACCAGGACTAAAACAGGACTGAACCAGGACTAAAACAGGACTGAACCAGGACTAAAACAGGACTGGACCAGGACTAAAACGGGACTAAAGCAGGACTAAAACAGAACTGAACCAGGACTAAAACAGGATTAAAACAGGACTGAACCAGGCCTAAAACAGGACTAAACCAGGACTAAACCAGGACTAAAACAGGACTAAAACAGGACTAAAACAGGACTAAAACAGGACTGAACCAGGACTGAACCAGGACTGAACCAGGACTAAAACAGGACTGAACCAGGACTGAACCAGGACTAAAACAGGACTAAAACAGGACTGAACCAGGACTGAACCAGGACTAAAACAGGACTGAACCAGGACTGAAACAGGACTGAACCAGGACTAAAACAGGACTGAACCAGGACTAAAACAGGACTAAAGCAGGCCTAAAACAGGACTGAACCAGGCCTAAAACAGGACTAAAACAGGACTAAAACAGGACTGAACCTAGTCTAAACCAGGACTAAAACAGGACTAAAACAGGACTAAAGCAGGACTAAAACAGGACTAAAACAGGACTGAAGCAGGACTGAACCAGGACTAAAACAGGACTAAAACAGGACTGAAGCAGGACTGAACCAGGACTGAACCAGGACTAAAACAGGACTGAACCAGGACTGAACCAGGACTGAACAAGGACTGAACCAGGACTGAACCAGGACTAAAACAGGACTGAACCAGGACTAAAACAGGACTGAACCAGGACTAAAACAGGACTGAACCAGGACTAAAACAGGACTAAAGCAGGACTAAAACAGAACTGAACCAGGACTAAAACAGGACTAAAACAGGATTAAAACAGGACTGAACCAGGCCTAAAACAGGACTGAACCAGGACTAAAACAGGATTGAACCAGGACTGAACCAGGACTAAAGCAGAACAGAACTGGGACTAAAGTAAGACTAAAGCAGGACTCGACCAGTACTAAAACAGGACCAAACAAGGACTGAACCAGGACCAGAACTAGCACTAAACAGTACATAACACTGGCAGCGAATCCCCTGTCGCTCTGTCCCTCTTTTAAACGCCTCATATTCTGTCAGAACTTTCATTCACCGTTACAGAAACTAAACTGTATGAGCAGTTATAAAAATGCCACTACTTTTGTTTTTTGTTTCCTCCGACTTCAATTTGTGTTTTTAAAGCAAAAACAATTGAACCGTTTCCCATTCATCTCTGTCCCACCTCTGACTTGTGGTCCTGCAATTTCCTCCTGCGCTCCAAATGACTGAGCGTACTTCACCTTCCTCTGCACAATGAAAGTCCAGCGTGAACCACATTAGAGCGATCTGTTCACGAGTGATGGAGGAACAGGCTGAACTGGACCGGACTCTGAAATGAAAATGTGTTTGCTAAAAGAAAACGGTGGATTTATTTTCGAGTGACGGGAAATTGTTAAGACAAGACACTTTTTCAACAGTTTTATCCTGATTATTTTACTTTTCAGTGTACGTTCATAGCAGCGTACTAATCATGAAGGGTTTTATTATTTGAATCAGGAAGTGCGCCTTAGCATGCTAGTGGTGGTCAGTGTTACCATGACGTCAGAACTGAGCTCTGGTCTTTGTGAGTTGTGAAAATTGTGTTGCAACACTTGTGTGGCGCTTTTCAAGACACTCAACGACGTTTTACATGAAGAAACCAACAAAAGAAACAAAAAGAAATAAGACAGTTAATCGAAGGTGGTTTTAAAGAGACTGGTTTTCAGGGTTTTCATGTGGGCGTTGAAGTCCCCCAGTAGAACAACGGAGTCCCCGGTCGGTGCACTGTCCAGTACCCCTCCCAGGCACTCCAAGAAGGCCGGGTACTCTGCACTGCTGTTCGGCCCATAGGCCGACACAACAGTGAGAGACCTGTCCCCGACCCAAAGGCGCAGGGACGCGACCCTATGGTTCACCGGGGTGAACTCCAACACACGGCGGCTGAGCTGTGGGGCAATGAGCAGGCCCACACCAGCCCGCCGCCGTTCCCCTCGCCGTGACCCAGGACACGCTGGAGGGACTATGTCTCCCGGCTGGCCTGGGAACGCCTTGGGGTCCCCCCGGAGGAGCTGGAGGAAGTGTCTGGGGTGAAGGAGGTCTGGGCATCCCTGCTTAGACTGTTGCCCCCGCGACCCGGGCCCGAATAAGTGGAATAACATGGATGGATGGATGGATGGAGTGTGGATGAGTCTCTGAGGTGTTTGGGCAGGGAGTTCCAGAGGGTTGAAAGCCCTGTCCCCCCAGGTCTTGTGTTGGAGGTTGGCGTCGGCTGATTGGAGAGCACAGGTGGAGGTCGCCAGTAGCTCAGTTGGTAGAGTGTTTGTCCACTGATCCAAAGGTTGGCGGTTCAAATCCCGCTCTTGACATAAGAAACATCAGTGGTTGAGCGGTCAGATCCACTGACCCACAGGTTGGTTGGTACGATTCCAGCTCCCACAGATGTGTTGTGTCCTTGGGCAAGACACTTAACCCTCTTCGCCCCCAGTGTCTGCGTACACTGGTGTGTGAATGCGTGTGTGAATGGGTGAGTGGTTCCTTGTTGTAAAGCGCTTTGGGTGCCTTGAAGGTGGAAAAGCGCTATATAAAGATGTGACCATTTACCATTTGTGGTAAATTTGAGCTCAGAGCGGTAGGTGAGGGCCAGGTTATGGAGGTACTTGTATACCAGTGTTTCAACCATGAAATTATCCAATTTCACCTAATTGGTCTAAAACAAATTAATTATTATCTGCAAACAAAATGCCGTTGTCGAGTGTCTGTGCTGTCATAGTGGCTGGCAGTGTAGTCATGTAATACTCCGATATCACTAGATGGCAGCAGGGAGCGAATGGCATTGTACGCTGAGACAAGAGAATTAGTGATGCGTGAACGAGACAGGGAGCGGTGACAGTGGCATTGTGGCGAGCAAGACTCCGATGACAGTGATGGAGAAGTTTCTGAAAAGGAAATTGCTAACTCCGAACTGGGCCCTGGACAAAATTCAGACCCAGATGAAGGCCCGAGTATGAGTGGAGGTCAAAAGAAGCAAATATGGTGAGATCGAGGCAATACAGCGAGAGCTACCTTTCATTTGGATTTACTTTCACCAGGGATGTGTGAAGAATCCCTCAGTCGTCCAGGTAGAATCCATGGTAAAGGGAGAAATTCAATTTGTCAATTGGACAAAGTTTATTTGGTCGAAGACGTTTCGCAGCTCATTCAAGCTACTTCGTCAGTTCTGGTTAGAGTGCTGGTGGACACTGCTTATCTGCTTAGCTGCAGGGAGGAGCTAACTACAATGAAATTACTATGAAACTATCCCACCTTTTTGTTTTCAGTTTCTGTCTGGGCTTATGTTTAGCATACCCATTCAGTACCATAATGGGTGTTTTCACACCTCTGGACCTGATCTGGCTAGTCCTATTGTTTTCTTTGTTTGTTTTGATTTAGGTTTGAGAATGGAATTATAGATGGGAGACAAATTGTGTCTGACCCCTCCATTCCTGTTCAAGGAGGGATTCTCTTTTTTGGACAAAAATAGCCTCTTTAACTCCCCTCTCAAACCAGCACTCTAGCCAGAACTGACGAAGTAGCTTGGATGAGCTGCGAAACGTCTTCGACCGAATAAACTTTGTCCAGTTGACAAATTGAATTTCTCCCTTTACCTTTCAACGGTGATGCAGTGACACCGACTCCGTTATGCTCGGTGTGTGGTGAAAAACTGTCCAACAGTGCTCTGAAACCAAACAAGCTTAAACGCCATCTCCACATTGTTGTTATTCAAGACACTTTGATAAGAATGACTTTATTGTATTATTAGGCGGCTACAGAGTATTATTTTTTAACATTTTTGGTTGGTGGTGTGCCTTGTGATTTTTTCAATGAAATAAATGTACCTTGGCTCAAAAAAGATTGAAAAACACTGTTGTACACAATGGTGAGGAGTTTGAAGTGGATGTGAAGGGGGATGTATGAAGCCAGTGGAGATGGAGAGGAGGCGGGCAGCAGAGTTCTGGATGTTCTGGAGTCTACTGAGGAGCCTGAGGTGGTAGAATATTTTTTTTGGCTAACACTCATGCTTCACAGCAAGAAGGTTCGGGTTGCCCGGGCCTTTCTGTGTGGAGATTGCATGTTCTCCCCGTGTCTGGGTGGGTTTCCTTTGGGCACTAGAGGTAAGATCGGGCCTAAAAAATCCAGCCCGTCCCGACCTGGCCCGCGGGTATTAAAGCCCGACCCGGCCCGAGCCCAACCAATTAACTTGATTTGCAGGCCCGAGCCCGAAGCAAACCCGAAATTTCATATTTTATTTGTGAGGACTCGGGTGGAGGAGGGGTGATTTATGATAACAAATTAAAGCCTGTCTTTTGTAACGAAATCTAAGTTAAACAAGACTGTATAAACATTTACATCTTTTATATTTCTGTTTCTGCAGAGGGTACATTAACCGACAATTTTCCATCATTGACGGATTTTTTTAAGAGTTGACGGGAAAAATTTAAGGCCGTCCGTCATTTTGACGGGTTGAAAATTGGGCCATAAACCACAGCAGCAGTACGTCCTTAAGAATCTAGCGCGGCACTTTAAGAGAGAGAAGCAGAGAGACAAAGAAGAACAATGACGGGTGGATAATAGACAGAGACAGGAAGGAGTTATTTGAATTGTCATTGCAAGAGTTTAGTACAGCACGTGTTGTGATGAGGCGACTTCTGTTTTTTTGCGAACCACGGTCTCTCGTGGCCAAAACTATTCACGGCCTATTCACGGAAGATTATTAAGAGAGCGGCGTTCACGTGCGCAGAGCTCTGGCTCTGCGGCTCCTATTTAGTAGTTAAATAGCAATTACATTACAGCGCCTTCTCTGTTTTATCCAAATTATTTATTTTAAAACAAGTATTCCTTAGTTTAGTATCCACACATCGTTTTAGTATACATTTTTATAAACATATATTTATTTTAAAAAAGTCAGCGAGAGAGAAGCCCGGCCCGACCCGAAGCAATGATTGACATTTTAGGCCCGAATTTCGGGTCGGGTCGGGTTGGGCTCGGGCTTGGGCTTAAGATCTTACCTCTACCGGGCACTCCGGTTTCCCCCACCAACCTAAACATGCGCCATAGGTAAAATCTTCCAGCTTTGGACCTGATCAAGCCTAAATAACAAAACAAAATCATGGGGATGGTCCCCGGGTCAAATATAGAAACAACTTCTCCTGTGCGAGATCAATAAAGGTCAATCTTCTAATCCTTGACCACTGTAAGGCGCTTTGTGCTACATTTTTGTATGAAAAGCGCTTTATAAATATTGTTTGATTTGATTTGATTTGATTAGAAGGCGGTTTTGGTGATTTGTACCAAAATAACTTTGCAACGCTGCCGATTCCTACGAGTATCACAAATTAAGAAAATAAAATTGGAGAACGAAGTAAATACAGAGCAGTGGGTGTGTACCGTGACCGTGAACACGACCTCTTGAATACAGGAGTTTAAGTTTCCTCAAACATGCATGACAGTGATGGAGAAACCAGGGGTGTCAAACATGCGGCCCGGGGGCCAGATCCAGCCCTCCAAGACCTTTAATCTGGTCCTTGGATGATTTTCTATTAAAATATTTTAATTATATTTTCATTTTCTATTAAAATATTGGTCATTTTCTGCGCCTCTTTTCTGCGCAGTTTAGCATAGCAGCGTCTCCAGCGCCTCTGTGCGTGGCCCCTCCCACCAGCGCCTCTGTGCGTGGCCCCTCCCACCAGAGCAGCACAAATGAAGACTCGCCTCTTTCCAAACGCTCTTAAAGGACCATCGTTTTGACTGTCGACCGTGACATCCTCATCAGCAAAATGTCAAAAATGAGAAAAGTGGACGCCGAGTGCAGGATTTTCCAAGAAAAATTTACTAATTCCTATTTGTTCACAGAGGTGAATGGGAAACCTGTACGCTTGTGTTGAAATAGCATTTTTCTTAAAGTTTCAGGTTGTTCATAATATTATAATATTTTGTAAAAGAAAGAGTTCATTAAATAAAAAAGTTTCCTGTAATAGATTTGTGTTTCTCTGCACAAATATTTGGACTTATTGCTATTTTTGGGGTATATTTGCCATGAGTTTTCTGATCCGGCCCCTTTGGGATCAAAGTAGGTTGGATTCGGCCCCCGGACCAAAATGAGTTCGACACCCCTGATCTAAATCCAGCTTCAAGAAGATAAATGAGAAGGAAACAACTAGAACATGGCTAAAAGCTCTGAAAACATTTTGCAGAATAGGTCCGCTTCAAAACACGCCATTTAAAGGCTGTTCTCTTGTTCTTCTGTCCCCTTCCAGGCGGAGTCCCTTGTCTTCACCGTGGTGCAGCCCCCTCGCCACGGCACCATCGAGCGCACCCACAACGGGCAGAGCTACCGGCAGACCAGCTCCTTCACCATGGACGACATCTACCAGAACCGAATCAGCTACAACCACGATGGCTCCAACTCCCTCAAAGACCGCTTCAGCTTCAGCCTCTCCGACTCCACCAACCTGCTCTTCATGGTCCAGGAGGCGGGCAAAGAGGTACGGGCACCGGGGTGCATGGGTACATACCAGATGATTCTCCCATCAGAACGCAGAATGAGCCTCACATGAGACTCTCTCATTTGGGTTGCCAGTTCCAACGCTGAAATCCAGTGTTTTTAAACCTAAAATGTCACTGACCTAAACCCCAGACCTGCCCTAGTCCTGAGTCAGTGCTAGTGCAGCCTCTGCAGCTCAGGGAGGGAATTCTGGAGCTTCTGAGCTTCACGTGAGCCTGTCCATAAACTGAGAAAGTTTTAAAGGAGAATTAACGTTTTTTACAATCTGAGCCTTATTTCGGTAATAAAACAAGTTGTTTTACTCATCCATAGCACTTTCGTGTCATTTGGAGCATTTCCGGAGATGTTTTAGATTAGCAATATCCGTAAAGTGAGCTCTCGGGGCATATGTTTGCGGTCTCCAAATAACACAAACTTTAGCACTTTTCAAATCATAGAAGCTCAGTGTCTTAGTCTACACTTTTGTTTGAGTCAAAAGTGCCTCTAATCCGAGATTTAGCCATAGTTTCGAGTAGATGAGGAGGACAGTGCGCATGTGCTCAGTCACAGCTGATTTCGCTCTCAGCTCTCGGGACCCAAACATGAAAGGCAAAGCTGTAAGACGTTTGGACCATCGTGTTTGCAGTACCCACTTCAGTCAGGATGATTTTTTACCAGCAAAGGAAAAGAAAGAAGCCCAGCGGATTCAGCGCACGATTCTGAGAAGTAATGCGAAACCGATGGCTGTTCTCTGCTGCTCCTAAAACTGTCTCCTCTTCATTCTTTCCGTATCCATTCTGTCTCCTCATCCGTATACTCCTCTTCAGTCCTCAGTCCTCCATCAGTCCTCTTCAGCCTCAAAGCCCAAATCTTCTGCCATGTGTCACTCGCAACAGAAAAGTTGCGTCGTCTTATCTGCGAAACAGTTGTGACTGAGCACATGCGCACTGTCCTCCTCATCTACTCGAAATTATGGATAAATCTCGGATTACAGGCCACTTTTGACTCAAACAAAAGTGTAGACTAAGACATTTAGTTTCTATGGTTTGAAAAGTGCTAAAGTTTGTGTTATTTGGAGACCGCTCAGGGCTTATATTATATGTGAGATCGCTAATCTAAAACATCTCCGGAAATGCTCCAAATGACACCAAAGTGCTATGAGTAAAACAACTAGTTTTATTACCGAAATAAGGCTCAGATTGTAAAAAACGTTAATTCTCCTTTAACTGTTCCTTTAATCACATTTGTGGGTAACTTTATCAGCCGTGAGACAACATAACAACAGTGTCGGAATAACAGGGAGAACTGGGAACAGATTAATTTATTTTTACTCCCAAACTGAAGTAGTGCAATATGAAAAAGGAAACACATGTTTTTGTCAAATTAAAACAAATAACAACTGTGTTTCATTTGTTGTCCAAATTAAATTTAGCTCCAGGGCTGCGACTAACCAACCCTCAGTGATTTTTTTTTTTCTATTAGTCGTCTTATTAGTGGAGGTTTTTTAAAGTAAGTGAAGGCCTCTAGAGGAGAATATTTGAATATTGCATAATTGTGTATTACTAATGAAAACCCCGTGAATTCATTAACATTTAATAGTTAAAATAGTTAGCAGTCGTTTTAATAGTCAGATAGTCACAATTATTCCATTTATTTATGTATTTGGATAGGGACGGATACAAAACCGTAGATTAACAGTAAAAGAATGTGACGCAGTATTTAAAGCCAAGGCTGATCAGCATCACCAGCCCCCAGACGAGCTTTTGACAGTTTTGTCGAAAAAGCAATAAGCAAAGTGAATTTGTCAAGAGAATCAAATAGTCTAAAAAATATTGCACTTGCGCTGCAGTTCTGGCCTTTGTTATAAAAATGTGGGGTGAAAAAGAGAATTCCTTAAAGCTGCACTGTGTAACTTTGGAGTTGGGGGGGGGGGGGTCCGTCACCTGCTTCTGCTTGTTTCTATGGATACGTCATTGCGCTGCCTGGAATGTTCCACAGTGTGAACAGCTCTACTTTACATTTATTCAATTACAGGTGATTTTATAGCTCAGAAATACCCAGAAAAACAGACATTCTGACTGTGAGCGGGGTCGCCTCTCCACAGACCTGACCTGTAACATGGTCTGGTTTAGGCTGCGTCCCAATACTCTGTCTTACCCCTTCCACTCTATCTCCGTCTTTGTCTTGCCCCTCGATACCGAGCTGAGAGGGCTCGGGGTACGAATGTTCCCCTAAGAAATGGGACGCCGCTCGATTCTCGTTTGCGTCATCGTCCCTCGCCACGTCAAGGATTATCGGGTACCTCAGCTCGACTAAAAACTAGCTCGTTTATACATGAAAGTTCGATGAAAGCGGTAACGTCACGACACTGCGATGACAGTTCACTAAAAGTAACGTAGAATATAAGCGTCATAACTGTAAACCTGCTAAACTGTTAATCGATAATTACAACTGCTGAAAATACATTTATGAGAACCAAACCAGGACCAAACCAGGACTAAACCAGGACCAAACCAGTACCAAACCAGGACCAAACCAGGGCTAAACCAGGGCCAAACCAGGGACAAACCAGGGCCAAACCAGGGCCAAACCAGGGCCAAACCAGGGCCAAACCAGGACCAAACCAGGACTAAACCAGGACCAACCAGGACCAAACCAGGACTAAACCAGGACCAAACCAGGACTAAACCAGGACCAAACCAGGACCAACCAGGACCAAACCAAGGCTAAAACAGGGCTAAAACAAAACTAAACCAGGACCAAACCAGGACCAAACCAGGACTAAACTAGGACCAAACCAGGACCAAACCAGGGCTCCACCAGAGCTAAACCAGGGCCAAATCAGGACTAAACCAGGACCAAACCAGGACCAAACCAGGACTAAACCAGGACTAAACCAGGATCAAACCAGGGCTAAAGCAGGATTAAACCAGGACTACAGTAGTACATTTTGACATTTTGACTGTAATTAAATACAATTAAATTAATAATACATTTATGAGACTCCTTGTCTGGTCGATTGTGCCATCCTGATCCCAAAACCTGCCTGAGCTTGTCGGCGTACCCCTTCGTTTCAAGTCCGGTCGAGAGCTTACTTCATTTAAAGGGGTACGTAGCCCGAGGTCGTGGCCCAAGCCCTTGATCAAAATTAGAATCGGGACACCCCTTGCCCTCACACGAATGCGCAAAACCAAGGGGTAGGGGTAAGACGAAGGGGTAAGACAGAGGAATGGGACGTACCCTTAAACCATATTGCGAAACGTTCCAGACGAAACAATAACATCTCCACGGAGAAAAGCGTTTGACGGCCCTTCCACTTTAAATAATTAAAAGCCCGTGTGTGAAGACGGAAAACTGACAGTGTAGATCAGGCTCAGCAGCACGTCTCATGCAGCTTTTCACATTCTCCTGACAAACCAAACCAAGCAAAGGGTATGTCGTGTCTTCTGATTCTAAAGTGACATTTGAAAACCTCAGCCGTGGAGACGTAAGCCAATAGTTGAAAGGGAACGCATCAAAAACGTGACAGAAAATGCAATATCAAATCTTGAATGTCAGACAGCTGTGAGTTATTACATTTATTGATTTTTATGTTTTAAAATAGTGCCACGTCGGGGGAAGTTAAATCAGATTTGAGCCCAGAAGGAATGTCTCTGTCAGATGCCAACTCTGTTTCTGTCTGTACTTCTATCTGTACGGCCAGATCTTATGAAATAACTGTGAATCTGCCTGGCTCATCGATTCTGCTTTAAAAAACACAGTTGAATCTTCTTCCAGGGTTGCCAAAAGTATCGGGAATCGGATACGAATCAATACTAAAACTAGTATCGGAACTGGGTATTTGTTTGAGCATGTATCAAAACTAAAAAAAACACGTTCACAGGACAGAGCAGAATCTTTCCTGAATGTTTTTGGAACGATCTGGAGCTGGATCAGAACCAGTCTAAGAGAACATTAATGAGTATCCGCCCATGGATCTGGTTTAGACCTGGTTTGGACCTGGTTTAGACCTGGTTTAGACCTGGTTTGGACCTGGTTTAGACCTGGTTTGGACCTGGTTTGGACCTGGTTTGGACCTGGTTTGGACCTGGTTTAGACCTGGTTTGGACCTGGTTTAGACCTGGTTTACACCTGGTTTGGACCTGGTTTGGACCTGGTTTGGCCCTGGTTTAGACCTGGTTTAGACCTGGTTTGGACCTGGTTTAGACCTGGTTTAGACCTGGTTTGGTCCTGGTTTAGACCTGGTTTGGGCCTGGTTTGTACATGGTTTAGACCTGGTTTAGACCTGGTTTGGGCCTGGTTTGTACGTGGTTTAGACCTTGTTTGGACCTGGTTTAGACCTGGTTTAGACCTGGTTTAGACCTGGTTTAGACCTGGTTTAGACCTGGTTTAGATCTGGTTTGGACCTGGTTTCGACCTGGTTTGGGCCTGGTTTGTACGTGGTTTAGACCTGGTTTAGACCTGGTTTGGACCTGGTTTGGACCTGGTTTGGACCTGGTTTAGACCTGGTTTGGACCTGGTTTGGACCTGGTTTAGACCTGGTTTGGACCTGGTTTGGACCTGGTTTAGACCTGGTTTGGACCTGGTTTGGACCTGGTTTGGACCTGGTTTGGACCTGGTTTAGACCTGGTTTAGATCTGGTTTAGACCTGGTTTACACCTGGTTTGGACCTGGTTTGGACCTGGTTTGGACCTGGTTTAGACCTGGTTTAGACCTGGTTTGGACCTGGTTTAGACCTGGTTTGGATGTGGTTTGGCCCTGGTTTAGGCCTGGTTTAGACCTGGTTTAGACCTGGACCACTGAGGATTACACAGATATAAGACCACATAGGAATAGAAAAGTACTACGATTTAATATATGCTGAAGAAGACTAAGTTTGTAATGTAAAAACTTACTGCGATAAAGTAAAAAGCGGTCAGAAAGTCCAAGGCACTCTGTTGGGATTAGAATGAAAGTCCTTTAATAGTTAGAGTTTAATCGTTATGCTTTGTCACACTAAGTTTTTGCATTAAAAGTTTAATCATCTCCATTATGTGTTTGCTTTTGAGCATCGTCCTTGAGGAGCACCTGTCGTGGACTTCTACCAACATGAAGCTCTCACTTCCTCTGTGCTTTTTATACCCGATTAAAAGCTGCAAATCACATTCTGTTATCAATGTGGAATCGGTGTTGAGTCGGATACTGAAATCAAGTTTGAGATTTGAATATCGTGAAAACACTATCTTCTGACTTTTATTCTCATGGAGTATTTTGAGAATTGTAGTAAAAATAACTGTACATGAACACATCCGTTTAAAGGCCATTTTTATTATGTATTTGAGGAAAACATGTCTCGCCCCAGTACAGATTGTTTTGTATAAACAGCTCAAAATAAGTGCGCTACGTGTTGTCTGCACCGAATTATAAACCGCTTTAATGATTGATAATCAGGAAGTGCACGTCAGCATGCTAGTTGCTGTTAGCTTTACTGTGACGGAAAAACTCCTCTCTGGTCTCGAAAAGTGCTTGTAAATTCATTGTGGTGAATAATTAGGATGCTTAAAGATTCAGTTTGAAATCAAACCATCATCCATCCATTTTCTTCCTCTTATCCGGGGCGGGTCGCGGGGGCAACAGTCTAAGCAGGGACTCCCAGACTTCCTTCACCCCCGGACACTTCCTCCAGCTCCCAGACCCCAAGGCGTTCCCAGGCCAGCCGGGAGACATAGTCCCTCCAGTGTGTCCTGGGTCTTCCCCGGGGCCTCCTCCCGTTGGGACATGCCCGGAACACCTCCTGAGGGAGGCATCCAGGAGGCGTCCGGAACAGACGCCCGAGCCACCTCAGCTGCTCCTCTCCACGTGGAGGAGCAGCGGCTCTACTTTGAGCTCCTCCAGTGTGACTGAGCTCCTCACCCTATCTCTAAGGAAGCGCCCAGCAACTCTGCGGAGGAAACTCATTTCAGCCGCTTGTATCCGTGATCTCGTCCTTTCGGTCATTAACCAGAGCTCATGACCATAGGTGAGGGGAGGAATGTAGATTGATGGTAAATCGAGAGCTTTCCCTTTCGGCTCAGCTCCCTCTTTACCACAAGGGTCCGGTACAGCGACCGCATCACTGCCGACGCTGCACCGATCCGCCTGTCAATCTCACGCGCCATCCTCCCCTCACTCGTGAACAAGACCCCGAGATACTTGAACTCCTCCACCTGAGACGGGGACTCTCCACCCACCCGGAGAGGGCAAGACAGCTTTTTCCAGTCCAAATAGATGTGTTCTGATTAAAGGGCTTTTATCAATCAATCAATCAATCAAACATTTATAAGGCGCTTTTCATACAAAATTGTAGCACAAAGCGCCTTACAGTGGTCAAGGATTAGAAGATTGACCTTTTTTGATCTCGCACAGGAGAAGTTGTTTCTATATTTGACCATCCCCATGATTTTGTTTTGTTATTTATGCTTTGGTCAGGCCCTAAGCTGGAGGATTTTACCTATGGCGCATGTTTAGGTTGTTTTATTGCGCTATTTTTCTACGTTTCTATGTTCTAATGTCGTTTCCTCGTCACAAACAGACCTGGAGTTGTGTTTTGTTTCATTCACATGTTTAACACACAAACCCTGCAGATTTAGGCTGAGTTCTTGAAAACACTCTAATCCACCTTGTGATGTCATGTGGTAATACAGGAAGTGCTCCACTGTGTTTTTAAACCCCATTCACCTTCAGGAGAATCATGTGGATAATTATAGTCCCAGGAATTGCCAGTCTCTACTGAACTGAACGTAAAAGCAGCTGTTATGTTACATGAAAACTACAGCTACAAGAGGAAACAACATTGGAGCACGACTTAAATCTCACAATTGTCATTTTTGTAATATAGGACCTTTAAACATGACGGTGTTTTGTTCCAGATCGTGACGGCGGCTCCTCAGAAGTTTAAGATCGATATTCTGCCGGTGGATGATGGGACGCCGCGCATCGTCACCAACCTGGGCCTGCACTGGCTCGAGTACATGGACAATAAGGTACACGCAAAGGACGTCTATACAGAAATACACGTCATTTATTTATAGGGATGTAACAATAACCCAAATATCGTGATATCATATGGTCAAAAGTCACAGTAATATCGTGGGCCATCCCAATATATCGAATTACAAGTCTCTTTGCTTAAAGGAAAAGTAACGTTTTTTTACAATCTGAGCCTTCTTTCTGCAATAAAACAAGTCGTTTTACTCACCCATAGCAGTTTGGTGTCAATTGGAGTGGTATCGCAGAAGTTATGTTGGAGCCGTTCTGTTCTACTAATGATCCCGTATCCGTTAGCGTGAGTGCTCGGGGCATTACTTTGCGCTCTCCAAATAACACAAACTTTAGCACTTTTCAAATCACAGAAGATCGCTGTGTCAGGGTAGACTTTTAGTGGATTCCAAAACGGCCTGAAACCCGATATCCAGCTATAGTTTCATTTGATGACGTCATCAGAGAGGACAGTGCGCATGCGTGAACTCAGCTGTTTTGTAAACACCGCTAGTCCGAAAGAAGCTAACACCGCTCTGAACTTTACTTTTCTGTTGCGATATCGGGTTTCAGGCCGTTTTGGAATCTACTAAAAGTCTACCCTGACACAGCGATCTTCTGTGATTTGAAAAGTGCTAAAGTTTGTGTTATTTGGAGAGCGCAAAGCAGTGCCCCGAGCACTCACGCTAACGGATACGGGATCATTAGTAGAACAGAACGGCTCCAACATAACTTCTGCGATACTGCTCCAATTGACACCAAACTGCTATGGGTGAGTAAAACTACTTGTTTTATTGCCGAAAGAAGGCTCAGATTGTAAAAAAAACGTTACTTTTCCTTTAAATTCATTGTTTTAGACAGAAAAACAGAGGGAACTACATAGACCATGATCCCTTGCTCCTTTCCGTGCAGACTACATGAAGAAATAACTGGTATTGAGCACTTTTAAATGCGAGTTTTTGGATAACAAGAGAATAAAGAACATCTTGTCAAGCCATTTAAAAAAGAAGTAGCATACTCACTATTTTGTTAGGAAAAAATATTGAAAAAACATCCCGTCATTTAAGACTGTAGTCACTTAGTCGATAAATCAGTCCATGAAGTCTTAGTTAACCAAAATTTGTGTTAATTTGGCTAATTATTTTATTTAGATGATAAGGATTTATATGGGACAGAATGGGAGAAGTGTGCTGAAAATTTGGTATTTTATTTAATATTTATAGGTAAAAAGACAGAATAAACTCATGATTCACAAATAAAATGAATCTGTCTTTATATAAATGTCTAGTTTGATAGTTTTTGCATGAGCTCCCCCTGCAGGTGTAGTCTTGTGAGTGCAGTTTGGATCAGATACGCTTTATAAAAACAGATGTAGCGGCATTGGATGTGTGAAAGTGTTAAAATCCTAACAGATTTTAGTTACACAAGGATGCCATCTACTGGTGTAAGGATATAAGCACAAGTCAGAGATCTAAAACGAATAAATCTGCTGTAATCTCTGGTGACGCTCAGTATTTCAAAAGAAAACTACAGTAATTACAGCTATTTATTCATTTAATTATTCGTTGTTGTTCAAAATGAGAGAGAGAACTCATAATTTAAGAGGGTATGGAAAGTTTCTGTGTGTCTGTATGTGGTGTAAAACTCTGGATACACGCCTCAAACGATGGCAAAATATTCATAAATTCAAGTTGTTGTACAAATGTATAGACTGGTCACAGTATACAGAGAAAGGCACTTAATATTAGAACAGTTCAGTCTCCTGTAGTGCTGGTTTGTATGTTCGGTCCATTCAAATGAAACAGAAAACGCACACCAAAGTTCTTGTAGAGGTGCAAATGCAAAGAACAGCTATTTAAAAGTGGAAAAGAAGTGAGAACTAAATGCATAGCACACCAGATGGCCGATGTCCAAAAGCTTTTTTTTATTTTTAAATTACGTTTCAGCAAAAAGCCTTTGTCAGGTCATTTTTCTTGCTTTGGACCACAGAACACAAAATATTTGCCAGCGCAGGTGCTCATATCCCCCTCCAACGAACAGGAGGTCCAACAGGGAGATCACCCACTCTACAACAAGAAAAACCTAGATATTTACATAAAACATTCACATAAAATACAAAAATAGTTTGATTGTATCACAAAAAGCATCTCAGGTCAAGGTCCACTTTAAAGGAAAAGTTTAAAAAAAAATTTACAATCTGAGCCTTCTTTCGGCAATAAAACAAGTAGCAGTTTGGTGTCATTTTGAGCAGTTTCGTAGAAGTTATGTTGTAGCGTATCCGTTAACTTGAGTGCTCGGGGCATTACTTTGCGGTCTCCAAATAGCACAAACTTTAGCACTTTTCAAATCATAGAAGCCCGATGTCTTAGTCTACGATTTCGTTTGAATCAAAAGTGGCCTGTAATCCGAGATTTAGCCATAGTTTCGAGTAGATGAGGAGGCCAGTGCGCATGCGCGGACTGTGCTCTCAGCTCCCGGGACCCAAACATGAAACGCAAAGCTGAAAACTATGGATAAATCTCGGATTACAGGCCACTTTTGCTTCAAACGAAATCGTAGACTAAGACATCGGGCTTCTATGATTTGAAAAGTGCTAAAGTTTGTGCTATTTGGAGCCCGCACGGGGCATATTACATGCTTGGGGAATATATTATATGCCCCAAGCTATGGCTAGAAGTTGCGCTAGGCTAACCGCAAATCTAAAACATCTCTGGAAGTGCTCCATATGACACCAAAGTGCTATGGGTGAGTAAAACTTGTTTTATTCCCAAAATAAGGCTGAAATTGTAAAAAAAACGTTACTTTTCCTTTAAGGCTGCGTCCCATTCCTCTGTCTTACCCCTTCGTCTTACCCCTACCCCTTGGTTTTGTGCGATCATGTGAGGGCAAGGGGTGTCCCGATTCTAATTTTGCTCTACAAGCAATACCAAAGTGTCAATACGTTTAAACTACATTACAAAAATATGGTCTGGTCACAGTATATGGAGAGTGTCTAAGGTAACTTCATCACTGTCTTCTGTAAAACTAGTTCTGCTGGAACATTTCTTATCATCGTACGTGCTTTTCCTTACCTTATGGTATGTGCTTTCTTACCATTGCTGGTACTAGTATTCAGGTCCTGTCCTCCTCCTGTTCCTCCTCCTCCTCCTCCTGTCGTCGTCTGCTCTAAATAAAGACACACTCTGGGACAGGACGGTGCGTCTGTTGCCGTGGTGACGCTCTGATCAGGGGAGTCGAACCCTGACCTCTCCTCACCACCAGGGGTCCTCACCGCAGCCCCACATCCATCATAGAGACTGAACCGGGACTAGACCGGGACTGGACCAGGACTAGACCTGGACTAGACCGGGACTCTGCTGGGATCTTGTGTTTCTTTGTTTATCAGGTGCATCCTGTGGTTAATGTGGAACAAGAACAACAAGAACATAAATAATACTAAAGCTACAGTATGTAACTTTCTGGGGGGTAGCATGTCACCTGCGTGGTTTCCATAAATCAAGCATACATATAGATTATACAATAAAACAAAACAAAAAAAACAGTGAACAACAAGAGGTTTCATCATAATAATATCTATATTAACTCATTCACTGCCGGCCTGTTTTCAGAATTCTAACCCCAGAGTGCCAGCGGTTTCAGTAGAATTTCACTGATATTCCAAGACCCACAGAATACTGTGTTCTTTGACTATATAAACATGGGACACATCAAAATAAAGTGTCGACTCTCTTCTTTCACTTGGAAAAAAAATTATGTTTCTAACCTTTTCGGTTCTCAAATAACTGATAGTAGAACATAGGGAAGTTTCAGCAA
Source organism: Paratrypauchen microcephalus (assembly GCA_036785185.1). NCBI lineage: Eukaryota > Metazoa > Chordata > Actinopteri > Gobiiformes > Gobiidae > Paratrypauchen > Paratrypauchen microcephalus. The sequence continues at coordinate 2,795,192 of JAVJIX010000107.1, read as the reverse complement.
AAACACTGGTTTTTGAGCAAGAAATGGAGAAAACGAGCGTTTAGTTCAGAGAAGGATTTCGAGCAGATCAGTGACTTTGACATCAATATTTATCGATTTAGTGACACCTCAAACATCTAAAATAACAGAGAAAGAGATTTTTGATGACAAAGTACATTTTTTATTTACAAATATAAGAATATAAGGCTCTGTGAATTGAAAATTCGTTCAAATCAATAGTGCCAAGAGATGTTTACAGGATATAATATCTTTTCCTATAAAATAGAACTTTGTTGAGGATTTGTCTGAGGCCCAGAGTACAGAGCCATAATAAAAACTAATACACACACACACACACACACACACACACACATATATATATGTACATACACACAAGCCCATGCATAAACCTTTACACACACACAGCTACACACGCACACGCGCGCACGCACACACGCACACACGCACGCACACACATACACACACACACACACACACACACAACTTCATTCATTACAATTACCATACAGCAGCATCACTGCTCCAAGTCAGTAAACTTCTTCTTTGGAGCTGTCGTAGTTCTGAGGAGACTCCCTGATCCGCGCAGCGCACACATGACACGCCCCCTCCTCGGGCACAGCAGATCTCTGCTCAGACCTCGCTGCTTGATCCGGCTTGTCTCTGCGATCCTCTGATCCAGGATCCTGGGTCCCAAGAGCGATCTGATCGCTCCATAGGCGCTGATCAACAGTTATCTGCTTTTCCGGGTTCTCTGGCCTCGCCATCTTACTACTCTGGCCAATACACCATACACACGCTGCACTCCTCCTTTCTTCCCCGGCTCTGATCGGCTAATAATGATACAACATCGCCATCTACAGGTTGAGAGATGTGAATTACACCTCAAAAGTTGCTCCAGGCCGTAACCTAGCAACCCCCACTGAAAAAAGCAATTGACGTCTATAGACGTCACGGCACTCAACGGTTGGATTCGAGGGGACGTCAATAGACGTCTCCGGCACTGAATGAGTTTAATAATATCTAATATTTTTCAGCTCTATAGAAATCTATAATGATTTTAGTAAAGTAAAAAAGTTACATACAGTACTGTGGCTTTAAACTAGTGCAGAAGAACATCCTTTCAGTCTTACAGTGTGTACAGTTAAACCGAACACTTTTGAGTCTGGATTTATTCATTTGTACATTTTACATATTTTCCCAGACATTATTTACATTTCAAGCCCAAGTCTGATCACTTTATTTTCTGTTTCCTAGGCGACCAACCTGATCAGCCGTAAGGAGCTGCTGACCATGGACCCGGACACGGAGGACGACCAGCTGGTTTATGAAGTCACCACAGAGCCAAAACACGGATTTCTGGAGAGCAAACTCAAACCTGGCAACCCCATCACCACATTCACACAAGGTGCACACAACACAAACCACGCTCCACGTTTCTGTTGTGTATTTATTTAATTACAGGTGTTTTTGTTGCTCTGAAATACCTAAAATATGCCTCAAACATGCCCAGAAAGACCAGAAAGACTTCTTCACCGTTGTGTTGAAGAGGGAGCAGAGCCAAAAGGCAAAGCTCTCGATTAACCGTCGATCTACGTTCCTCCCCTCACCTATGGTCATGAGCTCTGAGTAATGACCGAAAGGACGAGATCGCGGATACAAGCGGCCGAAATGAGTTTCCTCCGCAGAGTGGCTGGGCGCACCCTTAGGGATAGGGTGAGGAGCTCAGTCACACGGGAGGAGCTCGGAGTAGAGACGCTGCTCCTTCGCGTCGAGGAGCAGCTGAGGTGGCTCGGGCGTCTGTTCCGGACGCCTCCTGGACGCCTCCCTCGGGAGGTGTTCCGGCCATGTCCTACCAGGAGGAGGCCTTGGGGAAGACCCAGGACACGCTGGAGGGACTATGTCTCCCGGCTGGCCTGGGAACGCCTTGGGGTCCCCCCAGAGGAGCTGGAGGAAGTGTCCGGGGTGAAGGAAGTCTGAGAGTCCCTGCTTAGACAGTTTTCCCCCCACGACCCGGCCCCGGATAAGAGGAAAAAATGGATGGATGGGATGGACACTCTCATTCACATTCACCACACAAACTATTTAAAAGTTCTACCAATATTCTTGGCCAAACGTGCACGCGTGGGTCCAGCAGTCAACCTGGCCTCCCACAGAAACCGACACCTCACATTGCCAACTTGCCCTTAAAGGAAAAGTAACGTTATTTTACAATCTGAGCCTTCTTTCGGTAATAAAACAAGTCATTTGACTCATATCACGTTCGTGTCATTTGGAGCTGTTTGAAGAAAGTTACGTTGTGGCGTTTCTGTTAGCATTTGTTAGCATTTGTATTCGGAGCATTACTTTGTGGTCTCCAAATAACACAAACTTTAGCACTTTTCAAATCATAGAAGCCCGATGTCTTAATGAAAAATTTCGTTTGAAGCAAAAGTGGCCTGTAATCCGAGGTTTATCCATAGTTTTCAGCTTTGCGTTTCCTATTTGGGTCCCTGCAGCAGTCCGTGCATGCGCACTGGCGTCCTCATCTACTCGAAACTATGGCTAAATCTCGGATTACAGGCCACTTTTGCTTCAAACGAAATTTTTCATTAAGACATCGCGCTTCTATGATTTGAAAAGTGCTAAAGTTTGTGTTATTTGGAGACCGCAAAGTAATGCCCCGAGCAAATGATACAGCACCATGTTAACAGATACGGGATCATTACTAGAACAGAACGGCTCAACATAAGTTCTGCGATACTGCTCCAATTGACAGAAAAATGCTATGGGTGAGTAAAACTACTTGTTTTATCACCGAAAGAAGGCTCAGATTGTAAAATAACGTTACTTTGCCTTTAAATTCTGCTGGTCTGTGGCCCAGCAGTGACACCCCGCGGTACCCCCGCTACACTATGCAAAAACATAAAAGTGTACATGAAGTCGTAGTGTCTGATTTTTTTTAACCTCTTCTCTTTGTGTGGACTCAGGGGACATAAACCTGGGTCTGATCCGGTACGTACTGCAGCCGGAGAACCTGCAGGAGACCATGGACCTGTTCCAGTTCTCAGTGAGGGACAGTAAACCCAACACCGTCACAGACAACGTTTTCCACATCCAGTGGTCCCTGCTCAGCTTCCAGCACACCAGGTCTGCAAATACTAATGCAAATACTTAAAATACTTGATACTATAAAGTAGAATAAGATCTACAAGTGCTTTGTAGAAGGTTTTTGTAGCTATATGAACAATAATGATATATGGAAGATACATTTTATGGCTACATATATTAAAAGAAACCATTAAAAGTAAGAGTATTATGAGTTATAAGAGTATTATCGCTTCAGTTATTGAGTTCACAAACTTTTTTTAAAAAGCAAATTAGACATTCCAACATACAAAATGAAATCACAGCGTTTCTTTTCAGTTTTGAAAGTTTTTCTCAATATGACAAAACATTGTAAACTTAAAATGGTTTCACATGAAGCCAGTTCTCACAGGCTTTACATATTCTGTCCATTGTTTTTTGCAAAAACATTCACATTCTTTTTCCCAATTTGGCATTTTTTAGGTTTAAAATGTTACTTCCTGGTTAGAAATCGTGCCAACTATTCTTCTTGTGTTCTTCTTGTGAACAGTTATAACGTGAGTGAGAAGGCGGGCACGGTGTCGGTGACGGTGAAGCGCACGGGGAATCTGAACCAGTACGCTGTGGTCCTGTGTCGTACTGAACCCGACTCTGCCTCCTCCTCCTCCTCCAGCAACAAACCAGGAGGTCAGGACTACGTGGAGTTCGCCGGGCAGGTAACGCACGTTTACTGTGGTGGTGGTGTAATCACAAACACATCTTATATGGGCCTTTCTACAAAAACAAGAAAAAAACATCACAACCTCACACGCCACATCAGACCTGTGACCAAACTGTGATGAGATTGGACTCTAAATTAGACTTGGACTAAACATATAAGACCTTATCTGACGACAGAATCAGCCACATCTTACTGCTGTACCACATGGTCTCAAACATCTTTCTTTCTTTCTTTCTTTGATTTATTTGACAAGGACCATGTACAGGAGCATTAATCACAATCAATGAAGAGATGCTTTGTACCAGACTATAGGTCTTCAGGCTAATTTCCATCTGCAGACACACAACGCGACAAAACATTAAACAGCATAAAATAATGCATTTTATAAACATTTCATCAAAGGTACATTATTCACATTAGTTAAAATGGATTCCCCTTCTCAGGTTTGTCTTAACGCTGACAGGTTTGTATTCTTAAAGATCCCATGACATGGTACTTCTTGATGCTTTTATATGGCGCCTTAATGGTTCCCTAATACTGTAAATGAATCCTTCTTCAAAATCAAGACTCAGTGCATGAGAAAGACCCATGAACACAGGCAGAGTCAAAAAATATGTCTCTGAACACCTTATTATGGGCGTTGTTGCTTGAATGCAAATGAGAAGGACAGAGACAGGCCAGAGCAGCGGGTGGGGGGGGGGACAAACTCTCCGCTCTTTTCTTGTTTAGCGGTGCGATGTGTGCTGGTCCCACTTCCACGTTTTATGTGCGAAGGAAGAAAGGAGAGGCGTTTCAATGAAAAAAAAACACATTTTCACAGAAAATAAAATTAAACCACTGCTGTTTCAGAGGTCCAGAGGCTCGGATAAAGGACATCCGAGCCTGGAAACATTCTCACGTGCCTCCAGGCAAATAAAAAAACGCATTTTGCATTGCGTAGCTCGTTTGCAGTCCAAACTCTGGCCGTGATGGTGGGTAGAAACACAGACGGGCGGTGGAACTGCATTTGCATTTTTTCTTCAGTGTGACGTCAGAAAGTTTCCTTGTTCAGAATCTCCCGTTTGAGCTGTCTTTTTTTCAAACGCAGAAAAGGATCGCAAATGCTCAGTTTACACATTTTGCAACTTTTAGCCATGGGTGGGAGCCTAAACAGGGTAGGGGAGCTCACATTAACGTTCAAAAACCTCAGAAAGTGAAAATTTCATGCCATGGGACCTTTAAAAAATGTTGATTGACTCTTACACTAAATTGTTTGAAGTCTTTGCACAGTTTTAGCTCAGTGGAAATTTTCTTCCATTCTGAGATTGTTTAAACAGAAAATGCAGATTGTCCCAGTGATGTTTTACGTTTGGGTTTTGTACATTGGCCACTGACCGTTGACCTGGTGGTCCGGACTGTTTGGTCAAACGTTAATTTGACACATTTTTCAGTGGTGCCACATTATTAATGATCTTGAATAATAATCTAGGATTGGCTGATTTGATCATATATTCAAAGCTGAGCATTTTATGTTTCTCTAATATTTGACAGTGATGATAGTGTCGCGGTTTCTTATCTAGGATCCTAATAGCTTGTTTTTAAAGAGATTCTAAAGGTTTTATCGCTTGATTGGCTTGTGACCAACAGACACCAAACATTAAGTGAGGCAGCATTATTGCATTTAAACAGGTTTTTGCTCCTTGTTTTGTTAAAGGTCCCATGGCATGAAATTTTCACTTTCTGAGGTTTTTGATGTTAATGTGAGCTCCCCTACCCTGTTTAGCCCCCCCCCCCCCCCCCCATGGTTAAAAGTTGCGAAATGTCTAAACTGAGCATTTGCGATCCTTTTCTGCGTTACAAAAAATCGGAGCTCAAACGGGCGATTTTGAACAAGGCACCTTATTGACGTCAGATCGAAAAAAGAAATGCAAATGCAGTTCCACCCCCGTCTGTCTGTACTCAGCGTCTCTGTAAATCACGCCCAGAGAGTTTGGACTGCGAATGCGCTAGGCAATGCGAAATGTGTTTTTTTTATTTGCCTGGAGGCACGTCCGAGTGTTTCTAGGCTCGGAAGTCCTTTATCTGAGCCTCTGGACCTTTGAACAGCAGTGGTTTAATTTTATTTCATGTGGAAATGTGTTTATTTTTCAATGGAACGCTTCAAATCTCTCCCCCCGTGCAAAAACAAGGAAATGGATCAGCTGAGGGCTCAGAGCGAGAGCGGAGAGTTTGGCCACACCCCCACCCTCTACTATAGGCCAGCTCTTTTCTCCTCATTTGCATTCAAGCAACAACGCCCATTATGGAGTGTTCAGAGAGAGAAAAATTACTCTTTCTCATCTTATCTCTGTTTCCCATGCACTGAGTGTTGATTTTGAAGAAGGATTCATTTACAGTATTAGGGAACCATTAAGGAGCCATATAAAAGCATCAAGAAGTACCATGTCATGGGATCTTCAAGGAGTTTCTTATAGATTTAAAAGTGGACAGATTATATTTTACTGTTTGACAAACCTTTTTGACATGTTTCTTAAAACTTAGTCTGTCATCTAACATTATTCCCAGATATGGGAATTCTTCAACATTTTTGATAATTTCTCCGTTTACTGTCACTAGGGGGTACACTTTTTTATTTTGTTTTGTTGAGAAATAACATTTAGGTTAGACATTCAACCATTTTGCAAAGTTTTCCATTGCTATTGATAATTTAACCGCCACTTACAATCTGAGACCATCCTTAGTCCCTCTTCAAAAAAAAAAAAAGCACTGAAAAAAACCCTTGATAAAAAGCCTCTAAGTCAGAGGTCTTCAACGGGGGGTCGCGACCCCTAGGGGGGTCGCGGAGGTACTGCAGGGGGGTCGTGAAATCTTTTGATTTCACTTTAAAATAATATAATTTTATATTTTATAGTGTAAAATACAGTATTAACCTGTGTATTATTTCCTTGTATTGGATGTACCATAACAGAGTAGCAATGTTTATACATGACACTAAGCTCAATTTAATATAAAACACAATTCTATGCCGTATATATAGTAGGGGGTCCCTGGCCCAGTTCGCCATCTGTTTGGGGGTCCCTGGCCTGAAAAACGTTGAAGGCCCCTGCTCTAAGTATCATTATTGTAATATCTTAAGTATAATATTTTGGATCTTGAAAGTTATCATCAGGTATTTATGGATGCTTGCCTTATTTTCCATTAACGGATTTTTATAAGTTAAAAAAAAACACTAACCGAGTTAACACAAGAGCGTTGACCAGAGGACACTGGAACATACAGAGACGCAGGAACAAATTTGGCCAAATGGTGACGTCGATCAGAGGATCACAGTCGTGGAACACATGACCTGCTCGTGTCAGGAACTGTAGGTCCTCCTCAAACCTTCAAGAACACTCTGAAACATTGGTTGAAAAATAATCAAACATGCTCTCACAGGTAGATGTTCTTCTTAAACTCAGAGAATGGTCTGTTGTGGTGAACTTGCTGCACTTCTGTCTCTTCTGTGGGTTCCTGTAAATGTTCTTCTGTTCTGACCTTAGGACAACAGATGGAAAGTAGCTGATGTGCTAATTCCGGCATATTTACATTGATGCTGTTTGTTATGTTGACTAATATCCATTGTCTTAATTAAAATAAATAAATTAATAAAATAAAATAAAAAACTAGGACTAGAACTAGGGGTGTGCAAAATAATCGTCATGACAATGCATCGCGATACTAACTTTCACAATATACTGCATCGATTCTTGATGCCAAAAATCGATTATTATTCATTAATAATTAATGAATTATTAGTTAATTTTTTTCTTTGTGAAAGGGTATTGTTTGATGATGGTAGCTACCTCCAAAATGGCAAATGTCTGAACATCATTTTTTGTTTTAGAAAAAATCCTATGCACTTTTTTTAAATTATTGGTTTGGTTTATTTGTTTTTGTTATTCAATAAATTCAGTTATGAATTGAGTTGCTCAGAGTTATCTATCAATTGAAGACACTACCCAGATACACAGCCACTGATATTTAAGTTATCCTCTTTTTTTTGGTACATTTTCACTGAAGTACCATATTGGCCCGAATATAAGACGGTGTTTTTTGCATTGAAATAAGACTGAAAAGTGGGGGTCGTCTTACATTCGGGGTCTAGACGTTATACCCATTCACAACGCTAGATGGCGCCAGATATCTTTAAAGCGAATGTCGAACTGAACTCCCCAGGCCAAAGCGAACCCCTGTCACGAAGAAGAAACATAAAAAATAGCGGTAAGAAAGAAAAGAGAAGAAAATAAGAGAAGAGATAACAGAAAATGGAGAAACGTAGCGACAATCTGGAGAAAAGTGGGTCGAAGATCGGCCAGGTTAACCGGCAGCTGAGGAGAAGTTATGATGCAAACTTCAAGATGATGGTGGTAAATGAGGCAGAGTCTTCAAACAACTGCAAAGCGGCTGTGAAATATGGTGTCACAGAGTGTAATGTACGGAGATGGAGAGCTCAAAAAGATCGCCTAAAAAATGCTCACAGTCAGAGAGAAGCTGTATATATATAAATATTTAAAAAAAGCTTAAAAAAAAAGCTGTATATATAAATAGCTGCTATTTTCTGTATAAAAATTTTATTTGGTGTTCAAAAAGTCTTTTTTCAAACTTGAGTCTTGAAAAAGAGGGGGTCGTCTTATAATCAGGGTCGTCTTATATTCGGGCCAATACGGTATGTCGAATATATTGCAATGCATCGCAATAATTCAAGTATCGTGATGCATCGTGATAGTATCACATCGTGGCATATGAATCGTGATTCGAATTGAATCGTGACTTCTTTGCCAATACCCACCCCTAACTAGAACAGGACCAAACCAAGTCTACATCAGGAACAAACTGGGGTGACCAGAAGCAAACCACTGGTATTGATTAAATGGTAACGAGTGTGTATATTGTTAGCGGTGATAATAAGTAATAATAATCTTGTGTAGCGCTTTTTTGGACACTCAAAGACACTTTACAAATAAAACAGGAAGTAACAGTGTAGAAAACGAGGGGAATCATGGGGCGAATGCAGCTTGAACAGGTGAGCAAGTCTGAGTTCCTGATGGATTTTGGGAGAGCGTTCCAGAGCGAGGAGATGGCAGCGGCGAAGGCTCCGTCCCACAAGGTCCGGTTCTTTGTCCTGCACAGTACAGTAAACGAATCTAAACAATTAAAACAATTATTGGCTCCTTTTCTCATCTCTAAATCAAATATTCCTGTTTCTAACGTTCAAACTGCTCTGTCTCCCAAACTTAATATCGCAGAAGAAAACATTTGCCTTTCGGAGTCCAACTATCAGATCTAAACCAGGTCTAAACATGTGCCAGATCTAAACCTGGACTAAACTCCTGGACTAAAATAGTACCAAACCGCTCTACAAAACCTCTTTCCTCGTGCAGGTGCAGTTCGACGAGCGCGAGGACACCAAAGTGTGCACCATCATCATAAACGATGACCAGGTGTTTGAGGGCGTGGAGAGGTTCAGGGTGGAGCTGAGCATGCCCGTGTACGCTCTGCTCGGACCCAACACCAGAGCCGTTGTCAACATCAACGACACAGAAGATGAACCCAGGCTGCAGTTCGACCAGAAGACCTACCACGTGAACGAGAGCGCGGGCTTCGTGCACGCGCCCGTCGAGAGGAAAGGTGAGACGACAACGCTTCAGTTTAACCTCGGACAGACTCGAGGAGGAAGTGTCAGACCCCAGCAGAAACCAAAGTGTCAGACCCCAGCAGAACCCAAAGTGTCAGACCACCAAAGTGTCAGATCCCACCACTTTAAAGATGTGAGATCTGTAATTTTCATCATTGACACACAGAGACAGAATGTGGAAAAAATCCAGGAAATCAAGTTGTGTGATTTGTAAAGAATTTATTTATATAAAGGGGGAAAATAAGTATTTAGCAGCTATAAAAAAGCAAGAATTGTGGCTCTCACAGACCTGTTACTGTAAGAAGCTCATCTCTCCTCCAGTCGTTACCTTAGACTTAGACTTAGACTTAGACAAACTTTATTGATCCACAAGGGAAATTATTTGGGTACAGTAGCTCAAGAATCAAATGTATATAACAGAGGGTAACAAAAAAAATAGATGGAATAGCAAGAGACCGGTGTCAAATGAGACATAGGTATAAAAATAATAAATGTATATGTACAAATCAGAATAAAATAGAAAAATAAGTAATGAAATAAATAATAAAATATCAAATCACAGTTATATACAGTTGTAGGGAGTATTATCCGTTCCTCTGTGGTCTGGTACAGTGGGGGAGCAGGAGTGTCCATGATGGAGAGCAGTTTGTCCAGTGTCCTCCTGTCCCTCACTGTGACAAATGTCTCCAGCTCACAGCCGATCACGTGACCAGCTTTACCGATCAGTTTGTCAATCTGTCCAATGTCCCTTTTCCTGGTGCTGCTCCCGCGGCAGAACCACAGCGAAGTCCAGGGCGCTGGCCACACAGACCGGGTGGCCTGTGTTAATTGCACCAGTTTGAACTCGTTTTCTGTATAAAAGACGCCGGTGCACAGCCTCAGACACTGAGACTGCAGAATCCACCATGACGAAGAACAAAGAGCTGTCTAAGGACGCCAGAGACTAAATTAACTTTATAAAGCAGTTATTAAAGTTCATTAAGTGAATAGTTTGTCATGTCCAAATCCTCCTGTTCTAATTAAAGTTTTATTGGAAACATGTCAGTGGTTAAATACCAGTAAAATGTGGCCTTAAAGAAGAAGTACTTAAGAAATATTAATAGTTAGTACTAATTAACTACCTCTCTCCTCCTGTCTCCTTCTCCCTTTCTCCTCCTCCTCCTCTCCTCTCCTCCCTCTCTCCTCTCCTCCCTGTCTCCTCCTCCCTCTCTCCTCTCTCCTCCTCCCTCTCCTCGCTGTCTTCTCCTCCCTCTCTCCTCTCCTCCCCCTCTCCTCCCTGTCTCCTCCTCCCTCTCTTCCCTCTCTCTCTCTCCTCCTCCCTCTCCTCCCTTTCTCCTCCTCCCTCTCTCCTCCCTCTCTCCTCTTCCCTCTCTCTCTCTCTCCTCCCTCTCCTCCTCCCTCTCTCTCCTCCCTCTCTCCTCCCTGTCTCCTCCTCCTCCTCCCTGTCTCCTCCTCCTCTCTCTCTCTCTCCTCTCCTGTCTCCTCCTCCCTGTCTCCTCCTCCCTCTCCCCTCTCTCTCTCCTCCCTCTCTCCTCCTCCCTCTCTCCTTCCTCCCTCTCTCCTCCCTGTCTCCTCCTCCTCCCTCCCTCTCTCCTCCTCTCCTCCCTCTCATTCCTCCCTGTCTCCTCCTCCCTCTCTCCTTCCTCCCTCTCTCCTCCCTCTCTTCCTCCTCCCTCTCTCTCTCTCCTCTCCTCCCTGTCTCCTCCTCCCTCTCTCCTCATCCCCCTCTCCTCCTCCCTGTCTCCTCCTCACCCCCTCTCCTCTCCTCCTCCCTCTCTCCTTCCTCCCTCTCTCCTCCTCTCCTCCTCCCTCTTCTCCTCCCTCTCTCCTCCTCCCTCTCTCCTCCCTGTTTCCTCCTCCCTCTCTCCTCTCTCCTCCCTCTCTCCTTCCTCCCTCTCTCCTCCCTGTCTCCTCCTCCCTCCCTCCTCTCCTCTCTCTCCTCTCCTCTCTCCTCTCCTCTCTCCTCCTCTCCTCCCTGTCTCCTCCTCCCTCTCCTCCTCCCTCTCTCTCCTCCCTCTCTCTCCTCCCTGTCTCCTCCTCCCTCTCTCCTCCTCTCCTCCCTGTCTCCTCCTCTCCTCTCTCCTCCCTCTCTCCTCCTCTCCTCCCTGTCTCCTCCTCCCTCTCCTCCTCCCTCTCCTCCTCCCTCTCCTCCTCCCTCTCTCTCCTCCCTGTCTCCTCCTCCCTCTCTCCTCTCTCCTCTCCTCTCTCCTCCAGGTGACTCCTCCTCCACCGTCTCCGCCCTCTGCTACACCGTCCCAAAATCCGCTCAGGGCTCCAGTCTGACCGGTCTGGAGTCCGGCTCGGACTTTAAGACCCGGGGCATGACCGGCGCCAACCGCGTGGTGTTCGGACCCGGCGTCTCCATGACGACCTGCGACGTGAAACTGATCGACGACAGCGAGTACGAGCTGTCGGAGGAGTTTGAGCTGGTGCTGTCCGACGCCTCGGATAACGCTAGACTCGGGGACGTGCCGGTCGCCAAAGTGGTGATCGACGGGCCCAACGACGCCTCCACCGTCTCCCTCGGCAACGCCACATTCACCTTCAATGAGGACGCAGGTGCGGGCGGGGGGTTCACACGTTCACCGGTCCGTCACAAATGATTAGAAGATCATGACACAGAATGTTTTATTGCCTCTGAGCCAAAATCATAAAAATTCAAGAAATAAACTCTTAAAATGTTTCACTTTATGCGTCTTGAGTTGATATAATGTTTGACTTTCTGAAATTAGTGACAAAAATACAACTTTTTCATGAAATTCTCCTTATTTGTGATGGACTAGTGTAGCATGGTGGCACCACATCACTATGGAACCACACTTGATTTTATACATTTAGACTCTGGTAAATAAGTTTATGAATGCAAAGTCTGAGATAAACATACTGGAGTATCAAAAAAGTCTGTGTCACTAAATCTAAAAACAAGTGAAGTGTTGCAGAGGTAAATGGACTGTAGCTTCTTATAAACATTTATTGCCTAAATTTATGATTTTCTTCTTGAGTCATGGAAGAAATGTATGTGACACTTTTTAAGATTATACATTAGATTAAATTAGATTAGGTTAGATTAGATTAGCCTTTATTGTGTCCAGAAGGAGAAATTCTTTTCAACACACAAACTTATAACCTCAAATCAACCAAAGCGACACATTACAGGGAATAAATATTGCACATTTCATACAATAAACGTCTTAAAACCAAAAACACAGAAGAACTGCATTAGCCCTACTGGTCCTAAAGTGCACTTTTATATTGCACTCTCCCCTTAAAGGGACAGTGTGTACAATTTTTACCCGTTAATTACAGAAATTGAAGATACCCATTCAAAAATACAGTGTTTTCTAAGCCTTTTCACTTCCATCATGAAATCAAAGTATTCTGTTGGACTTAGATATACCTGCATACAAGGGGGATCTTCCCCATATAGAGGCAGCCATTTTGATTACGAGAGCCGCAGAAGGACATTTGGGCTCCGCCTTCGGCAAGGGCTCGTGGTTTTCACACGAGATAGTACGCGTTTGGATAAACAACGACAAGCATGTTGCCGGATCACACGTCGTAATGGATCTAACACGTGTTTTGGACTAAATTGTTTTACTGGATTTTATTCGCTGCATCCTTACGGACAGATTGAGACCAAGTTTATGATGAAATATTGAGTTTGACCTGTCCAGAGCCTTCAAAGGTAAGCTAAGTAACAAACCTTGTTTTGTGCTTTTCCGTATAAAAGCCCCATGTGCTCGGGGAGTGATTGTTGTGTCGGGAAATGAATTGCATAGTCAAAAAGAGGAGACTGTAAGGTTTCATTTGATATGTAGATTGTCATGGTACACGATCGGGAATGTGTGCTCTCATGCGGAAAGAAAAAAAAACAGTGAACGGGACCGCGTTTTATTTATACAGTAGCGGTAGCGGCGCGCGGGTGACCCTCGACCCGGGTGACCGGTCTGCCGTAGCTAAAACAGGAATTGCAATAGCCACCATCCACCTATGCGCCACGAATCCTACACACTGGACCTTTAAAGTGCACTTTTATATTCCACTCTCCCCTTAAAGTGCACTTTTATATTGCACTCTCCCCTTAAAGTGCACTTTTATATTGCACTCTCCCCTTAAAGTGCACTTTTATATTGCACTCTCCCCTTAAAGTGCACTTTTATATTGCACTTCTCCCTCGCTGGCCTTGAGGTACAATTAGCCAGACACTTCCTTGTTTCCAATGCTTTGGTCTTATTCAGAATCGAGATGGTTCGAGGAATAAATTAGTTTTTATCTCTATTTCTTTTACATTGTGGCTCTGTAGCGTTTTCCAGAGGGCAGGACCTCATATTGATAAGAACATGAGGAGGATCACTTGCTATTTGCCGTCGCTGTTTAATGATAGTCTTGGTAGGATTATACAATAACCTGATATAACCTGTTTTAAATCTGCTCTGTTGTATCGTGTTTCCAGGCACCATAGAGATCCCGGTGCTGCGTCAGGGCAGTGACCTGTCCTCTCTCACCTCCGTGTGGTGTGCCACCCGCCCCTCGGACCCGCCCTCCGCCAGCCCCGGGGTCGACTACATCCCCAGCTCCAAGAAGGTCCAGTTCAAACCCGGGGTCACGCAAGAGGTCAGCCTACTGTCTGTGTGAATGTGCCATTTTCAAACAAATACATACCGTCATTTCTGTTGAGCGCACCCGAACATAAACCGCATCAACTACATTTTAAAAGAAAAGAAAAGAAAAAAACTGTACATATATAAGCTGCAGGTGTCCACGTTGTAACTTGAGATATTTACACAGAATGATTTTTTTCATTTTTGATTTAATACCAGTACATGCTTTTTCCAAACAGCGACTGTAACACGACAGTAACATGACGGTAAAACAGCCTGTAGCCTCTGGAAGTCTGAAAATAAATTTTCACCCCGTGGAGGCTTTAGCCCGTAACAATCTATAGCGGCTGCCTCCATAGTGTTAGTATTTCATTTCATTTACATTTGCATTAAGTTAATTATAGCACAGAGTTTATTTTAATTCCTTTATTTAGACTTATATTTTCTTTCTTTAGTTAAAGGAAAAGTGACGTTTTTTACAATTTGAGCCTTATTTCGGTAAGTTGTTTTACTCACCCATATCACTTTGGTGTCATATGGAGCATTTCCGGAGATGTTTTAGATTAGCGTTAGGCTAACACCGTTAGCCTAGCGCGACTTATAGCCATAGCTCGGGGCATTCCCCGAGCATGTAATATGCCCCGTGCGGGCTCCAAATAACACAAACTTTAGCACTTTTCAAATCATAGAAGCTCGATGTCTTTAGTCTACGATTTAGTTTGAATCAAAAGTGGCCTGTAATCCGAGATTTATCCATAGTTTACAGCTATGCGTTCCATGTTTGGGTCCCGGGAGCTGAGAGCACACTCCGCGCATGCGCACTGGCGTCCTCATCTACTCGAAACTATGGCTAAATCTCGGATTACAGGCCACTTTTGACGAAACAAAATCGTAGACTAAAGACATCGAGCTTCTATGATTTGAAAAGTGCTAAAGTTTGTGTTATTTGGAGCCCGCACGGGGCATATTACACGCTCGGGGAATGCCCCGAGCTATGGATTAGCCTAACGCTAATCTAAAACATCTCCGGAAATGCTCCATATGACACCAAAGTGCTATGGGTGAGTAAAACAACTTGTTTTATTACCGAAATAAGGCTCAAATTGTAAAAAACTTTACTTTTCCGTTAATATAAGTCTGAATTACTTACACTTGGAAGAGACCATCGACGCCGAACAAAGTATTTGCCTTTTTGTTATTTTAATTAAGTTAGTAGTTGTAGTTAATTATTTAATGTAATTTCCCCCTCTCTTGTGTTCAGTTTTTTTGGCCCTCATGTATTTAAACGCACCTGTTGGAAGTTTTAGTTTTTGTTCTGTTCAGTTGGATTTAAGTTACCCCAGTTGGGCCTGACTTTTTGTTAATGATTTACTTAATTTGAGCCTTTGTTAAATTACATTTTTATTTGACTTTATTAAATTTAAACATATTTTTTATACCTTCTCTTTGCCTTTTTCGTTTGGTCCACTACACAAACGTTCCGTGTTGTTTGGCGTGCAAACTGTGATAAAATACATTCATATTTTAATGCTTTATTTTCTTTGTAATTAATTAATTGTAATTAACGTCCCACCCCTATTATTTATGAATTTGAATTGTGTGTTGCAGACGTGCAGCCTGACCATCGTGGATGACCTCCAGTCTCCGGTGATCGAAGGCGCTGAGTCTTTTGTGGTGTTCCTGAGCTCTCCACAGGGGGCAGTGTTGCAGGAGCCGTATGAGGCCAGCGTGGTCATCCAGGACACCTTCTTGGACAGTACGGACGATCACATTTACGATAACGACGCTTGATAATCGTCCTTTCATAATAACGTGAGTGTCGGTCCTCTCAGTCCCCAGTATGCAGTTTGAGAAGACGTCGTTCACGGTGAAGGAGAGGGACTCGGTCTTAAACCTGCCGGTGGTTCGGAGCGGGGACCTGTCCTTTAAATCGTCCGTGCGCTGTTTCACCCGCACGATGTCCGCCGCCGTCATGGAGGACTTCGAGGAGAGGCCCAACACCGACCAGTCCAGGATCACCTTCCTCAAAGGAGAGAGGGTACAGCTCCAGGCGTTTAAACCAAATCATATTTTCTTCACTTGTTTTAAAAAAAATACTAAAACCATAATGCACCAGGATTAGAAAATGGAAATCGTTAATGAAATATTATTTAAGAATGAAATATTATTTAAAGCCCCAGTGTGTAGGATTCGTGGCGCATAGGTGGATGGTGCTATTGCACTTTCTGTTTTAGCTATGGCAGACCTCGAGGGTCACCCGGGCGCGCCGTAACGCGGACAGCTCTCGTACCCGCGCACGAGCCGCGCGCCGCTACTGTATAAATAAAATGCGGTCCCGGTTATTTATTTATTTTCTTTTCTCATGAAAACACACATTCCCGATCATGTACCATGACACTCTACACATCAAATGAAACCTTACAGTCTCCTCTTTTTGACTATGCAATTCATTTCCCTGCACAACAAACACTCCCCGAGCACATGGGGCTTTTATACGGAAAAGCACAAAACGAGGTTAGCTTACCTTAGAATGCTTTCCACAGGTCAAACTCTGTATTTCACCATAAACTTGCTCTCAATCTGTCCGTAAGGATCCAGCGAATAAAATCCAGTAAAACAATTTAGTCCAAAACACGTGTTAGATCCATTACGGCGTCTGATCCGGCAGCATGCTTGTGTTGTTTACCCAAAACCACGAGCCTTGCCGAAGGTGAAGGCGGAGCCCAAATGTCCTTCTGCGGCTCTCGTATTCAAAATGGCTGCCTCTGCATGGGGAAGATCCCCCTTTTATGTGACTATATCTAAGTCCAAAAGAATACTTTGATTTCATGATGGAAGTGAAAAGGCTTGGAAAACAATGTATTTTTGAATGGGTATCTTCAATTTCAGTAATTAACGGGTAAAAATCTTACACACTGTCCCTTTAGGTACTGAACAATTGTTTCATTGTTTCAATGCTAGCGGTAGCAATAGCTTAGCCGCATTGTGAATGGAGATCCGCGGAGCCAAAATATGCAGTGAGCAGCCGCGGTCCCGCACAGAGCACAGATGATCACCACCCGAAAGCTGAATTAGTATTTAAACATGTCCTAAAGTCTATAAAGTCCATTTGATGCAGAAATGTTGCAGTGTTTTCGGCGTATTTCCACGTGTAAACGCGTATCGTGTGTTTTGGAGCCAAATTGCACTCTGTACACGAGCTCCGTAGAAACGGAGGTGTCCCGAACCTGTCCCGAAGGTCTCCCGAACGTGTCATGTGTCCAAGTAGAAGTTAAAAGTCCACTAGTGTCCTGTAGTGCCGCTTACGTATGCACGAGCTCCTCACAGCTGATAGACGTACAGGGAAAACTCCCTCAGCGCTCCTCGCAACGGGATTGGCGGGTGCGCGAGCGTCGGAAAATGATTTATACACGCCCCGTTTCTTTCCGCAAAAACAAGCCCATTTGAAATAAAAAATGTATGTTTTTAACGTCACTAATGCTGTTATCTGCAACATGGAGAGGCTTCTTCATGATCTCAACTAGCACATTCAGCAAAAAAACGAAAATCACAAATTTTGAAAAAAAAAATAATACAAAAATTGCATTTTCTCAGAATCTGTAATGCCAACATGAGGGCTCAAAGTCCATGGTGCGTCACAAATGTGTCAGCAGAAAAAAATAATCAAAAACCGTTTAATTATGTGTGTGGGACTGTCATGTTAGTAATGTTTCCTCCTCAAAAACAGACCTGGAGTTGTGTTTTGTTTCATTCACTTGTTTGAGTAACTCTTTATTATTCGTCTGTCTACATCTCCAAAGCTCAAAATGCTCTGTTCCACCTTGTGATGTCATGAAGAGGTAGTTTTCAAGTGAACAGCTCCTTTTTTAACCTTTAGTTCAGTAGAGACTGGCAATTCCAGGGCTGTGATTCTGCAGTGAAGGTGTGTGGAGTTTAAAAACACACTGGAGCACTTCCTGTGTCACCGCATGACATCGCAAGGTTTTTTTCAGTTTGAGAGAAGAATTCAGCCTAAATCTGCAGATTTGTGCGTTAAACATGTGAGAAAGAAATAAAAAAACACAACTCCAGGTCTGTTTGTGATGAGGAAACTTCATTAGAACAGAAGATAGTGTAATATGGGCCCTGTGAATAATGTAAATAAAAACAATTCTAAACAACAAAATAAAATAAATCATGTTTCTCTGTAGAGCATGAAAAGTAAAAGTTCTGAAACTAATAATATTCGTTTGTTTTTCTGTAGGTGAAAAACTGCACGCTCCACATTGTCGACGACTCTGTGTTTGAGCCGGACGAGCAGCTGCAGGTGCACCTGGGCTCTCCTCTGGGGGAGCACTGGAGCGGCGCCATGGTGGGGACCAGTGACGTCGCCACGGTAACCATCTCCAACGACGAGGACGGTGAGGCGATAAAGATATTTATTCAGTCGGTCGTCAACAGTGATGGGAAAAGTACTCCATTTGGTTACTTAAAAGTGCCTTGTGTAAATTTTCTGGTTGGTGGAGGGTCCGTCACCTGCTTGTTTCTATGGATACGCCTTTACCTTGCCTGAAATGTTCCACAGTGTGACATTAAACAGCTCTACTTTACATTTATTCAATTACAGGTGGTTTTAGAGCTCAAAAATACCTCGAAAAACAAACATTCTGACTGTGAGCAGGGTCGCCTCTCCACAGACCTGACCTGTAACTCGGTTTTTGGTCGTCATGGAGATTAAAAAGGTTTCAAGCCATGCCTGAAAACTTACACTATGCACCTTTAAAGGGCCCATATTACTCTATTTTACTCTATTTTCTGATATTTCTAAGTTGTTTTCTCATGATAAACAGACCTGGAGTAGTGAGCGGGGTCGCCTCTCCACAGATCTGACCTATAACTTGGTCTGGTTTGGTTTCCATGAAGATAGAAAGGTTTAATGCCATACTGTGGAACATTAAAGACAAAGCATTAACATCTCCATGGAGAAAAGCGTTTGAAGGACCTTAAACCAGAAAAGTTACACAATGCAGCTTTAAGTTACAGGAGCCAAAAATACTCAAGTAAAAGTATCACATGAAAAAATCTAATTTCTATTTCTGAAGTTTTTTTGAGTAAAAAGTAAAAGTATTTTGGACAGATTTGGAGATCTATTACGTCGTCACATGTATTGATTTTCTACCTGTTTTTATTTGTATATTTTTGTTTGCTCAGACTAAAAACTTGCTCATAATAAACCTCCTGCCACTTCAGCAGGTCTCAAACTGCAAGAAAAAATACTTTGACTTTTCAGTGCTTGAAATATTTAGTACAGGAGAAAGTCCAGATGGCTGCTCTCAAATGTAGTAAAAGTGAAAAGTACCCACCCTTTTACTTTTGTACTAAATTACTTTCCACAGTTGATGGTGAAGTACAAAAAGTGTCAAATGAAACGATTCTTACCCCTGTGCCTCTCAGCGCCCACCATCGAGTTCGAGCAGGCGTCCTACCAGGTGAGGGAGCCCCCGGGTCCAGACGGGGTCCAGGTCCTGAACGTCAAAGTGGTCCGAAGAGGAGACCTGGACCGGACCTCCAAGATCCGCTGCAGCACCCGGGACGGCTCAGCCCAGTCCGGAGTGGACTACAACCCCAACAGCCGCGTGCTCCGCTTCACCCCAGGTCAGACCACCACACACTTTTATATATATATAAAAGTGTGTGGTATATTATGGCATGCCGTTTAGGAAATTAAAGAATATATTGAATGGATATGTCTGAATATATAGAATGAACGCTTGAATATATAAAATGAAGCCTGAATATATAGAATGAAGCCTGAATATATAGAATGAACGCTTGAATATATAAAATGAAGCCTGAATATATAGAATGAAGCCTGAATATATAGAATGAACGCTTGAATATATAAAATGAAGCCTGAATATATAGAATGAAGCCTGAATATATAGAATGAACGCTTGAATATATAAAATGAAGCCTGAATATATAGAATGAAGCCTGAATATATAGAATGAACGCTTGAATATATAAAATGAAGCCTGAATATATAGAATGAAGCCTGAATATATAGAATGAACGCTTGAATATATAAAATGAAGTCTGAATATATAGAATGAAGCCTGAATATATAGAATGAACGCTTGAATATATAAAATGGATATGTCTGAATATATAGAATGAAGCCTGAATATATAGAATGAACGCTTGAATATATAAAATGGATATGTCTGAATATATAGAATGAAGCCTGAATATATAGAATGAACGCTTGAATATATAAAATGAAGCCTGAATATATAGAATGAAGCCTGAATATATAGAATGAACGCTTGAATATATAAAATGAAGCCTGAATATATAGAATGAAGCCTGAATATATAGAATGAACGCTTGAATATATAGAATGGATATGTCTGAATATATAGAATGAAGCCTGAATATATAGAATGAACGCTTGAATATATAAAATGAAACCTGAATATATAGAATGAAGCCTGAATATATAGAATGAACGCTTGAATATATAAAATGAAACCTGAATATATAGAATGAACGTTTGAATATATAAAATGAAACTTGAATATATTGAATGGATGCTTGAACGCGAGGCGGATGCACCACCGGCATGAAACAGGAAAGGAGGACACTTGTGTCCAAAAAGGAGTACAAAGGCCCTAAAGTGAGGACACCTTGTTTTTTGTTTTGTGTTTTTTTTTCCCTCGGGGAAAACAAAGAATGTGCGCTGAGAATGTCCACTGCTCGCACATTCTGCATTTCGGATGTCGCGCACAGGAATTTCAAGCATTACTAGTTGCAATAGAATAATATTTTGTCTTTAGGGAACAAGGAGCAGACCACCCCGGCTCACTGAGCTGAGGCGGGACTTGTTCCATCTCGCAGATGGCCATGTGGTCCACGGACTGCACTCAGGGCTCAGCGAGTATGCACCGCCTCGACTGCAGACTGGGACCACGCTCCGAACCGTGCACTCGATGAATTGGGAAACGGCGAACATCGCAGAGTAGCAAGTGTAAATAATGGGTGGGGATTTATGACGATTTATGCAACGAAAGGAGGACAAAACGTAAAAACGGAGGACACGTGACAGACGGCCGGACAGACAGCTCTAAAACCGGACTGTCCGGACGAAATCCGGACGAATGGTCACCCTATGCACTAAAGCCGTGTCCCAGTTCGAGGGCTGCAGCCTCCGTTGGCTCCATTTTTGGCCGCACGACGGCATGACACGGCCTGTCCTATTTCATACAGCCCAAAACACGGAGCGAAAACATGGAGCAAAAAGCCCGTCCGGAGAGCGGAGAAAACATGTGAGTATACGCTTTTAACTTTAGGAAATCATTACTAACACAACCGTAAATGTAAAATACGGCCACACACCACAAAACTGTCAAATAAGTTTTTTTATTTTTTAACTGCGTGAACCTCGGAGCTTTGAGGGAAAGTTTAGCTAGTAATCTGCTAACTCGATGGAAAGTCAGTTCAAACTTTCTTATTTGGACAGATGTCCATCAAACACTTTTTATATTTTTACTGTCAGGGGAAAAAGACTACAGAGGCATTAATGAAGCTACGAGGAGGAAACTCGTTTTCACGGACAGGGGACTAAACACTTGGCCAGTGTAGCTCGTATGATAAAACCCACATTATTTCATGCATTAAACTTAAAAGACACAGTTTGACTATATCAAAGTTTATTTTTACTTGTAAATCACGTAATATAAGCCTCCATTGTATGCATTTAATTCTGGGAATGCATTACTTGTTTTTTACAATCTGTGCATGTTTGTAAAGTGAAGAGTAAATACCACTGCCTGGACAGGTCAGATTTAAGATGGACATTAGGCTCATTTAACAGGTGCAGACACTGGTGTAGATACTAGACACCTGTGTCTGTTATGTTCATCACATCTAATGTAACAATGAGAAAAGTGTTTGAAATGTTTTATATGAATTTTCTTTTCTCCTCTGCAGCCTCCTATATGAGGACACAACACTGCTGGGGCCACAGAACTGTTGGCTGAGGAGATGCTCATGGGTCATGAAATTGGTCAAATGCAGAAGACAAGGTAAAGCTACTAAACTGCCCTGGAGGTGTGCTGACCCAGACGTCATGCTCATATTGAAACCATTATTTAAATAGTAAAAATACACATTACTCATATTTGTGGGATTCCTCTATTAATTTAGCTGTTTCGATTATTTAAACTAGCTTTGGATCTTGATGTACATGTACTGTGAACCTAATTTTCCTGTAATAGTTTTCTTAATGTGTGTGTAATTATGTTTTTACATTGCAGGACAGGACTTTGAACCAATCAGACATAAGACACATTCTGCTCTTCCTCCTCCAGAAGACAAGAGATGCAGCTTAGTGGCCCGAGTACATTGGATCATGTCTCCACTGTTTGTGTCCAGACTCACTGAGGAGGAGGTCCAGACTTAATTAACAGACAGTTAATGATGTTAACACCCTTTTCCATACATGTTGTTACCATTAGACAATGACACGATTTATCTATAATAATCAGCATTGGGGATATGATTAATTGACTAAATGGGTAAGACAAATAACAGTAACATAACATAGTAACATAGCATAACGGCTCAACTCAGACATTTCCTACATAACTATGTCCTGTGTCCTTGCCTTTGACTAGGAAGAACTTTGGATTTTAGCACACAAAACTCTGAATCTATGTCATGGTATTTCACGTCCTGTACATGACCACAGACAACATATTCGTAGGCGTCCAGTGACTTATAGGCTCGCAATTTCTCCCTCGTGTACACACTGGGTTTCTCTATTAAATAAGTATAAATATCTGGCCACTGTATATTAGGCCACTTGCCAACATCATCCACCCACTCACTGATTGCATTAGGATCTGGCAGTCGGACCCCATTTGCCAAAGTCAGCTTGTTCAGGTTACATTCGCGATCTTTTGACGAAAGTCCCTTTCCATACACTGACGAGTTGCGGAGTTCTGCCATGCTTCCGTTGCCAGCTGCGCGCGCAACCGCGCCTTTGTTTACTAACACAAAAAGGGTCTATAAATGGCTTATCTGTGGACATTGTAAATATAAGTTATATAGTAAAACCGGATAAATGTGACGAAGATGGTTCAGAGGAAACAGGACATTATTAATGTTTAAGTGACTGTGAGGGGCGGGATTCAAAAAGTTAACACTTCTTCCCATAACCCTTTGAGATACGTTTACTTCTGTAAAGAAATTATATTAATATGCCTACATGTACATGTATACGTGTAATGTATTATGTACTGTATATTGACTTTGTGACATACTCAATAAAAATTCATCATTCATTCATTCATTACAAATAAATGAGATACTGTACAGTTTATTACAAGTCATTACATTTTAAGTACTGTACAGCGGTGTAGGAAAATATAGATTTTTGCAGCTCCTCTTTTATCTTTAAATTTTCAGCTCGTAGTGCGTCACACTCCTGTCGCAGGTTGACATAGTCTGCCTGAAGTTGACTCTGTCTCAGGTTCAGATCATCATACACTGTCTTTGGAATTGGAAGATCCTCTTCACCTTTAAGATAGAAAAGTGAATAATTAGTACGTGGTGCAACCAGTGCAGTAAGTTTAAGTTGTAAGTGCATTCCAGGTAGTTATACGATTTAAGCAAAGAAAGAACATTCTTGGAAGGGATGGGTTTTCAAGAATTTCATCTTACAATCAATAAGTTGATTGTAAGATGAAATATATTCATACCGGGACAATGATCCAGGCTGCATTCTTGTTCTTCTTGGTTTAGAAGAAACAGAACTTGCTGAAGTGTTAGCTCTGTCTGCTCACTTCATGTTCCTATGGTACCTAACAAACAAAATATCGGAAATTAAATTAGCAAACATTAAAAGTGCAACACAGGACAACATTTATATGCACAAGCAGATTCATACCTAACCATTAAATAACCATAAATAAATAAATGAACAGTACAGTACAGAAGAGTCAAGTCAGAGTGCTAAGATAGCACCAAGATGCTTAGTGTCAGTGATAAAAGCAGCAGATGTAGTGCTTATGCAAGAGAAAACAAACTAAAAGGGGGAAAAAAATGAGAGGGGATAACTTAAATTACTCTTAACCTGCCCATCTTTGAATGAGGATTCTGGCTTTGTTTTCTGTACGAAAATACAGAAGGCACGAAATTAGGACTACCTGCAAATGTACATGTTTATTTACTAGCCTAGCCTGCTAGCTGCTAACCAAGCCTAACACCAGCTTATCAAAATTCAGCTACATTTCATTATTTATTTACATCATACAGGCAATCACTAATGTAAACCGGGCTTTCCAGCTAAATAGACAACCTTACCTGATATAAAGTGGGCGCTGCAGACGCGAGCATTTCTGAATATGTTTTCATTCCAGTCAACGCGTTTGATCGCCTGCAGCCACAGACGGCGCCTGTTGCTTTGAAATGGTCGTGATCCTCTTGGAATCCGGTAAAACTTTAGTCCGCTGGTAGAATATCGATTTTGGCAACCATACACACAACAACCAGACATTTTGCTGAAATTGGAAGCTGGAATGTGCTGGAAAAGTTCGTGTCTCTAAATGAATGGGGAGTAATGGCACGTCCATTGCCAAATGCGCGCGCAGCTTTTTTGTCACCGCCCCCATAAAAGGGTGAACGCTTGAATATATAAGATGGAACTTGAATATATTGAACGAACGTTTGAATATATAAAATGACACTTGAATATATTGAATGAACGTTTGAATATATACTTGAGTAAGCTTTTACACACATGTACTCAAATTACAAATAAAAAAAACATTAGTATTTTAATTTATTAAAAAAAACAACAACTATGGAGCATGTTTGGGTTGGTAGAGGAAACCGGAGTGCCTGGAGGAAACCCACCCAGACACAGGGAGATCATACAAACTCCACACAGAAAGGCCCGGGCGACCTGAACCTTCTTGCTGTGAGGCATGAGTGCTAGTCACTCAGCCACCGTGCCGCCAACAGAGGGAAAAAAAAAACATTACACATTTATACATTACAGATGAACAATTTACACATTTACACCCTCTACACTATTAACATTATCAAAATCTATAAAGCTCTCAAAAAATAATTCTAAAAACACAAATTTTAAAACATATATTATTATTACACATTATTACGCAACATTTACACCCTGTACACTTAACATTATCAAAATGTATAAAGATCTAAAAAAAATCTAAAAATACTAATTCTAAAAAATATATCAGTTATTACACATTTACACCCTCTACACTATTTAAACTATTTCTCAAAACCTAAAAATCTACTATTTCCATGTTCCAAATCTAAATATTTATAACAAAACTACACTACTCTTTACATGAATTTACAATAAATTTATAAACTAGGAACATTTACTACAAGTATAATCTGTGTGTGTAGAATCTGTATATTTGACACATTCGAAATGGGCACATCGAAGACACGTCCCACACTGGCGCCATCTTTTGTTTAGATGTCATTTGGTATGGTACAGCTAGAGGAGGTTGCCAGTATGAGCGACGCTGCCAAAAATTTAGTTGCAGCAATACTAGGCAGTGAAGATGCTATTAACACCCTTGCAAATGCCTGCCATTTTTCCAGCCAAAATACCAACGTTAATTTACATCGCTCTACGGACCAAGAAATACATGCTCTATTCAACAGAGGCAGACATCAGGCTAACTTTCTAAGTGACATGCCTGCGCCCTCACAGGCAATACCTCCTGTATTGCCTGTGAGGGCGCAGGCACCTGCCCCTATCTACAACCTGCGTCCCTATACACGAAAGGGCCCAAGACAGAAGAGGTAAGGAAATAATTTAATGCGTTTTAATTGCGGTCGAAAAAAGTTTAATTTCATTTTCGCTTATTAGTCACATCGAACAACAGAAATATCAGAGATATTAAACATGCTAGCATTAATTAGCGGCTAATTTTACAGTAATAAGGTTTTCTATTATCTTACTCAGAGGGAGAAGGTTAAGGAGAGAAACCATTCCAGTTCTCTCATGAGAGATGCCAGTGCATGTAGTGAGAGTTGAGTGTATGTTTCTGTGCAAATAGGATACTTTCCCCTGCCGGTATCGGAGATGTTAAACATGCTTTAGGCTAAGGCTACGTTCACACTGCAGGACTTAATGCTCAATTCCGATTTTTTGCGAGGCCGTTCACGTTTCCAGTTAAATGCGAATTGTATGTGATCTCCAGTGTGAACGCTAAACTCCACAAAAGTGTCCCGCATGCGCTATGGAGGACACGATGACGTCACACGCAGCGAACACGCTCAATGTTTACGGAAGTAGCCTAAAGTTGCTTTCGTACCGGAGCCAAAACATGCAGCTTATTTGTTTTAAGGAGAAGACGGAGAAGGAGAAGGACAAGGTTTTTGGGGCAGTTTTGTGCAGGGATGAAAGTGGCCAATCATGAAAAAAGCGGAAAGTCCCCCCCGCTGGAAAATTTTAAAATTCTGAAATTTGGATTTCTATATGCTATATGTTAGCAATAAAGTAAAACTGTACATAAAAGTACAAAAAAACAACACATTTTATTAACAGGTACTAGTAGTATATATTGGATTTGTTTTTGCTTTGCACTGTGTCTAATCAGAACGCATTGAGGAGGAGCTTATGCCCGCTAAAAGGCGCAGGTGAAAAAGCGAGGAGCGACGTGTTAAGTGAGGCACGGGCAGGTAGGATGAGGTATAGGATGTTTTATAAAGTTTAACCTGTGTACACGCAATGGTACACGCTATTACGAAAGAGCAGCGCGCGCTCGCTCGCTCGGTCCGCGGCTCCAGACACGGGCTCACGCGGCCCGCAGTTTAATACGAAGCTTAATACGAGATACACGTACTTTTGTTCTGAATACGGGACGATTCTGTTTTTCAAGGGACGGTTGGCGACCCTAAACACAACTATACATATATATACACCCAAAATCTTTCTCAACGAACTTGCACAGATGTAAAAAAATAAAATAAAAAATTACCCCGCAGCTGGAAAAAAAAGCGGAGATCCACTAAAAAACGGAACTCTTTCATCCCTGTTTGTGGGGCAGTGGCAGCAACGTCCGTAGAAATGAACGTGTTGGTGCGGAGTCACAGCCAGGAGTGGTGGGATTACTACATGCTTCGCCTCTTCACTGATACGGAGTTTATATACTATTTTCGCATGACGAGAAAAACGTTTGTGTACACATGTTTGTGTGCAAACGTTCTGCAGTGTGAACGTAGCCTTAGGCTTAGCCTTAGGCAACGTTCAGCCTGAAGTGACCCAAATCCGATTTTTTCGCCTCCTGTATCTGATCTTCTAATGACAGTCTGAACGACACAGATCAGATTTTTTTCAAATGTGATCCAGGCCACTTGGGCCACGTTCACACTGCAGCCTGAAACGACCCAAATCCGATTTTTTTGCCTCTATGCGACCTGTATCTGATCTTCTAATGACAGTGTGAACGACACAGATCCGATTTTTTCAAATGCGATCCAGGCCACTAGATATGTGGTCCTAAATCCGATACATATCCGATCTTTTGCCATGCGACTTCAGTCTGAACGCCCAGGTCGCATTCATCCGACCTGTGTTTCCTCCAATGAGAGTGGTACAAGTAGGCGTTCACAAATGTACACAAACGTTCTTCTCGTCATGCGAAAAGAGTACATATATAAACTCGTATATAAACTCGTTGCTGCCACTGCCCCGCAAAACGCCGTTGCCAAAACCCTTGTCCTTCTCCGTCTCCTCCTTAAAACAAATAAGCTGCACATGTTTTGGATCCTGTACGAAAGCAACTTTAGGCTACTTCCGTAAACATTGAGCATGTTCGCTGCGTGTGACATCATCGTGTCCTCCAAAGCGCATGCGGGACACTTTTGGGGAGTTAAGCATTCACACTGGAGATGACATAACCTGGGAAATCCCAGGCTGTCTCCGTTTATAGGCTACTGTGGGCCAAACCTAGCCTGGTAAACCACCCCCTCGTACTTCATGTCATTCTATACAGAGGGTCTGGAGTCGCTGTTGTTGAAATTCATGGACCGAGCAACTCCTAAACAACCGGCGAACAGAGGGAGGGCTCATGAGCCAGGACGTTGAGTCTGTGTGCTACATTTGAATTGTAGTGCGTAGGCAGGGTAATGGCATACGTGACGACTAGACGTTAGCCAATGGGTAAAAGCAGAGCCACTTGTTTTAAACTTCAGCAGAGTCCACACCTCCATGAAGAAACCGTTTCTCAGTGCAGTGACTCCAGACCCTCTGTACAAATGAAATGAAGTACGAGGGCCTGGTTTACCAGGTTAGGCTAAACCTGGTGCTTGAATTTAAGCCTAGCACCTGGAGGTGTTTATACTGGACTATTGGCCTAGCCCAGTCCAGTATAAACGCCTCCAGGTGCTAGGCTTAAGTTCAAGCACCAGGTTTGGCCCACAGTATAAACTATGGTTTAAAATGAATTCACTGTTAATACAATGGCCTGTTTATAAACAGGAAAGATAAGTGAATATACATGCATAAATGTAAAATGCAGCTCATATATAACTGATATTCTTTTATGTTTCTAAGGTTTCAGGCACAGTTAGGCAGTTCACATTCTGTACCTCAGTCTTTCACCAAAGAGGTCATTCTCCTCCCAGACCATACATCCACACAGGTGCCAAGGCGTGCCAAAAAAGCGTGGCTTTTTGAAAATGGACATATAAAATCTGCCTTGGAATTTGGCTGTGACTGGGACTCGAACAAAGTAATGCAGGCAATAACGGCAGCCTTTCAGCCAAATGTGGAGGGATGCAGGTAAACTTTTGATCTGTTTGTCACAGTTTTGCCTGTTTTGTCTTATTTGAATTTTTGCAACAATAACATGATATACTAAACTATATACTACTACTCTCTCTCTCTCTCTCTCTCTCTCTCGTCTGTCTTCAACTGTTCCTATCAAATAAAGATAAATGCATAGATGCTGAATATTGATAAATACAGTAAACTGAAGTTAGTTGAACTGAAAAATGAACAGAATGTAAATTTTTGTGTGCACGCAAATGATGTATTGAAACTAAAACCTTTCATTGTACTGTAGCGTGGACTTTAAGAAAAGTTTCATATACTGTGCTTTTCATTCCCTTAGGTTACAAATCTTGCTGTCATGCCACAACAAACTAGTTGAGCCATCCCTTACCTCCACACAGACTTTGAGTGGAGACCTTGTGAAAAAACTCTTTCACCAGAAGTCCATTTATGTCAGGCCTGACAAGATCATTTTAAGTGAGGAAAAAGAATCTGTAAGTAGTGCTGAAGATTTGAAGAAAAATATGATAGTGGCAGTGACCATGGCAGTATTTTATTTAACATTTTACATAATATAAAAGTTTATGATGTGTTGTTGTTAGTATAGTGTATTGGATCCAAAAAGGTTATTGTATTTATTTGTGTACATTGACAGTCATGGTCTGATGGAGACAGTAGCCATACAAACGGCACGGGTTTGGCAGAAATATCTGGCACTGACAAATGTGGTAAATATGTACTATTTACCACATCTACTGTACTTGCATCTACAAAGAAACTTAAAATGATGTTGGTTCTGTCTTGGGTTTTACACTATTATATCATATATTAAGTCTTTTTTAAAACTGGAATGCAGTTTAAGTCATATTTTGTGCAGAAAAAATGAAATTATACTAAATCTACCACATAATACATTTATTGTATAAGCCCAAAATGTGTTATGATGCTTATTGTCTTTCTCAAAAGTTAAATGTTAATCTACTATTTTCCCATGTTCGTACAGTCACTGATGGTGTGCCTGACATTTCCAAACAAGATCTCTCAGCCATCCCCACTGTTGAGGCCCAGTCCCTCTCCAGTAATGCGCCTTCCATCTCCAGTGGTGACGAAGTTATCTGGTGTTTTACTACCCAAGATATTTGCACCAATGCACCTTCCATCTCAGCTGAGACCCTCACCATGTCCACTGGTGCTGGTGCCATCACTGTTGATAAGACTCAGACCTTATTCAGTGGAACTTCTGCCATCTCCAGTATCTCCAGTAGTAACACTACCACTGTCAATGCTAGTGGTGACAGGCATTGCTTCTCTGCTAATAACACCTCTGGTCTGTCCCATGGTCCCACTCAACCCTGTGCATCAGGCAAAAGTTCATCCAGCACATCCTACAGGTACATCTTTTGTAATTTTTTGTCTTATTTCAGACTGTATTTTCATCTGCCTTTTTAAAAATCTGCCTTACAGTGCAATTTTGCATTAGAGTAGATGTACTTGATACTAGATGCTTGCGTCCCATTTTTATTATTTATTCATGCTTAAAGGTGAAATATATGACATTAATATAACAGCAACTATTTCCTATGTAAATATATCATGTAGTCATAGCATCCAGAACAGAGGAAGAAGTTACACTCCCCTCTGTGTGTGTTTTGATCTGAACTTCTCAGATCAATAAACAAACATTTGCACGTACGTAAAAGCATGCATATTGGTGCACGGGAGTCCATAGGTCTGCCCCAGTTCATTCCTTGACCTAGTGGTTGCGAGAAAGCTGGTGAATCAGTCATATATTACACCTTTAAATAAATCACTGTCCATTTGAGAACATTTAAGTTATTAGACCATCACAGAAATTCATAGTCTTGTGGTAATGAAATTGTCTGTGTCAACAAACATCATACATTTGTTATTATAAAATATTTTATTTTATAGCACATATCTTGACCTATTTGAGGAAGAATACCTCTCTGATGACCCTGATCTCCAGGAAGCCATTTCAAAGTCTTTGGATACCAGCGCAAGTGAGAGGTCAGTCTAAAATATTACATACAATCTAAGTATTTAAATTGTAATCCAAGATAGCAATAACTTATTGTCTAGCCTAGAGTTAAGTAGCAAAAGGCAAGCCTCAACCTACTGTAAAATTAATTAAATACATATTAATAACAATGTTGGGGATGTTGCTTTATAATTCAGCAGGTGAGCTATTACCAACATGTTTGTTGTATTTTTGATTGTTGTAGTGATTTAAAGATGCCTTTAGAGGGAATAATAGAGCGGATTGCTGCTAGAGTAAACAATGACAGCACTGTACGCTTCAATATCATAAGAAGAAGTGTGTGGGATGGAGCATCCAGAGCCATGGGCAGATCCAATTTCTCTCCCGAGAAGAAGGTCGATGTTAAGTTTACTGATGACTATGGACTATCTGAGGGTGCCGTGGACAATGGAGGACCTACTCCGGAATTTTTTCTCGACCCTGTCTATATGAAATCAAGGACAAAATTGGCATCTTTGAGGGTCCACCTAATGCCAAAGTCCTCACATGCAACTCCAAAGGTACTTATGATTAAATTGATTCATATTGCTGTAAGATGCCACTATTGGATTACTTTGGATCGAAAAATATATACTTCTTGCCTGAAATGATTAATGAGGAGTTCTGAATCTATAATATATTTTTTTAGTATTATTATTTTAAACCAATTATTTACCACGATTAAAAATGGACCTGAGTTCTCTAGCTCACACAGATGGGTGGCATTTTTGATGTACTAATTTGACATATGATATTTAATTTCTTTTGATAACAGCGATGAAAGACAATGGATACTTCTATGCTGGGCAGATTATGGCAATGTCAATTGCCCATGGGGGACAGAGTCCATGTTTCCTGTCTGAACTCTTGTATGAGTGTCTTCTAAAAGGTCCAGACAATGTAAAGGTCAAACTTGAACATATTACTGATGAAGAAACAAGGTCACAGGTGCAGTCGGTGAGCATATTTTTCTTTAATTCTGTTGTAGTATGAAACTAATTATTCATTTTGAATGCACTTATTAACTTTAAAGGTAAACAGTAAAGCTAACGGTTGTATTTCTTCATTCTACTGTATATAGTAGTCAACAAATTTACCATTCTCATATCCTGGTTTTTAGATCTTACAAGCGGAGACTGAAACACAACTGCATGGTGCAGTTGCACAGGCAGCCATCTTGATCAGTCTTGCTGGTCACAGTGTTTGCATAAGACTGGAAAACAAACAACAGACTGCTTTGGACTTGGCTCACTGGTATGTTCTCCAGCGGACCCGTGCACCTTTTGAAAGGTATGTTTATGTATGAGCACACATAATTGCATCCTGGCAGAAAAATTAAAAACACAAGAGATAAAAAAGGAAAGTTTACTTTTGAGTTGCTACCATACAAACTATGTTAACATTGTATATGAAAATTTTCAATGTTGATTGTAGACTTCCCTTTTATAGTGCACTGGTGTAAGCCAGATTATATTATTTACTTTGGCTAGAATTCATGTTTTTTTTGTTTTTGTTTTTTGATAGTTTCCAGTGTGACATGAACTACACATTACAATTTGTTTCCTTTTTATTAGGTTCAGAGATGGCTTAATGTCTCTAGGTGTTCTGGATGCTCTCCATAGATACCCTCTACAGATGAAGTGCCTTTTCGTGAAGGCTGAAAAGGATTTAACAGCGGCTGATGTGGAGAATCTCTTCCAGATCATTCACTCTGAAAGAGGGAGCAATGCATTCCAAGAAGAGTGCCGGACACTGGCTTTCTGGCAAGACTATCTTCAGGATGCTGAATGTAAGTTTTATATGTAGTATACAATTAGTGTTTCAAAAAGACATTCATAGTGGTACATGACACATCATAGTGGTACATGACACTGGCAAAAAAAACATGAATGAATCGTTGTAGTTTAATTAATCCACTGTATAAGACGGTTTATAGGCACAGTGCAGTTGCCTTTGAGCAAGGCCCTGTACCCCCAACTGCTCAGGGCACCATCGTATTGGACAGGCAGTCCCCTAACTCTGACATCTCTGCATACATTCATGCATGTGTATAGGTCCTATTTCTGCATGTGTTTCACAACTTGGTGAAAAAAATTATATTTCCCCTCAAGGGATTAATAAAATATTCCTTGTTGTTAAATTCAAAATGCATTCGTTTGGGATCAAGGTTTCATATAAAAACATAAAAAAACTAGTAAATGCACATGCATTCTTGGTTGTACTGGCTGTTGTATGCAAATGATCCTTTTCATTTCAAGTATACTTAATTACTTTGTGAAAATGCTGGTAGATGTAGTCATCATTTAATTGTGTTAACTCTCTTTTTATGTTTTACAGTTGAAAACGATGTCTGTCTGGAGGATATTCTTGTTTTCTTTACCGGATGTGACAGCATTCCAGCGCTGGGTTTCTCTCCAAAGCCAAGCCTCGAGTTTATCACCCATTCACGATTTCCACTGGCCAATACTTGCGGAAATGTTCTTCACATACCAATTCATGCCACATACAGTGCTTTCAAATCTGATATGGATTTTGCCATACGCAATTCACCAGGATTTGGAAGAGCGTAAGGGGTATTATTATGAAGAGATTTTAGATCGCGAGTTATGCTGAGTTTTTTTGTTTGTTTTTTTAAATAATTACTGTCATTTCATTTTGTTCTTCCTTGACCCAGAAATTTTAAAGGCATCAGGAAATGTACAGGAAAAAGTTCTTTGTTACATTTGAAGATATATTTCAACCCATCCATGGTTTTGTTTCAGATTTAATAATAATTTCACTTGAACTTTTAAGTTGATCAATGTGGGGCACTTCTGTTTATGTTGTAGCCAACTAGTCCTACAATCTGAACCATGATGCATTCATTATATGTTGTTGGACTACACATTCTAAGATGTCCCATCGCAGTGTTTGATTGTTTATCACCTCTATGGGCAGCAGGATAATTTACACAAAATACCGGTAAATGTTTTCTGCAGTAGGAGTTCAGGCAGATTGTTCCCTCAAATAAATGGTTCTATGTTTCTACTTTGTATGTGCTAGTTCATTGTCATTTAGTGTGTATTGTAGCAGGATATGTGCGTCATATTTTTCTAGAATAGATATTAGATATTTGAAAAATTGTATACATAATGATTTTTTAAGAACTTAACATGCAGGGTTAATCTCCATCAATAGGTTTACATTAATACATTATGAGTAATATACATACTATAATCAGCCGTGGACAGTAACCAAGTATTGTACTTTCAGGTACCTAACTTGAGTGTTTGCATTGGATGCTACTTTATACTTTAATTCTACTACATCTTTATACTTCTACTCCACTACCTCTCAGATACAAATATTGTACTTTATACTCCACTACATTTGCCTGACAGTTTTAGTTACGAGTTACTTTTCAGATTACAATTTTCATACCCTTCCTGTCCAGTGAAAAAAAATATACAGTACATAGCGCATATATATGGAGATAACATGTTTTATTGTAAAAGAAAAGTATTTTAAGCACATCTTCTGTCCTAGGACTCAATTTTTCCATTGATGTTCTTTAAAAGGCACAATATAAAGTAGATTAAATTGTCTTTTCAAATTGAGTCTTGTTACAAATTAACAGCATTTTCTCAAAATTACTTAATATCTGATTCTGTACATGACAATGTATGAAACCACAATAACTTATTAACAGCAACTAAATCACTAAACCACACTAAATATTTCTTTGAAGCAGGTTACATGCTGTGAGAAATAGATCTATCCCATGATTTCCATCATCGGTGAAGGGATTAACTGGCCTTAACTCCATGTTCCACTGGTGGTCATAAGGGTGTTGCACAGGAACATGATTGAGTAGCCTTTGATTTTCAGGAAGTTGGAGCATTCCCACTGTCCACAGTTGCAGTGGGGATTGACTCTCCATTGTCCTCAAGCTGTGATGGTTCCACTGGCTTACAAACTCATCCACAGATCTGTTTATTCTTGGCAGGTAAACATGGTGAAGAGCTGTAATGTGAAGAGGGTCGGTGCTATCTAAAAGTCCAACATTTTCCATAAAGATGAAAAGGTCTTTGAAGTATGCTGACACCACCCTGTTTAGTTCACCCCACAGTCTTTCAATTCGCTGATTATGAACACTACGTCCAACCATAAAACTTCCTTTGTTAGTCCCTCGATTCTCAATCATAAACCGCGCAACATCAATGTTCTCACTACCAGCATCACCTCTGACATGATGTGGGAGTCCAAACACATCAACAGCACCCTGGAAAAGTTGCAAGGCAGTCAATGCTCGGTTGTCTGTGCAACATCTTAGGTAGGTAATGCAGCGACTATAGCCATCAACTCCTCCATGGAACACAAATCCCCATGGATTTAATTTGTGATTTGTGTCAATATGCCTGAAAAAAGAAGGCATTTATTATTATTATTATTATTATTATTATTATTATTATTATTATTATTGATAAAAGAAGAAATTCAATTTGTCAACTGGACAAAGTTTGTTTGGTCAAACAAACTGTCCAGTTGACAAATTGAATTTCTTCTTTTATCATGGATTCTATCTGGACGACTGAGGGACTCTTCACGTATTATTATTATTATTACCATTATTATTATTATTACCATTATTATTGTTGTTATTATTAATAACCATGTCCTACATTTTTGTCTTCTTTTTTTCTTTAACAAGTAGGCTATTTCTACTTGATAAGATTTAACATGACATGTTCATGTTTTTTTTTTTTACATATAGTCTTGTATTTCTTTTCATGTAATGAAGCATGATGTTTACTATTTATTTTAGGCTACATTTGACCCACATAAATCCTTACATCAATCTACATGACTTGCTTTATTGACCAGCAAGGGAGTAGTTAGGGAGTAATGAGTGTAATGTTAATCAAATTTACAAAACACATACCACACTTGATTTGGGACAGAGACATTGTAGACCCTCCGCTGAATTGCCCTTCGTCCTCTTAAAGCTCTTCCCACTGGATCGACTATTCTCAAACGCTCTCGCACTCGCCATCGCTGAACTCTGATTCCTCTCCCCCTCAAACTACCTGTGATGTAGGTCTCTCCTGAACCAGGGGTTTGTCTAAAAATCTCAGTAATAAGATGATCAAGATCATCATTTGAAATGTTGGTGAAATTCCCATAGTCCACCAAACCAAGTTGTGTTCTGTGGTTGTAGAGTGTTCGAACGTTCACGCACAGCATCCGAGATATGGCCATCCAGCTGAATCCTAAATCCCGCATGTGAGTCAGCTGAGCAGCTGATATATTATACCTCAAAAGAGAAAAAGTAAAAAAAACAACAACAACAAATGTGTCAATTCGGACAGTGTGAAATAAATCTTATTACCTTGTAGCCTATTATTATTATTATTATTATTATTATTATTATTATTATTATTATTATTATTATTGATCTTGTTTGTAAGGTCTTGATTGTACCATGTACTAAGTGGTTATGTGCTCTTGGCTTGCATCAACCTCCATCCCCATACCCCTTTTTAATTTCTATCACTTACCTCTGCCTTCCTCTCTGAGATGCAGAATGTGTGTCCATACCATGTGCTTGTATATCAGCTTCTAACTGAAGTGTTATCTCCACCTGCATCTCCCTTAGAGACTCGTAAATTCCTTCAAGAATGATGTATAAGGTCCTTACAGCAATGTTTTGTTGATTATGATTACTCATAAGCGCTATGAATGTCACAATAATGGAAATATGATCCTCAAGATAACGTGATATCGACTCCAAACTGTTAGTATCATTTCGAGTATAACCTGCAGCAAAAAAGTTTTCCAGTTCAACAAAGTACTGGTATATTTCAGCTGACGCCATTTTGCAAAGCTAGGGAATTCAGAAGGCTTTCACTCTTTGGATTCTCAAGATTTCATTCCATATATTCAAACATTCACTCCATATATTCAGGTTTCATTCAATATATTCAAGTTTCATTCTATATATTCAAACATTCATTAAATATATTCAAGTTTCGTTTTATATATTCAAACGTTCATTCTATATATTCAGGTTTCATTTTATATATTCAAGCGTTCATTCTATATATTCAGGCTTCATTCTATATATTCAGGCTTCATTTTATATATTCAAGCGTTCATTCTATATATTCAGGCTTCATTCTATATATTCAGGCTTCATTTTATATATTCAAGCGTTCATTCTATATATTCAGGCTTCATTCTATATATTCAGACATATCCATTCTATATATTCAAGCGTTCATTCTATATATTCAGGCTTCATTCTATATATTCAGGCTTCATTTTATATATTCAAGCGTTCATTCTATATATTCAGGCTTCATTCTATATATTCAGGCTTCATTTTATATATTCAAGCGTTCATTCTATATATTCAGGCTTCATTCTATATATTCAGGCTTCATTCTATATATTCAAGCGTTCATTCTATATATTCAGGCTTCATTCTATATATTCAGGCTTCATTTTATATATTCAAGCGTTCATTCTATATATTCAGGCTTCATTCTATATATTCAGGCTTCATTCTATATATTCAAGCGTTCATTCTATATATTCAGGCTTCATTTTATATATTCAAGCGTTCATTCTATATATTCAGGCTTCATTTTATATATTCAAGCGTTCATTCTATATATTCAGGCTTCATTCTATATATTCAGACATATCCATTCAATATATTCTTTAATTTCCTAAACGGCATGCCATAGTATATATATATATATATATATATATACACTTTTATATATATATGTATGATCAAAGGAGAAGTTCAATTTGTCAACTGGACAAAGTTTGTTTGGTTGAAAATGTTTCGCCGCTCATCCGAGAGGCTTCGTCAGCTCTGGCCCTCATGCTGGTTAGACCCTGTTTATATCTAGCTGCAAGGGAGGAGCTATATATATGTAGTGTATTTGTGTCTGAAGCTTTTTTTCCTGAGGCTGTCAGACTTTTGAACAGTGCACTCTGAGTTACTCATATACATTTGACACACACTCATATGAGGAAAATAGTGAATAAAGTCCACTCCAAAACACAGCGCAAATTAGGGCTGGGCGGTATACCGGTTCATACTGAATATCAATGTTTTTTTTTTTTAATGATATGAATTTTTCATTTACCGCAATACCGGTGTGTGCATACAAAATGTTGGGAACACAGAGCGGCGGAACGTCGCGCCAGGGAACTGTTTTGCAGTGGCATGAGAGCGGTGGAAGCGTAAGCTGTGTCCCAATTTGAGGGCTGCAGTCTCCGCTGCTTTTTCGGCCACTTTTTTGGCTCCCAGACACGCTGCCCAGACACGCTGCTAACGCTAATGCTAATAACACGCACCGGGCAAATTACGCACACGGATCAATAACCCTTGAACTGGGACATGGCTACAGTGTGTGTTGAGCGGTGAACAACATGGACGTTGTTGTTAGAAACAGAGGAACTTATACTGAATAGAGGAGCCGTGTCAGTTGTGTGGAAGTACTTTGGCTTTAAAAAATCTGACACTGATCAAACAAACATATTCTGTAAATGTCGTCGGGCTAAAGTTGTAGCGACTCAGACGTCACTCAAAGACGTCTGAGTCGTCTTTGAGTGACGTCTGAGTCGTCTTTGCTAAGGGGACCGCCTACGTCAAGAAAAGCAAACGGTGGAACGATATTACCAACGCTATTACTGTCCACTTCGCCAAAGACATGGGACCACTTAGTCCTGTTGAGAAAGGAGCTTCAAGGAGATGATTAAAGCTCTGGACCCAGATATGTTTTACCAAGTCCAATTTACTGCTAAAGCTAAAGCGGGCCATCAAACCCTACGCAATCGTACTTGAGCACAGCAGGGTTCTAAAGTCCTCGAGTGAGCTTAAATCGCCCTTAAGTCCATCCATTTTGTTTATGTTATGAATGCTGTTTTGGTTACATTTCTAAGAGTCCTCCTTTTTCGTTTTAGGAATGGACCACATCGTTTTTAAGGTGGAGATCTTGTCCAATGAAGACCGTGAGTGGCACGAGTCCCTGTCATTGGTCCTTGGTCCCGACGACCCGGTGGAGGCGGTGCTCGGAGACATCACCGTGGCAACAGTAACCATTCTGGACCAGGAAGCAGCGGGCAGCCTCATCCTCCCTGCCCCGCCCATCGTGAGTGCAATGAATGTCTTTTTTCTTGTGGATCAATAAAGTTTAAGTCTAAAAACGTGTGTTCTTGCGTCGCAGGTGGTGTCTCTAGCGGACTATGACCACGTGGCGGAGGCGACTAAAGAGGGCAGTAAGAAGAGCCCCTCGCCCGGGTACCCTCTGGTGTGTGTGACGCCCTGTGACCCCCACTACCCCAAATACTCAGTGATGAAGGAGCGCTGTGACGAGGCGGGAATCAACCAGAGCAAAGTGCACTTCTCCTGGGAAGTGGCCGCTCCGACCGACACCAACGGAGCCAGATCTCCCTTCGAGACTGTGACGGACACGACTCCCTACACGAGTGTCAACCATATGGTGAGGAAAAGAAACACTCAAGCTTCTTAAGAATCAAGTTTAATGAAGTTATAAATGAAGTTAGGAATAATGTTATGAATGAATAAATGAAATTAGGAATGACAGACACTGTGTCAGTCATATGGTGAGGAAAAGAAATACACTTTGTTCAATATTAAGGTTCTTATAAATGAAGTTTAATGAAGTTATGAATGAAGTTATGAATGGATGAAGTTATAAATGAAGTTATGAATGGATGAAGTTATCGATTAAGTTATCACTGAAGTTATCAATGAATGAATGAAGTTATGAATGGATGAAGTGATAAATTAAGTTATGAATGAATGAATTAAGTTATGAATGGATGAAATTATGCTCCCTACACGAGTGTCAGTGATATGGTGAGGAAACGGTGCTCTCAGTTCAACAGTAAGGCTTCTTATAAATGTTATCACTGAAGTTATCAATGAATGAATGAAGTTATGAATGGATGAAGTTATAAATTAAGTTATAAATGAATGAATTAAGTTATAAATTAAGTTATAAATGAGTGAATGAAATTATAGATGAAGTTATAAATGAATGAGGTTATAAATGAAGTTATAAATGA
Source organism: Paratrypauchen microcephalus (assembly GCA_036785185.1). Lineage (NCBI taxonomy): Eukaryota > Metazoa > Chordata > Actinopteri > Gobiiformes > Gobiidae > Paratrypauchen > Paratrypauchen microcephalus. The sequence continues at coordinate 2,755,220 of JAVJIX010000107.1, read as the reverse complement.
GTGAATGAAGTTATAAATGAAGTTATAAATGAGTGAATGAAGTTATAGATGAAGTTATAAATGAATGAAGTTATAAATGAAGTTATAAATGAGTGAATGAAGTTATAAATGAAGTTATAAATGAGTGAATGAAGTTATAAATGAAGTTATAAATGAAGTTATAAATGAGTGAATGAAGTTATAAATGAAGTTATAAATTAATGAATGAAGTTATAAATGAAGTTATAAATGAGTGAATGAAGTTATAAATGAAGTTATAAATGAGTGAATGAAGTTATAAATGAAGTTATAAATGAAGTTATAAATGAGTGAATGAAGTTATAAATGAAGTTATAAATGATGTTGTGAATGAATGAATGAATGAAGTTATAAATGAAGTTAAAAATGAGTGAATGAAGTTATAAATGAAGTTATAAATGAGTGAATGAAGTTATAAATGAATGAAGTTATAAATTATGTTGTGAATGAATGAATGAAGTTATAAATGAAGTTATAAATGAGTGAATGAAGTTATAAATGAAGTTATAAATGAAGTTTTAAATGAGTGAATGAAGTTATAAATGAAGTTATAAATGATGTTGTGAATGAATGAATGAAGTTATAAATGAAGTTATAAATGAAGTTATAAATGAGTGAATGAAGATATAAATGAAGTTATAAATGAGTGAATGAAGTTATAGATGAAGTTATAAATTAATGAAGTTATAAATGAAGTTATAAATGAGTGAATGAAGTTATAAATGAAGTTATAAATGATGTTGTGAATGAATGAATGAAGTTATAAATGAAGTTATAGATGAAGTTATAAATTAATGAAGTTATAAATGAAGTTATAAATTAATGAATTAAGTTATAAATGAAGTTGTAAATGAGTGAATAAAGTTATAAATGAGTGAATGAAGTTATAAATAAATGAAGTTGTGACACTGACACAGACACTGCTCCCTACATGAGTGTCAGTGATATGCTGAGGAAACGGTGCTCTCAGTTCAACAGTAAGTTTCTTATAAATGACGTTTTCAGGGTGATGGGGCAATTAAAATGTTAAAGTGTTATGGCTATTATTGCTAATCTTGTTTTTTTTTTAAATTAGCTTTAATGGAATTGTACTTAAGATTTTGATTTGAAATTCCATAAACTTGACCTACATTTTCAAACCAAATATACTCTAGCTTTCACCGATAACAATTCTAACGCTGATTTTTCTCAAAAATTAAAAGCACTGGACATGAAATCCAAGTTGTTGTTTTTTTTACAATTTGGTCTTATTGTCCAATCAGAACGCAGAACGAGCCTCACGTGAGCCTCTCATTGGCGTTGTCAGGACTCTGGAGGTTCTGAGCTTCAGGTGAGGCCTGATCTGTCCATGAACTGAGACTGAGACAAACTTGGACATGTCTCTGTCTGCAGGTCAAGGCTCTGGGGACACAGGTTTAGTTGTGCTTGTAGAGGCTTTTTAAATCCGTAAGAGATCAGGATTCATACAGTTCTTTTAAAATTATTATTTTATTAAACAGGAAAAAAATCAGCATCTCATTTCAAAACCTGTGCATGTTCCGAGGGGCTGATACGCGCCCTTGTACTTTGTCTTAATTAATTTCTGTTTGTCCAACTTGTGAAAAAAGGGATTTCTCAGGCTCATGGACATGAAAAACATGAATGTAAATCTGTGAAACACTTTAGTTTGAATTGAGAGTCATCTTAGCCAGGCATTTTAGGAAAAACAGGCCAAAACACAAAGTCAAATCACCTGTACTCACCGTACCAGGACTGAGCATTGTCTCATTACTGCACAGTTTGCAGTATTTGTAGTATTGCATTATTGCAGTATTTGCAGTATTTGCAGTATTATAACGTACCCTCTGTCCTGTGCAGGTGTTGGACAGTATCTACTTCTCTCGGCGGTTCCATGTTCGCTGTGTGGCTCAGGCTCGGGATAAGGCCGGACACTTGGGGACTCCTCTGAGGAGCAACATCGCCACCGTGGGGACGGAGGGCGCCATCTGCCACACGCCGGTCACCACGGGAACGGCACGAGGCTTCCAGGCGCAGTCCTTCATCGCCACGCTCAAGTATCTGGACGTGAAGCACAAAGAACACCCCAACAGGTCAGAGCGGGCTGGAGAGGCCGCTTTGGGCATTAGGCAGGAGGTTTGATTCCTGAAATACTCAGTGCATATTGTTTTTGTTTCCATGGGCAAGACACTTCACCCATCTTGTCTACAGTATGTGTGAATGTTGTATGTGTGAGTTGGTCCATCACACTGTCAGCCCCAGGGCAGCTGCAGCTTCAGAAGGAGCTTTACCCTAACCCTCACTCCTGTTCTAGTGTCTCAGATTTAAAACTCTTTCAAACTAACAGTTTTCCCTGAGATTTTCTGTATGTCAGTCTGGCCCAGGGCAGCTGTGACTACAGTGTTACCACCGAAGAGTGTGGAGTGGATGAATAATGTTCTGTAAAGCGTCTTTGAATGTCCAAAAAAGCACAATATAAAACTGATCCATTATTATTCTTTCCATTGTTTGTAGGATCCACATTTCGGTGCAGATTCCTCACCAGGACGGGATGCTGCCCCTGGTGTCCACTCTGCCCCTTCATAACCTGCACTTCCTCCTGTCCGAGTCCATCTACAGGCAGCAGCACGTGTGCTCCAACCTGGTCACGCTCAGCGACCTCCAGGGCATCTCTGGTAAACACACTCAAACTCACTCAAGCTTTTCTATCTAAGGAGAAATGGATCAGACGGTCACTGTTGTCTGTTCTATTGAGACTTTTTAACTTTAGAGTAATAATTTGGTTTTATTCAGTACACTATAATTACATCTGTGTAAGCCCTCTGTCGTCAGAATCCATAGAAGGTAGGATCGATATCAAAGGAGAAATTCAAATCGAACACGTTTCTCAGCTCATCCAAGCTGCTTCTTCAGTTCTGGTCAGATGCTGGTGGACCCTGCCTATATCTGCCTGAAGGGGGCGCTAACTACTCTGAAACTATAATTACACCAACGCATTTTTTCAGTAATATCACCACGTGGTCCTGAACTAGTTGCATATAGCAATATTTGGTTGTCTGTTTGCAAGCCCCGGGGTCTAAACATGGCGCCCATCCAAATCACCCGGCGAGGTACTTCCTGTGGCTCCCTGCCCATTGAGCATGTGCAGTACTGCTCTTTTATCACGCGGGCACATGCGCGTGAACGTGACCAATGAGCGTATCACATGATCACTTTGACCAATCAGAGCGAGAGGAGCTAGAGCAGAGCCGGAGCGAACGATTAAAAGGCTGCAGCAGTGTCGTCCATTAACACTGACTTACCGCTGACCGTGTCCTCTGAGCCGAGTTCTGCCCCGGTTCTGGAGCTGACGAAAGTAGTTCCGGCAAGTTAGCAGGGACATTTAATAAAGCTTGTTTTTCTTCTCAAAACAATATTTGTCCTAAAAGTGATATATTTGTATCACAAAACAGCTGTCCATGAAAAAGTCAGAAGTTGTAATCGCTTGATGCTATTTTCTCTTGAATCATATCACTGCGCATCTATTATTATTATTGGCCTGTTCACTTGTAAACATCCACTTACAAGGAACCGGGCAGGACTCGGCTCACAGGACACGGTCAGCGGTAAGTCAGTGTTAATAGACGACACTGCTGAAGGGGACGCCATACAGATTCACATAAAAAAAAAAAAACTAAAAAAAAAACGCACTATCCCTTTAAGACAACTGAAGGACTTTGAGCTGAGAAAAGTTTATGATCTAAAAATAGGTCAAAATTGCCACAAAATCTGTCATTTTTGAAAACTGTAGGTGCCTTGTCAGCTCCTGTCCCTGTCTGTGTTTGTGATTACTTTGCGTTCAAAGGGAAGGAAGGATTTTTCATTGTAGTTCCAGTGAGCGTCACTACACTAACTCCAGACAGCTTTAAGCTAACAAGACCCTATCCCAGCGTTTTTCAACCTTCACTTCGCAACCACACGAGGGGTCTCCTGGAATTCAAACGGGGTCGCCTGAAATGTCAGGAGCAGTGCAGTCACAATAACTAGTGATGGGCAAATGAGACGGAGCTCCGGAGCACGTCTCTTCTTTCTTCTTTCTGAAACTGTCTCGCAGCAGCCGCTCATCTGACCAAAGTGTCCAAGTGTCGGTCCCTCCCCCCGCTGCTTCGCTCTGCGTGTCAATCGCTTCAGTGTATCGAAGCGTTTCATTGGCTCAGCGAATGTTCTGCTCTGTGACTGGTTCACAGTCTACAGTATAAAAGATGCACCAATATTTCTTTAAAAATTTGGGTAATGAGGAGTATTGCGTGACGTTAGTAGTGATTTTGGTGACTTTTGGCATTTGTTTCATTTTCGATGGCATCTACAAGTGGAAAAAAGCGATCCATTTCCATCCATCCATTTGGGAACTTCCCAAATCATGGTTTGTGTGTTGGTGTGCAATGGTTAAATTTGTCCATTAGAGGTCAGTGTTTCTCTGAGGCCTCAGACACGTTGAACCATTTCACACAATATTGTGACTGAGGCTGAGACTGAAAAATTATTTTTTTTAAAGTCAATGGGGTCGCCAGAAATGTGTGATGTCAAAATGGGGTCACAGGCCAAAAAAGGTTGGGAACCACTGCTCTATCTAGTTATTTTAATAGATCCATGTGATTATTTTGAGGTGGAAATATTTCCCATGTGAACTCTGCCCCTCCTCCCTCAGAGTCTGGTTTCCTGGACGACGTCTCCTTCGACAGCATCTCCCTGGGCCCTGGATACGACCGGCCGTACCAGTTTAACCCGAGTGTCCGTGAGCCCAGGACTCTGCAGCTCTACAAACACCTGAACCTCAAGAGCTGCATCTGGACCTTCGACGCCTTCTACGACATGACCGAGCTCATCGACGTGTGCGCGGGGTCCGTCACTGCAGACTTCCAGGTACTCGAGACGTCGGGCTGTTTCTGGAAGTTTTCGTAGAATAACATGTGGAAATCAGAATTTAACAGTTTGTTAAAAGTGCCTGTGACAGATTAGAATACTAACGTCACTAAAACACAGTTAGGACGATGACATTTTAGATTTTGTCAAGAATTTCATACCTTTTTTCCCTTTTTTTTAAACTTCTTGGTTGGAAACCGCATCGCACTCGTCGTACAATGGTCCACATCATAATGTACACTGACAGGATTATTGGAAGAATAAAATATAACATAAAAATAGAGGAAAATACCTTTATTTTGTTGGTTTTCTTTGTAAGTTTTTAAAGTGAAACGTGTTTCTTGCGTAAATTCTGCCAAACTTTTCTCCACAGTGTGATGTCATCAGTGTGTTGAGAACTCTACCTCCTGGAATTTTCATCATATTTTTCAACTTTTCTTCACAAACTGCGTCTTTATTGGTGTAAAACTATAATTTATATTTACAACAGGTATTATTCCACCCAGTTAAGTCAAAATTAGAGAATCAAACGCATTTTAAACTTGAAAATTGCTCTCAAACAGATTAATAATCGAAACAGATCCACTGACTTCTTGCAGAACTGATAACTCCATGTATGAATTCCATGTGTGTTTTTTGTTTTTGAGCGAGTGGAGATAGGGGGTAGGTGAAAATAGATTTTTTTTTTTTTAAACACAAATCACTCAAACATGCACGAATCAAAATGCAACGCTGAGTAAACTATTGATGAGGGAATATTGTTCTTGTAACACAATATTTTCTGTATTTGGAAGGACTGTAAATGTTTTCACAATCAGAAAATTTAAAAAACTAAAATGTAGAAAATAGATCATATTTGTAACGTTTGGACATCATTGTTGTTATAGTGACGGTGTGTTTGTGTTCCAGGTACGTGACTCCGCCCAGTCCTTCCTGACGGTGCAGGTTCCTCTGTACGTGTCCTACATCTACGTGACAGCTCCTCGGGGCTGGGCGTCTCTGGAGCACCACACAGAGATGGAGTTCTCCTTCTTCTACGACACCGTGCTCTGGAGAACAGGTAAAAGATCAAGGAACGAGGAACAAGGAGAGCGTTTTGTATAAAATGAATTTCAAATGTTGAAACGCCGTTGGCTGATGTTTTTTATAATGTCGTTTCCATAAAAAACACACCTGGAGCTGGGTTTTAACGCACAAATCCTTGCGATGTCATGTGGTAATACAGGAAGTGCTCCACTGTGTTTCTAAACTATACATACCTTCTCTAGAATAATTTGGGATGATTTCAGCTCCGGAATTGACAATCTCTACTGAACTAAAAGTAAAAGGTATCTGATAACTTGAAAACTACCACTTCTCTTAGCTTAGCCCTGGTTTAGACCTGGTTTAGCCCTGGTTTAGCCCGGGTTTAGTCCTGGTTTAGTCCTGGTTTAGCCCGGGTTTAGTCCTGGTTTAGTCCTGGTTTAGTCCTGGTTTAGCCCTGGATTAGTCCTGGTTTTAGACCTGGTTTAGGCCTGGTTTAGTGCAGTTTTTGTATGATTTTCCAAGTCTGCAGTATTAATCCATCTTTAGCCCTGGTTTAGCCCTGGTTTAGACCTGATTTAGGCTTGGTTTAGCCCTGGTTTAGCCCTGGTTTAGACCTGCTTTAGTCCTGGTTTAGGCCTGCTTTTGTCCTGGTTTAGCCCTGGTTTAGACCTGGTTTAGACCTGGTTTAGGCCTGGTTTAGCTCTGGTTTAGCCCTGGTTTAGACCTGCTTTAGTCCTGGTTTAGCCCTGGTTTAGGCCTGGTTTAGGCCTGGTTTAGACCTGGTTTAGGCCTGGTTTAGCTCTGGTTTAGCCCTGGTTTAGACCTGGTTTAGCCCTGGTTTAGCCCTGGTTTAGCCCTGGTTTAGCCCTGGTTTAGAACTGGTTTAGCCCTGGTTTAGCCCTGGTCTAGTGCAGTTTTTGTATGCAGTATTCATCCATCTTTAGTCCTGGTTTAGTCCTATTTTTTCAACTCCAGTGTGTTTTTAAATTCCATACACCTTCATTTGGTTGAAGCCCTGAAAGTCCTGAAGGTAAAAGGAGCTGTTGACACGGAAACTACAGCGTCATGACATCACAAGGCGGAACAGAGCATTTTGAGCTTTGGGGATGTAGACAGACTAATAATAAAGAGTTCCTTAAACATGTGAATGAAACAAAACACAACTCCAGGTCTGTTTTTGTGGAGGAAACAACAGACTTAAAGCTCACATGAGTCATTTTTTTTATGTTATAAATTCTATGGATTTTTTTTTAACTGCAAGCTATCATGAAATTAATCAACTCAAAAGGTATGAAAACATTAACTTGTCCCGCATTGGACATTCATCCTCTTCATAATTACAGTCCTCATGTCAGAATAATTAGACTCAAACAAAAGTGTTTGAAGGATGTGCACAAATTTAAAATCTCATTTCTCATTTACTTTAGTGTGATCTGGCTTGCCCCTCCACAGACCTAGATTGTAGAGACCTAGACCTGGATTTGGCTTCCTGCTTGTCTTCATGGAGATTGTCACTTTGCCTGAATATTCCAAAGTATGGTTTTAATGAAATGGCCTATCTCCATGGAGATGAACAGCCTTTAGTAATGTTTTTTTGTTTATACAGAGTGTGTAGTTCTCCACAGCTCCTGGTTGACCTCTGTGTTCCACCTGCAGGTATCCAGACAGACAGCGTTCTCTCAGCCCGACTCCAGATCATCAGAATCTACATCCGAGACGACGGCCGCCTGGTCATTGAGTTCAAAACGCACGCCAAGTTCAGAGGTACCACCATCGCCTACCAGTACACAAAACATGGCCCTGCCTCTGCTGTCCAACACATTCTAACTGTCCGTGCGCCCCCTGCAGGCCAGTTTGTGCCGGAGCACCACACCCTGCCCGGGCACAAGTCTCGCCTCATGGCCCCGGACCACTTGGGGGGAATGGAGTTTGACCTGCAGCTGCTGTGGAGCGCTCAGAGCTTTGACTCGCCGTACCAGCTGTGGAGGGCGACCAGCTCCTACAGCAGGTCAGAGACACGAGAAACACTTTTGATTTATCTGTAGTGTTCACACCACTTCTGATTTATCTGTAGTGTTCACACCACTTCTGATTTATCTGTAGTGTTCACACCACTTCTGATTTACCTGTAGTGTTCAGCTGGAATGAGGGAGGGCAAAATGTCTGAGTCTGTTGATGAAAACCATATCTGGAGGACAAAAACTATTAAAGTGTATAATTTGCTCATCAAAGCCGAGGCCACAATGACATAAAATATTAATAGTCAAAAATAGGTCTGAGGCACTCCTTGTGAGAATAAAAAGCCTTTATTTAGAACATGGACAGAAGCCTACACTTTTAGACATGCAACGTTTTCTTCGGGGCTTTAATGGAAGTACAATCAGCGGGGGCATGTAAAAACCTTTGGACATGTGACATCACATAGATTATGTAATAAAAGAAGTAATCATTCCTGGACATGAACATGACCAGAGCTACTGACATGTTTGTCACTGCACGAGTGAACACTCTGCAGCTGTACTAAGAACTTTAATGTACAATTTTATCAGCAGACTGAACAAATCAGACAATGGAATAATAATGGCACTCACAAATTTGTGACTCAATACGATGTCAGTCTAACATGTGGAGACACTTTTAAAAACATAAATGTTTATTAGAAGCCTGATGATGCGTGAAAAGTCCCTCAGTCGTTCAGGTTTTCAACCAAACAAACTTTGTCCAGTTGACAAATTGAACTTCTCCTGTTATCAAGCCTGATGATGCTGTAGAAGCGAAACATGTTGTTCGCTCTAACCTAATAAAGGATAAAGAATAAAGTCAAACAAGTGTGTGGTAAACCTTTTTATGGAATCGTTGAATATTCCTGCTGATACCTAACCTGGGAAATCCCAGGCTGCTTTGCACGATCGTTCCGATCTGAAAGACAGCCTGGCAACGAGGCTAAGCGAGGGCTCCTGAGCGGGGGAGCCAATCAGAGAGCGGGGAGGGGTGGAAAGACGGTGACACGTACTACGCGACAAACGGAAGCAGGTCCACCTTCTCTCATATTTATCTTACGCAAACGGCAGTAATCGTTCGGTGCCATTGTTTAATCGTATTTTTGTTTTACCTTCTGTTTTCGCGGCGATTGGGGAAAATGGCGGCGTTTCCTTCTCTTCTCCCCCGGTCATTGAGTACAACTGACATGATTGGCTATGGACTACTTATACGCCAAATGATAGACATTCGTAACGCCCAATAAACGGCCGTTGGCGATCGTAAACCACACCTCCGCTACGAGATATTCAGTAGCTGGCTCCCAGACCATATATCACTTGTGATATGGTCAGGTGTAAACCAGGCAAGCTGTTACCAGCATCTGGAAGCTGTGCATGGACTCTTGAACTTTTGAATAAATGTTTATTGTTTTGATTGTCACTTGTCTGTTTTAAAAAAATGAACCATGAGTCCGGAATAAAGATGAATTGAACTGATTTTCATATGAGCACAAAAACTCTTAACTGTACTAAGCTGCGCATGTATTTGAAACAGGAAGGACTATTCCGGGGAGTACACAGCGTTCCTGATCCCATGTACGGTGCAGCCCACTCAGCCCTGGATCGACCCTGGAGACAAGCCCCTGTCCTGCACTGCCCACGCTCCAGAGAAGTATGGACCTGCTCTGAGAATACCTCCACAGAGCAAACGTACGCTTTATGTCCCGTGTTTGTGAAGGATTAACCTGGATCTCCTCTGTTGTGGATCAGGTTCCTGGTGCCCATCGCGTTCCAGCAGACGAACAGGCCCGTGCCTGTGGTCTACTCCCTCAACACAGAGTTTCAGCTTTGTAACAACGATAAAGTGTTTCTCTTGGACCCCAGCTCCAATGATGTGTCTGTCAACGAGATGGACTACAAGGGAGCCTTCTCTATGGGTACTGAAACTGGACTGAAACAGGACTGAAACTGGACTGAAACTGGACTGAATCTGGACTGAAACTGGACTGAAACCGGACTATACCAAGACTGAACCAGGACTGAACAAGGACTAAACAAGGACTGAAACAGGACTGAAACTGGCCTGAAACTGGACTGAAACTGGACTGAAACTGGACTGAAGCAGGACTGAACCAGGACTAACCCAGGACTGAACCAGGAATAAAGCAGGACTGAACCAGGACTGAACAAGGACTGAACAAGTCCTGAACCAGGACTGAACCAGGACTGAAACAGGATTGATCCGGGACTCAAAGTTCAAAAGTTCAAAGTCAGCTTTATTGTCAATTCTGCCATATGTGTTCAACATACAGTGAATCGAAATTTCGTTTCTCTCTGGCCAAGTAGTGCAAAAAGACAGTGTACAGAATACAATATGAAGACAAAACACAAAAAAACTATCTAAGACAGAGATCTAAAGTTAAAACTAAAGTCTACGGTCTAAAATCTTAAAACAGTGCAACATAATAAATAACCTATACTATATACAGATTTCCAAAGTGTGCAGTGTGCATCAAAATGTGCAATGGAAGATACAGCAGTGAATTGGTCATGTGCAGTAGAATGTGCATTGGAGTTAAGATAAATAAAAATAAGTGTGCAACAGTAGTAATTCTAGTGCAACAGGAGTAAACAACAGTACTAAAAATTCCAGTAGTAAATGTGCAATAACAGTAGTAAACAGTGCAACGGGGGTAAAAATCAATAACAGGAGTAAACAACAGTACTAAAAATTCCAGTAGTAAATGTAAGTGTGCAAGTGTGCAAGTGCAAGTGTGTAAGTGTGTAAGTGTGGGACTGATTATATTATCAGTTTTACTGTAAAAGTACTTGTTTCAGCTAAAAGTGTTAACATGTTGATCTATTTTATATATATAATTATGTCTGTTTTATAACTAAATCATTCTCACTGAAGGTTTTGTACATAAACTGAATGTGAACATTACAGTTTTGTGTTCAGATGAAGTGTTTTAGCCCCGTATCTGTGGCTCCCCCTGCAGGTCAGACTCTGTACGGCAGAGTGCTGTGGAATCCTGAGCAGAACCTGAACGCCGCGTACAGACTGCAGCTGGAAAAGGTTTATCTGTGCACGGGCCGAGACGGATATGTGCCTTTTTTTGACCCCACCGGGACACTGTACAATGAGGGCCCCCAATACGGCTGCATCCAACCCAACAAGCACCTCAAGTACCGCTTCCTGCTGCTGGTACGGGACCATCACCAAATTCTTTGAGAGCTAAGGTTACACCTGTAATGGCAGGTATATACTGCCATACACTTTATCTTGATATATTTCCTGATAAATATTTCCAGGACCGTAAGCAGCCCGAGGTGTGTGACAGATATTTCCACGACGTTCCCTTCGAGGCCCACTTTGCGTCGGAGATCCCAGATTTGCAATCCATGAGCTCCATGCCCGGAGTGGACGGCTTTACCATGAAGGTGGACGCTCTGTATAAGGTCAGGCTTAACACGAGCAACACGCAAACTTTTTAGTTCAATGAAAAAACTGTGATAAAAGATAAAAGTACTGGTCACTGCAGCTCAGTTTTTTACAATAACTGAATTTTCACATTAAGTAAACAGTCTTAATACTACTGATTTACAAGTTTTACATAATATTATGTTGACATACTACTAGGGCTGGGCGGTATACCGGTTCATACCAATACTTTTCATTTACTGCAATACTGGTGAGTGTGTGCGTACAAAACGTCAGGAACGTCATGCCGGGGGACTGTTTTGCAGTGGCATGAGAGTGGTGGAACCGTAAGCTGTGTCTCAATTCGAGGGCTGCAGCCTCTGCTGCTTTTTCAGCGGCTCCGAAGGCTGCGAAAGCTGTAGCCCTCAAACTAGCCTCCGCGGACCACAAGGGACATAAGACAGGTCCACAGAGCCGCTCGCAGCACCCAGACACGCTGCTAACGCTAATGCTAACAACACGCACCACGCAAATTATGCACACAGATCAATAACCCTCGAATTGGGACATGGCTACAGTGTGTGTTGAGCATTGACGTTGTTAGAAACAAAGGAACTTATACTGAAAAGCGCGGCCGGATCTAGAAATGAAATGTTTTCCTGCCCACCCAATTTTTGCCGCTTGCTCCGCTCCGCGTCCCGCTGTCTGCATGAACACGCGCTGCACGTGCTTCTCCGCAGCGGTGTAGCAGGCTCCATGTGAAAGCGCAGTGGAAGCAGCCCGCTGTCCGACCCGTGTGCTCCGGTTCTCGGTGTGTGCGTCAAGCCGCACGTACCACGCACCGCGCGCACATCCGCCTCTATAATAAAAGCGCGAGTTTTGTTTTTCCAAAATAAAATGTGTTTTTTTATTCTAATTTTCTGGAGTCTGAATCATCTCCACAAGTCACATCCATCAATGTTTTCCCCGATCAATTCATTTTTCTATAATTTCATTTTTATTTCATCATCAATCCAAGGTCCTGTTATTTGGTATTTGTAATTTTCCTGATGTCATATAGAATGCTGGGCATAGTAATTGATTAGTAGTAATAGCCTGGCCATACCTTTGATATGTTAATGCTCTGTTGGCCATACATTAGAACAGCTTCTTAACCACAGAGCAGCAGCCCAAACTTAGGCCGTAAGTGCCACCTTGAGGGCCACAAAAAATTTTCTATTTTGCACTAGTGGGCTGCGAGGGCCGTGGGACTGTGTAGGATATCAACTGAAGACACCAGGGATAGGCTATGGTCAATCTAAAATGCACTAGAGTGCAGGAAATTGCATCTAAGAAATCAAAAATTTTGGGCCCCAAGCCACTCTGCACTGGAAAAACTGGGCCTCAACGTCAAACAGGTTAAGAACCCCTGCATTAGAAGAAAAATGTTCCACATGAAACTCCACACTATGCCCCACCAAAATTTTGAAATGCCCCCCCCAATCTGTGCAGTCTAGATCCAGGCCTGCTGAAAAGAGGAGCCGTGTCAGTTGTGTGGAAGAACTTCGGCTTTAAAACATCTGACACTGATCAAACAAAAATATTCTGTGAATGTTGTCGGGCTAAAGTTGTAGTGACTCAGACGTCACTCAAAGACGACAAGAAAAGGAAACGGTGGAACGATATTACCAACACTGTTACTGTCCATTTAGACATGGAACCACTGAGTCCTTAGGGGTTCGATCCCCGGGTCGCCCAGGCCTTTCTGTGTGTGTTATCTGTGGAGTTTGCATGCATGGTCTGGGTTCGATCCCCGGGTCGCCTGAGCCTTTCTGTGTGGGGTTTGCATGTTCTCCCCGTGTCTGGATGGGTTTCCTCCGGGCACTCCGGTTTCCCCATCAACCCAAAACATGCTCCAGGTAAAATCCTCCAGCTTAGGTCCTGACCAAGCAATAAGATCATGGAGATGGGTCCCCGGGCGCCTGAAAGACGAGCTGCCCACTGCTCCTGAAGGATGGGTCAAATGCAGAAACATAATTTCCCTACGGGGATGAATAAAGTGTGTCTTCTTCTTCTTCTTCTTCTTCTTCTTCTTCTTCTTCTTCTTCTTCTTCTTCTTCTTCTTCTTCTTCTTCTTCTTCTTCTTCTTCTTCTTCTTCTTCTTCTTCTTCTTCTTCTTCTTCTTCTTCTTCTTCTTCTTCTTCTTCTTCTTCTTCTTCTTCTTCTTCTTCTTCTTCTTCTTCTTCTTCTTCTTCTTCTTCTTCTTCTTCTTCTTCTTCTTCTTCTTCTTCTTCTTCTTCTTCTTCTTCTTCTTCTTCTTCTTCTTCTTCTTCTTCTTCTTCTTCTTCTTCTTCTTCTTCTTCTTCTTCTTCTTCTTCTTCTTCGGAAATGGGGTTAACACCTAGTCATGCATGAAAAATTTTGAAAATATACCGTGATATCAATTTTTGGTCATACCGCCCAGCCCTACTGAGACCTCCATTTCTGTTCAAGGAAGGATTCTCTTTCTTGACAAAAATAGCCTCTTTAACTCCCCTCTCAAACCAGTTCTTTTCTCTGGCCAAGATCTGGACCTCACTGTAATAGGAGTGGCCCGTGGCTTTTAGGTGGAGATGTACGGCAGACTGAGGTCCTTTTAGGTGGAGATGGACGGCAGACTGAGGTCCTTTTAGGTGGAGATGTACAGCAGACCGAGGTCCTTTTAGGTGGAGATGTACAGCATACCGAGGTCCTTTTAGGTGGAGATGTACGGCATACGGAGGTCCTTTTAGGTGGAGATGTAGGGCATACCGAGGTCCTTTTAGGTGGAGATGCACGGCAGACCGAGGTCCTTTTAGGTGGAGACGTACGGCAGACCGAGGTCCTTTTAGGTGGAGACGTACGGCAGACCGAGGTCCTTTTAGGTGGAGACGTATGGCAGACTGAGGTCCTTTTAGGTGGAGACGTACGGGAGATGTACGGCAGACTGAGGTCCTTTTAGGTGGAGATGTACGGCAGACTTAGGTCCACTCTGGCTCTCATGTCTGTGTTGGTACATCCTCTTGTGAAGTGGCTGTTTTGTTTCTTCAGTGTACTTTTTAAGTTGTTTTCTTTGTACAGCGTCTTTGAGTGTCTAGAAAAGCGCTGTTTAAATAAAGTTAAAGTTAAAGTTAAATAAAGTTTATTATTATTATTATTAAATTATTTTTTACTTTGGTGCAAACAGTTGGTAGCTTGTGGCCAGTGGTAAATTAAAAAAAAATGTCTCATGTCATTCTTGTGGTCCCAGTCCACTCCTAAACCTGTATTACTCATAATAACATTTGTATTTGTAATTCATGACTGTTTGCAGGTGGAGGCGGGGCATCAGTGGTACCTCCAGGTGATCTACGTCATCTCCCCCGACTCTCACAAAGGCTCCAGAGTCCAGCGCTCCATCACCTACCAAATCCAGCCCCAAGTCCCGCCTGAGACCCTGCAAGAGTCGCCGTCCTCATCCAGACGTAGACGAGACCTGGTGGACCGCTCCGGCAAACTCACCCTGGACGAATCCTTGATCTACGACAACGAAGGCGACGCGGTGAAGAACGGCACCAACATGAAGTCCCTGCGGCTGGAGGTCATCCCCTCGGCGTCCTACACGGCGCACGTGGGCAAGTCCGTGGGAGGGAGCGTCGCCGCGGTGACTGTGCTGATGCTCGCTCTTTTAGCGGCCGGGTTCGTGTTCAGGAAGTGCCGGAAAGCGCACAAAGCCAAGCAGGCTCAGAAGAACTACGAAGAGTACCCCCTCAACACCAAAGTGGAGGTGTGCCTGGACAAGTGCGTGGAGAAGAACTTCGGGAGCAGGCATTGCACCGTGAGGAACGTCAATGTTCTGAACCGCAACCAGGACAAAGTCAAGGTCAAACAGGTGAACTTAGAGGTCAAACTTCGGAACAACCTGAACGACGGGACCGAGGTTTAAACACAACTCAGTAACTTTGATTTTTTTTTTTTACTAATTTTTTCATGTACACTGCAAAAAGTATCATCTAGGTAAGTTAAAATGACTTGAGTAGATTTGACTTGACAAGAAAAACTGTCGCAAGTGATTTTTTAAAAACTGAAAATGAGGAAAAACAAAGAAAAAGATCAACAACTCTTAAAGCTGCACTGTGTAACTTTTTTGGTTGGGAGTCCGTCACCTGTTTGTTTCTATGGATACGTCATTTCTCCGCCTGGAATGTTCCACAGTGTGACACTAAACAGCTCTACTTTACATTTATTCAATCACAGGTGGTTTTAGAGCTCAAAAATACCTAGAAAAACAGGGATTCTGACTGTGAGCGGGGTCGCCTCTCCGCAGATCTGACCTGTAACTTGGTCTGGTTTGGCCTCCATGAAGATAGGAAGGTTTAACGCCATACTGTGGAATATTCCAGACAAAACAATAACATCTCAATGGAGAAAAGCCTTGGAGCATTTCCACCAGAAACGTTTTTTGCCACTAAACTATCTAAAGTTCCTTCTTCCTTTTTTGTTTTTTTGGGCAGTTTTAGGGTAAATTCGGTACTTTTGCAGCTTTGTGTTCAAAACATGTACAATTCCAAGTACTATGTGACATCACGCATGACTGTTCTGATTAAAGTAATCGAATTAGCATCGATTCTGTTACACTCTGCTATATTGGCTAAACAGATTGGACCTGTAACTTGACCTGATCGTCTCATCACCTACTTATCGCCATGGAGATAGTTTAATGCTATAATGTGGAATATTTCTGGTAAAACAATAACATATCCATGGAAACAAATCAGTGCTGTGCACCTTCCACCGATAAAGTTACACATAATCTCTGAATTATTTTACTTGTCAAGTCAAATCAAGATTATATTTTCTTAATCCATGT
Source organism: Paratrypauchen microcephalus (assembly GCA_036785185.1). Taxonomy (NCBI): domain Eukaryota; kingdom Metazoa; phylum Chordata; class Actinopteri; order Gobiiformes; family Gobiidae; genus Paratrypauchen; species Paratrypauchen microcephalus. Next base: position 2,739,031 of record JAVJIX010000107.1, on the reverse strand, counting down.
AATTGTAACTTATCTAGGCGTCGCTTTTTGCAGTTTAGCGCCCCCTACATTTCAGAGTAAAGCACAATTGTAAATACTCTAATGATATGATATGATAACCTCCATCTTATTCAACAATCCAAACTTGATTTTTATCTGAAAAGTTACTGAGTTCTGCTTTAACATCGCAAAATGAAACGAAAGAGGTATTTTTTTGTAAAGGGAAGTTTGTAAGTATTTTTATAACAAAAAGGGAAAGGGAGCGATTTGCAACTGCGTAACCTCAGGAACCACTCTCTCATTTTGCTGCATTTTTGAGAAGTTTTAGTTTCACATTTACAAATCTTTAGCAACACGACACAAAATGGAGACACACTACGACGTAAATCACTATATATATATTTTGCTAACCACAATAACAATGTTTTTTTCATTCTGTGTCAACATAAAAAAAAGTACCACTTTATAATATCTACTCTTTAATTAGTCTTAATAAAGCATGAACAAAAATGTATGAAGAAATTGTGAAATAAAAATGATTCAAGCTTAGCAGCTACTTAATTAAAGGCGCTGTATCTGATTTTTAACATCTTAAAACTGTGAAACACAGAACTAGTCCATTTTAAACGGTTTGCAGTGGTCCAAAGTCATTAGGAGCGTCCTAATTACTCACATTGATGAGTTTACAAGCATTATTTCACAACTTTAAGAAGCTGCAGCGGTAATGCTAACGCCAACTAGCATACTAATGCCAACTAGCATGCTAACGCTGCAGTTCCTGATATCCGGACGATAAAACGCTGAATAATTCGATGCAGACGACGGCACGCAGCAGACTTGGACTTTGCTCAAATACATGGAAAAAAAATGTATCCTTACCTTATGCACTTTACGCAACTTTAAGGTAATGCTAACAACAACTAGCATGCTAATGCCGCACTTCCTGATGATCGGAAGATAGAATGCTGAATAATTAGATGCAGAAAACAGCACACACTCACTTACTTTGGGCTTTCTTTGCTCAAATATATGGAATAAAAAGTTATCCTTCACTTACCTTATGCGCATTTTGCATTTTTAAGAAACAGGAGCCATAATGCTAACAACAACTAGCATGCTAACACCGCACTTCCTGATAATCGGCCAATAAAATGCTGAATAATTAGATGCAGACGACAGCACGCAGCAGACTCAAATACATGGAGTAAAAAGTTATCCTTCACTTACCTTATGCTGTTTTCACAACTTTAAGAAGCCGGAGCAGCAATACTAACAACAACTAGCATGCTAACGCCGCACTTCCTGATTAGCAGACAATAAAGCGCCGAATAATGCGGACATGCTTTCGCCTTACTTCGACCTTCTTTGCTCAAATACATGGAAAAAAAAGTTATCCTTCACTTACCTTATGCACTTTTCACAACTTTAAGAAGCCGGAGCAGTAATGCAAACCTCAACTAGCATGCTAACGCTGCACTTCCTGATTCTCAGACAATAAAATGCTGAATAATGCGGACATACTTTCACCTTACTTTGACCTTTGTTTGCTCAAAAACAAGGGGAAAAAAATATCCTTCACTTACCTTATGCACATTACGCAATAGAGCGGTAATGCTAACAACAACTAGCATGCTAACACCGCTCTTCCTGATTCTCAGACAATAAAACGCTTAGTAATTAGATGCAGACAACCCACAGCAGACTTCAAGAACTGCTTGTACAATATATCTGCACTGGAGCGACACACATTTTGTTCAAATACATGGAAAAAAAGAGAAAAATAAAATGCTAACGACAACTAGGATGCAATAAAACGCTTTAAAATTTCAATTATTTTGATCTGGGGAGAAAAACTTTGCTCAAATACATGGAACAAATTTGTGTACAAAGCCCTTACGTAGTTACTAAGCTTGACTCAATCTTAATAAACCTTTTTTTTCATTATCAAGGCTAATTAAAATGTAGATATTATTATAAAGTGTTACCAAAAATCTGTCTCGCTGCTAGTTCGATCACTGGAACCCGAGCACTTTTCAAGTCATTTCAACTGTAAACGAACTGAAAAAATGAGTTGTTTCTGACACTGGGCAGTGGCATAACGCGTAGCTACTGAAATGAATTGAATCTCGTTATCCCAAGTGCAATTACGCCGAACCCCAAGCTTTTTCGCGCATCGTCAACCCTCCCCGAGCTTGATCCTGTAGGCCTATTCGCAAACGAGTACGAATCAAAGCACTAGAGTATGATATGGAAAAAGTATCACCACGTTCTGCCTTACTCCAGTCATTTGTACCGTCGTGAAAGCCGATTATGTTTATGCGTTTGCTGAAAACCGATCAAAAAGTGCCATTTTAAACACAGGTTCGGGTAAGACTTTGAATGGAAGTCAATGGGAAGCAGCTGGCGTAGAAACCAAATATTTACGTTTTAAATCGGAACTAAACCAAGACTTATTGATTGATTGATTTATCGCATCAAGACGAAAGTATGGACTAAACCAGGATTAAAAAAGTAAACGACTAATCCAGGATTAAAAAAGTAAACAACCAGGATTAAACCAGAACCCAAACAGGATTAAACCAGGACTCAACCAGGATTAAACCAAGACCCAACCAGGACTAAACCAGGACTAAACCAGGACCAGGACGAAACCAGGACTAAACCAGGACCCAACCAGGATTAAACCAGGATTAAACCAGGACTAAACCAGGCCTCAACCAGGACTAAACCAGGTCTAAACCAGGACTACACCAGGTCTAAACGATGACCCAACCACGACCAAACCAGGACCCAACAGGACTAAGCCAAGAGCCAACTACCACCCAAACAGTATGAAACCGGCTAAACCAAGACTCAACCAGGACTAAAACAGTGCCCAACCAGGGTTAAACCAGGACTAAACCAGGACTAAACCAGGACTAAACCAGGACTAAACCAAGGGAAAGGGAAATGATTATAAGATTGACTTACAAGATTGACCATAGGTGGGTAGGGTGAGTTGTGAGCGTTCCATTTGGGGGCGCTGTTGACTGAATGACGTGAAGGTGAAGGTTAGAGTTCGGGTTGGGGTTAATGTGTTTTTTAGCAGTAAAGGTCATGTAAAGTTGGAAAAAAGTGAGTTAAAAAAAAATATATATATATATTAAACATAAAGGTGCAGGTTTAAGATGGTCACAAAATATTTAAAATATATATATATATATATATATATATATTTTTTTTTTAAATAATTAAATACATTTTAAACTCAAATTAGGACTAAACCAGGACTGAACCAGTGGCTAAACCAGGACTTAACCAGGCAAAAAACATACTAAACCAGGACCAGGACTGAACCAGGACTAAACCAGGACTAAACCAGGATTAAACCAGGATTAAACCAGGACTAAACCAGGACTAAACCAGCACTAAACCAGGACCCAAACAGGATTAAACAAGAACTAAACCAGGACGCAATCAGGACTAAACAAGGACTCAGTCAGGACACAACCAGGATTAAACCAAGACTAAACCAGGAGCCAACTTGAACTAAACTATAAACTAGGCCTAATCCCGGACACAACCAGGACTAAATCTGGACCCGAACAGGATTAAACCAGGACTAAACCAGGACTAAACCAAGACTAAACCAGGATTAAACCAGGTTTAAACCAGGACTAAACCAGGGTTGTATTAAGTAGGCTCTACTGTTTTTTTATGATTAAATAAATTCTAAACTCAAATTTGATTCAATTAATAAAATAAAATATCCCTTAATTATTTCACTTGACAAGCTTTTCCATTGACTTCCATTAAAACGCCAAAACATCTTAACCTGATCTCTCTACCCTCATTAAGTTCAAAATAAAACGTCCAGTTTTTTATTATTATTATTATTATTCGTTTTTTTTTTATTTCATGTGATTGTAAAATTTAGAAAAAAAATAAAATAAAAATCTGCCATTTTGGACATTAAGCACATTTCAAAGCCTTACAAAGTGTCCAATGAACTTCATCCAAAGACGCCACATTTTCTACTCGTTTTTACGACGAAATGTCCCACGTTGGTGTATTTTATTTTGACGTCTGCTTATGTTTATGTTAGCCTCTCGACTTTTATTTTGAAGAACACATGACTGAGCACTGCTGTGTAAACTCGTGCCTATTTAAAACACCGGGGGAATGAGATCTATATTTTTGGTGCTATGATTTTTGTGATATGACGTATGCCTGTATTTGGTGCCTTTTTTAATAATGAAATAAACATGACATTTTTAAATAATAATAATTTGTGTGACGTTCGTTTGTGGAAAGAGTTCTACATGTTTTATTTTGGACTGTACTTTCAAAATAATGGTTGACACGAAGAAAAAAATAATCTCCGGAGTTGTGTTTTGTTTCATTCACACGTTTGCGGAATCCTTCATTATTTTTGTTAGTCTTTCTGCATCTCCGAAGCTCAAAATGCCCCGTTCCAACTTGTGATGTCATGGAGTGGTAGTTTCCACGTCAACATGATTTGTAAATATTTCTTTCTTTAAAGGGTCTCAACCACGACTAAACCAGGATTAAACCAGGACAAAACCACGACTAAACCAGGATTAAACCAGGACAAAACCAGGACTAAACCAGGACTAAACCAGGCCTCAACCAGAACTAAACCAGAATTAAACCAGGATTAAACCAGGACAAAACCAGGACAAAACCAGGACTAAGCCAGGATTAAACCAGGACAAAACCAGGACTAAACCAGAATTAAACCAGGATTAAACCAGGACAAACCAGGACTAAGCCAGGATTAAACCAGGTCTCAACCAGGACAAAACCAGGATTAAACCAGGACAAAACCAGGACTAAACCAGGACTAAGCCAGGATTAAACCAAGACAAAACAAGGACAAAACCAGGACTGAACCAGGATTGAACCAGGACTGAACCAGGTCTGAACCAGGACTAAACCAGGACTAAGCCAGGATTAAATCAGGTCTTAACCAGGACTAAAACAGAATTAAACCAGGACAAAACCAGGATTAAACCAGGACTAAAGCAGGACTACACCAGGACTACACCAGGACTAGACCAGGACTAGACCAGAAGTAAAACCAGGACTAGACCAGCACTAGACCAGGTCTCAACCAGGACTAAACCAGGACAAAACCAGGATTAAACCAGGACTAAACCAGGACTAAACCAGGATTAAACCAGGACTAAACCAGGATTAAACCAAGGTTAAACCAGGACTAAACCAGGACTAAACCAGGATTAAACCAAAACTAAACCAGGATTAAACCAAGATTGAACCGGGACTAAACCAGGACTGAACCTGGACTAAACCAGGACTAAACCAGAGTTGTATTATGTAGGGTCTGAGGTACTTTGTTGCCGGTGTTGGTGGAGTTCGGTGTGAAACAGATTTACGCTCACACCTGCGTCTCCGTCCAAGGACACGCCGAGGACACGCCCACTCCTCCGATTGGTCAGCTCCAGTCACGCTTGGGTGTGTTTAGCCAATCACAGTGAAGGGTGGAAGACTTTTACCATCTCCAAAACCGTGTGAGAGTCTGTGAAAACATGACGTGTTTTTGACATGTGCTCTTCACAGATCAGAAACATGTGAGCGACGTGTCCAGAGGAGGTGTAGACAACTTCACAGACTAGACCAGGACTAGACCAGGACTACACCAGGACTACACCAGGACTAGACCAGAAGTAAAGCCAGGTCTAAAGCCAGAACTAGACCAGGACTAAAGCCAGGACTAGACCAGGACTAAACCAGAAGTAAAGCCATGACTAGACCAGGACTAGAGCAGGACTAGAGCAGGACTTGGTCTTTCTTCTTGCTGCTGTAAATCTCTGTCCTGTGAGTAAACAGGAAGTCTCTGGTCTCTGTTATATTTGTGTCACTTCCTCCTGTTGGGAGTTTTGGGGTCCTGGGGCATTTCCACATTTCTGTCGTTGTGTCTGTGTTTAATGGAGGTGGACGTGTCCTCCTGGAGGTGGACGTGTCCTCCTGGAGGTGGACGTGTCCTCCTGGAGGTGGACGTGTCCTCCTAGAGGTGGACGTGTCCTCCTAAGGTTCACACGAGTAGATTTACATCAGATGCATCAGAGCGGCTCCTGCAGCACCAGCCTCTGGATCTTCTCACGTTTAAACACACAGTGGTTTTTATCGCTCACATGTTCAGTCGGATGGATTATGTTTTAAAACTTTACCAAAGTTAACAAAGACAAAACTTTAACAAACCGTGGCTGTGGTGCTCACATAGAATGCATCTACGTATCTCCATGGAGAATGTTCCGTAGTGTTGTTTTAACACTGAAATCAGGCAGGCAACAGGCTGCTTCAGGAAGTTCTGTACCTTAAAGTTTATATCAGCAGACAGTACGAGTTCTAGGGCCACGGCCCAGGGGAACTGGGCCTAGTTCCCATGTGAGCCGTTTTATTCAGAAATATGCCTCAATTAGAATGGCCCACAAAATACTAAATAACTCTGCACCAGCTCCTCTTAAGAACTTCATCAAGTACACATCCACAGTAACAACACGAACCACACGAGCTTCCACCAACAGCCAATGCAATATACCAAAACTCAAAACAACATTCGCACAATCTTCCTTTTCCTACAGAGCCATTAAAGACTGGAATGCTACACCAACTAATCTCATAAATCTAACGGACTATTCCACCTTTTCCACAGAACTGAAAAAGTGGCTGTGGAATAATCAAAACTGCCAGCACACACCACGTTAACCAGCAGGTTATACAGTAGTGAATCCGTTCATCCGTTAATACAGCATTGAAATCAAAAATAAGAATGATGTTTTTAATGTGTTATGGTTATTGTGAATGATATGGGGTGTAAATAGTACATGGATGTGTGTGATTGTGTGTTTTGGGTTCATGTTAGTGGGTGTATATTATGTTTTGCTGTGTTACTGCGTAATGAGATGTGTGTCAAAGTTAAATGTGTGATGCTGTGTGTGTGTATGTGTGTGTTTTAAGAGAAAATCTTTGATTGTTTTTAATGATATAGACCGTTGTTTTTTATCCATGTAACCAGGGACTGCGGATGGAAATTAGCTTTGTAGCTATACTCTGGTGCAGAACATCTCTGTCTTTGTACATAATGGCTCTGTACATTGTCCCTTCAAATAAAGACTAAACTAAACATTAAGCATTAAAACATTAAAAGTGTCCACAAGTCTGGTTTTCCTTTAGCCACTGTTTCAAATGTTATTTAAAGTGTCCAGTATTGGAGTCTCTCTTATTGATGATGGGAGAGAGTTCCAGAACTTAGAGCCTCTGACTGAGAGCACAGTTTGTCCGAATGTAGTGCGTCTGTGTGGGACCTCACAGTTCCCCTGGGCCGTGGCCCTAGTTCCTATCCCACTGACAGTCTTTGTTTTGATAAAATCCTGCAGCGGAGGAGGAGCAAGTCCATGTAAAACTTTATATATAAAACAACCTTATTTAAAGGGATATGCCACTCCCAGGTCAAACTTGGGCATCTCCCCACAGTCCAGAGACTAAAATAAGTGATGGAAAGCGTTTTCCTGGTCACCCAGCCATTGTCCGAGTCTGTCAGCACTGACCGCCGCGCGCAGCTGCAGCTACTCCGCGTTAGACTGGAGGCTAACGTCGCCAGAGAAAGATTTCGGCCAAAAGGAATGAATTTGCTCGATGCTTTTCCCAATTACTTTCTGTGTAGTGCGCATTCATATCGAGTGCAAATAAATGTGCAAATCAACACGGAGAACTTGACTTGGTCATTTTGGGGTGGGAACTATTTTACAGTGCGGAAAAACGGAGCCGAAGCACACAGGGGAATCCCTGTTACGCACCACGTTGGGAGTTCCCCTGTTACGCAGCGTGGTGTGTACTTCGGTGTACTGTGTGCAGGCGCAGTGGGAGAGCGGATGGACTTCAGCAGTGGCGATGTTGAAGCGGAACTTGATGATGTTACAAGACGCGTTAAGAGGCTCCGAGGGTGCTCTGAGTGCTCCGAGACGTGTTTGATAAGTCCCTTCCCCTGCTCTCTTCTTTATGGCGCTCTCCCTGGTCTCACTTAACGCGCGTGGTCTGAGGAGCAGGGTCCGGATGCAGAGTGCGATCCATGACTCTACCTGGACGTACTGTGCATTTAGCACTGGGTGGGGAGTCGAGCACGCGCGCAGAGTGGAGGCGATGCGCGTCGGCGAGGTGTAACCAAAAACAACCAAACCCTTTGTCCAGGCTGATATGGAGGAGATTGCTTCCGATGTCTATTAGCAAAGGTCTGGTTGCGAGTTGCTGTGCGTTGAAGTGCAGCACGAGCAGCCCTCCACACCAGACGACAGCGCCTTAGATGAGCCTGGACCGACGGAACCGCCACATCCCCCTCTTGATCTGGGAAAAGAGGGGGTTGAAATCCTAACGAAACCATGAATGGAGTCATACCTGTAGCAGAGGATACTAGGGAGTTGTGGGCATATTCGATCCAGGGCAGGAAAGTACTCCATGTGGAAGGGTTACAGGCTGTGACACAGCGCAGAGCAGTCTCTAGGTCCTGATTTGCCCGCTCAGTTTGACCATTGGATTGGGGGTGGTAACCGGAAGAGAGACTGACAGATGTTCCCAGGGCTTGACAAAATGCTTTCCATACTTGAGACGTGAACTGAGGTCCTCTGTCTGAAACGATATCAACGGGGATTCCGTGCAGTCTGTACACATGAAGCATCAACAGATTAGCAGTTTCAGTGGACGTGGGTAATTTGGGAAGAGGTACAAAATGCACAGCCTTAGAGAAACGGTCCACAATCGTAAGTATGACTGAGTTACCCTCCGAGTTCGGGAGACCAGTGACAAAATCAACTGCAATGTGGGACCAAGGTCTGCTGGGGATAGGTAAGGGGTTGAGGAGAACAGAGGGAGTTTGATGACAAGACTTGCTTCGGGTGCAGGTAGTACAGGCAGCGATAAAATACAGAGTGTCCTTGATCATTGACGGCCACCAAAACCTTTGTTTAAGGAAAGCCAAGGTCCGGTGGACGTCCGGGTAACACGCAAGTTTGGAGCAATGCCCCCACTGTCTGGCACAAATAAGGAATGAGGTGGACAGTTACCTGGGGCAGGTTGGGTACGTTGGGCCTCACGGATCACCCTTTCAATCTCTCACTGAACAGATGCTACCATATGTGGGGAAACCTTAGCTGAGCTGTCTGGATCATCGATCACACACGTAGCGGGGAGGATGGGAACAGGCTGGGACTCAGAGACATCAGGAGTGAACTGGCGGGACAAAGTGTCAGGCTTAATATTCCGGGAGCCAGGGCGATAGGTAAGGATGAAGTTAAACCCTCCCAGAAACAGTGCCCATCTAGCCTGTCGGGAGTTGAGTCTCTTGGCGGAACGGAGGCAAGACAGGTTTTTGTGATCAGTCCAGATAATGAAGGGATGTTCCGCACCCTCCAGCCAGTGTCTCCACTCCTGCAAGGCCAAAACCACAGCCAACAGTTCTCTATTCACCTCTGCAGGGGACAGACGGCGAGAGAAATAGGCACAAGGATGAATCTTTTGATCCTTAGGAGACAAGACAGCTCCTACCCCGGAGTCAGAGGCATCAACTTCAACAATGAATTGTCTAGTGGTGTCTGGGTGAGTTAAAACAGGAGCAGAGATGAACAGAGTCTTAAGATGGGTGAAAGCGTCCTCTGCCTCACTAGACCATTTGAAAGGGGTGAGGGTCAAGGTGAGACGAGTCAGTGGGGCCGCCTTTCTGCTATAATCCTTAATAAACCTCCTATAAAAGTTAGCAAACCCCAGAAAACGCTGAAGCTGTTTCCTAGTTTCAGGTCTTGGCCATTCCGCCACACCTTTTACTTTCTCCGGATCAGCCTGGATCTGCCCCTGTTGAACAACAAATCCCAGAAAGTTAACGGATGTTGCATGAAACTCACATTTCTCCGCTTTCACAAAGAGCTTGTTCTCCATGAGGCGTTGCAGAACAAGTCTGACATGCTGGACATGTTCCCTTAGATCCCTGGAAAAAATGAGAATGTCATCCAAATAGACAAACCCAAATTTGTTCAAAACATCCCAAAGGACATCATTAACTAGGGCCTGAAAAACTGCTGGGGTGTTAGTTAGACCGAAGGGCATGACCAGGTACTCAAAATGTCCGAGTGGGGTATTGAACGCGGTCTTCCACTCATCACCTTGTCGAATGCGACATTTCTTAGGTCTACTTTAGTAAAAATGGTGGCGTGATGAAGAGGTTCAAAGGCGGAATCAATGAGTGGAAGAGGGTACTTATTTTTAACGGTTATGTCATTTAACCCTCTATAGTCAATACAGGGTCTCAAAGACTTGTCCTTCTTCCCCACGAAGAAAAACCCTGCACCTACAGGTGACGAGGAAGGACGAATCAACCCTGTAGCCAATGAGTCTTTTATACAAGTCTCCATAGCCTCCCTCTCTGGACCAGAAAGTTTATATAAGCGACTTGAAGGTAGGGGGGCGCCAGGGAGCAAATCAATAGCACAATCATAGGGACGGTGTGGGGGTAGAGAAAGCGCTCTCTGTTTACTGAACACCTCACCCAGATCGTGATATTCAGGGGGTACAGAAGACAGATCTGGAGGATTGGGAGGAGAGTGAGAGAGCTGTCTGCTGGGGGTTATAGCTGACTGGAGACAGTTTGAGTTGCTCCAGCTGGCAATGTTGTTTCTAACCCAGTCAATATGAGGATTGTGTAATTTTAACCAGGGAAGTCCCAACACAATAGGAGCATGAGGGGATGAAATCACTAAAAACTGGAGAACTTCCCTGTGGTTACCAGACAAAACCAGTGTAAGACTAAGAGTTCGGTGTGTGATTCTGGCCAACCTCTCCCCATTCAAGGCATTAACATCCCTGGGGGGTTCCACGGGATCCAAAGGAATATTGGCTTGGAAAGCAAGGTTGGAGTCTATGAAACTGTCGTCAGCTCCGGAGTCAATTAGAGCAAGGAGGGGAATGGACCCACGTGGCCAGCACAGAGTGGATTTAAGATGTAGTCTTTGGGAGGAAACCGGGAGAGAAGTTGTTCAGCTCACCAGAACCTCTCCCTCTACTGGTGAGCCTTCTTTTAGTAGCTGAGGGCAGGTGTTGACGAAGTGACCACCCAGGCCGCAGTAGAGGCATAACCCAGATTCTCGGCGACGCTGGCGTTCAGCAGGTGTCAACCTAGCGCGGACCAGCTGCATGGGCTCCTCTCCATCAGCGGGCTTGAGGGAACTGGAAGGTACAAGGGAATTGTTAGTTGGAGTAATGGGAAAAGACGAAATCCGAGGCAAGGCAAGTGATCGAGGCGAGAACTGTTGAATCTTCTCTCTTCGTCTCTCTCTTAGTCTATTGTCCATACGGGTGGCCAGGGAAATTAATTCATCCAGACTATTTGTCTCATCACGTGCAGCCAGTTCATCTTTAACTTTATCACTCAGCCCCCTCATAAAGACTCCCTGTAGGGCAGTGTCGTCCCAGCCACTCTCAGCGGCTAGAATGCGAAAGTCTATAGCATACTGAGCAACAGAAGATGAACCCTGAGTGAGAGAGAGGAGACGTCTAGCTACTTCTTTGCCTTTAAGCGGGTGATCGAAAACCTCTCTCATCTCGGCAGTGAAATTATTATAGGACAGGCACAAGGTTGAGTCAGACTCCCAAACTGGTGTAGCCCATTGTGCGGCTCTGTCAGTGAGAAGGCTAACTAAAAATGCAATGCGAGACTTATCTGTGTGGTAGGTGTGGGGTTGCTGCTCGAAAACCAGGGAGCACTGGAGTAAAAAATGTCCACAGGTTCCGAGATCACCGGAGTAGCGCTCTGGGGTTGGGATGTGAGGCTCTCGATGAGTAGAGATAGGGGGCTGGATAGGAGGCAGGTCTGGAGGAAGTGCAGCTGCTTGATGCTGACCAGCAGGTGGAGACTGCAACCTGGTTGAAAACTGGACAGCAAGCTGGTTCATCTGAGAGGTGACTTGAGAAACATTAGTGGACAATTCACATAGTCTTTCGGTCACTTCCTTCAAAATTTGGTCGTGATGGCCCACTCTGATCCCCTGAGCCGCAAGAACCTGGAGAACTGGGTCTTGGTCCTGGTCCGATGGGTCCATATTGGCAAGATTGTTCTGTTACGGCGCAGTAGTGGACGGACCCAAAAAATGGACAGCAGACCAAAAATGCAAACATCAAGAAAGTGAATTTATTATACAAAATATGTGGCAGGCAGAAACAAGGTGAGAGCTGGAGTGGTCCAGGGCTGGAGACGTGAAGCAGCAGGCTGGGAGCAACAGGGAACACTGGAGGCAGAAAAACGTGTTGGTTACAAAAACATCCAAAACAAGGGATGTAGCAAACGCAGTTCGAAGTAGCCAAGAAGTTCACCGTGTGAAGCTGTACAACAATCTGGCAGAGTCTCTCTGGTCGGCTGGAGTTAAATGCAGGTGGATGTTGATTACCAGCAGGTGTAGAGAATCAGTGCCAGGAGACTCCGCCCAAGGACACACAGGGAAAGAAAGCAGGAAGGGGAGGACGGACCACAACAGAAATGTGCAGTAAAGTATGCAATAGAATGTGCATTGAAAGCAAAGATATAAATAAAATAAATGTGCAACAGTAGTCCTTAGCAGCAGTTTTTAATGGGAGGGGGGTCATGATGGGTGGGGGGGCTCCAGCTCTCCTCAGTTTGCGGAGGAAATAAAGGCGCTTCTGAGCTTTCTTCGCCAGTGCCGCAGTGTTCGCAGCCCAGAAGAGGTCCTCACTGATGTGCACCCCCAGGAATTTGGTGCTGCTCACCCTCTCTACAGCAGCACCGTTGATGGACAGTGGGGGGTGCTGGGTGGGGTCTCTCCGGAAGTCAATAACAATCTCCTTGGTCTTTTTAACATTCAGAAGGAGATTGTTATCGCTGCACCACTGGGTCAGAAGGCTCACCTCACTCCTGTAGTTTGTCTCATCGTTATTGGAGATGAGACCCACCACAGTCGTATCGTCCGCAAACTTCACAGTGTGATTGGTGCAAAACCAGGATTGAACTAGGACTAAACCAGGACGACCCAACCAGGAATAAACCAGGACTAAACCAGGACCCAACAGGACTAAAGCAGGACTAAACCAGGACTAAACCAGGACTAAACCAGGACCCAACCAGGACTAAACCAGGACTAAACCAGGATTAAACCAGGACTAAACGGACTCAACCAGGACTAAACCAAAACTAAACAAGGACCCAACAAGAATTAAACCAGGACCCAACCAGAACTAAACCAGGATTAAACCAGGACTAAACCAGGACCCAACAGGACAAAACCAGGACTACACCAGGATTAAACCAGGACTCCACTAGGACCCAGCTAGGATTAAACCAGGACTAAACAAGGACTCAACCAGGACTAAACCAGAACTAAACCAGGACCCAACCAGAACTAAACCAGGACCCAACCAGAACTAAACCAGGATTAAACCAGGACTAAACCAGTACTCAAACAGGATTAAACCAGGATTAAGACAGGATTAAACCAGGATTAAACCAGGACTAAACAAGGATTGAACCAAAACTAAACAAGGACCCAACAAGAATTAAACCAGGACCCAACCAGAACTAAACCAGGATTAAACCAGGACTAAACCAGGACCCAACAGGACAAAACCAGGACTACACCAGGATTAAACCAGGACTCCACTAGGACCCAGCTAGGATTAAACCAGGACTAAACAAGGACTCAACCAGGACTAAACCAGAACTAAACCAGGACCCAACCAGAACTAAACCAGGACCCAACCAGAACTAAACCAGGATTAAACCAGGACTAAACCAGTACTCAAACAGGATTAAACCAGGATTAAGACAGGATTAAACCAGGATTAAACCAGGACTAAACAAGGATTGAACCAAGATTCAACCAGGTCTGAACCAGGATTAAACCAGGACTGAACCAGGACTAAACCAGGATTCAACCAGGACTCAACCAGGACTAAACCAGGATTCAACCAGGACTGAACCAGGGTTGTATTATGTAGGGTCTGAGGTACTTTTGTGGAGCTCAGTGTGAAACAGATTTACACCTGAACATGTAGAAGACGACAGCTTTTCCCATCGCTCCAAAACAATGTAATCATAATCTAGGCCGTAAAAATGATTAACTTTGACATTATACTGTGTTCTTCACATTTTATATCTGATAATACAGGCTTCATTTATTCTACCCTTTCCAAGTTGTATTTGGAGTTTTTAATGCATGTTTCCGTAATCTTTAATTGCTTATTTTGCCAATTAACCTAATTTTCACCTGCACCTGCACACGCCCACAGTGACATACTTACTTCGTGCTCCAATTTATTCTGCAGCGTTGCATAATTATTGTACAAATTAAAAGAAATTCACTTGTCACTAGCTTGAGGAGCAGACAGCCTCTTTGTTGTGACCATGTTTACGGCAAAGTCTGCGTTCATTGGGAATCTCGGTTTTCTAACGTGGAAGTCGAACTTGTTTGGTTTTTTTGTTTTAGATGAATTACGAAATTATAATGTAAGGATTTATGGATGTCACAGATTATAACTTTATAGCAGACTCAAACACAACACATGTCCACAATTCCAGCCCCGAAGGGAGGAGTTTTAGAGTGAAACTGACCTTGTTTGCCTCTGACCTCATTATGGAGCTGGCGTAGGTTCAGCGTGGAAGACCTAACTTCTCTCCTGTCTACCTCACCACCTCTCCAGAGTTTACCTGCTCCTCAGCCTTCATCACCTCACTCCCATGACACCTCCTCCTGTCGAATCAGCAGCCAGTCTGTCCGGTTTAAAGGGATAGTGTGTTTTTTTCTAGGCCTTCATCGGATGAAGGCCTAGGGCCGAAACGTTGCATGTCTTAATAAACTTTTCATTTTGCAAGTAAGACGGAGTGCGGGATTGTTTTCTCCTTGTGTGTTCTGGGTCTGCTCCCTCGCCTCCAACGCACCCGTCTGAAGAGATAGAAGTGCGAAGTTCTCATTTTTGGATAGTGTGTTTTTTTAAAAATGTGAATCTGTATGGCGTCCCCTTCAGCAGTGTCGTCCGTTAACACTGACTTACCCCTGACAGTGTCCTCTGAGCCGAGTTCTGCTCCGGTTCTGGAGCTGACGAAAGTAGTTCTGGTAAGTTAGCAGGGACAGTTAAAGGGATAGTGCATTTTTAAAAAATGTTATTCTGTATGGGTTTCCTTCTAAAAGTTACGTGTGTTGACACCGGCTTACCTCTGACAGTCTCAGCTGATCCCGGTTCGGCTCGCTTTCTGGAGCCCACGTAAGTAGGTCCGGTAAATTCCCTGGAACATGAAATAAAGCTTGTTTTTCTTCTCAAAACAATATTTGTCCAAAAAGTGACATATTTGCGTCACAAAACAGTTGTCCGCGAAAAATTCAGCAGTCAGAATCGCTTGGTCCTATTTTCTCTTGAGTTGTATCACTGCGCGCCTATTAGTATTACTAGCCTGTTCACTTGTAAGTAGATGTTTACAAGTGAACAAGCTAATAATACTAATAGGCGCGCAGTGATACAACTCGAGAGAAAATAGGACCAAGTGATTCCGACTGCTGAACTGTTTTGTGACGCAAATATATCACTTTTTGGACAAGTATTGTTTTGAGAAGAAAAACAAGCTTTATTAAATGTCCCCGCTAACTTACCGGAACTACTTTCGTCAGCGCCAGAACCGGGGCAGAACTCGGCTCAGAGGACACGGTCAGCGGTAAGTCAGTGTTAACGAATGACACTGCTGAAGGGGACGCCGAACAGATTCACATAAAAAAAAAGAAAGCACAATCCTTTTAAACCCCCACTGCAGATGCACGCCTGCTTCAGTCCATGCCGTGCCCCACCTCCTTCCCAGCACCACCTCGGCTTCTCATCCTCTAATCGTCCCCTTCACTCTCCTCATCCTCACTTCTACCACCTCTGTCCAGGCCCCGGGGGAAAAACCTCTACTAAATGCCACCTAATTCGTTGCAGTGTCCAAAGAGACTCATTCGCTAAAGCTACTAACACTTTCTCTTTGTGTCTGTCCAAGTCTTTCCAGGTTTAAATGCCCCTATGTTCTACGGTCTGCCTCACCTTCAGCTTCAGTAAGTACTTGATTTGATTGCCCAGCTCTCACCTATTTCCACAGGTTGAGAACTCTTCTGTAAACACCTGGAACTCTCTTCCTTCACACTCCTTGTCTGATTATTAAACCGCAATAAAGAAATACCGAGGCATATTTAGCGGACGTTGATCACGTGGATTTGGTTCGTCCTCTAGTTTCCCAACCAAGAGTTCGGGGGTAAGCACGCAAGAGGCACTTTAAATGTTTTGAAGGATTCTGAACGTCACAAAAGGAGAAATTGAATTTGTCAACTGGAAAAAGTTTATTTGGTCGAATACCTTTCGCAAGCCGTTTCCTCAGTTCAGAACTGAAGGAGCAGCTTGGATGAGCTGCGAAACGTATTTGACGAAATTAACTTTGTCCAGTTGACAAATTGAATTTCTCCTTTTGCCGTGGATTCTACCTGGACGACTGAGAGATTCTACACAATTCTGAATGTTG
>JAVJIX010000107.1:2585000-2720000 GCA_036785185.1 Paratrypauchen microcephalus | reverse complement strand
AATCTGTATGGCGTCCCCTTCAGCAGCATTGTCCATTAACACTGACTTACCCCTGACCGTGTCCTCTGAGCTGAGTTCTGTAGCTCACGAAAGTAGGTCTGGTAAGTTATCAGGGACATTTAATAAAGCTTGTTTTCCTTCTCAAAACAATATTTGTCCTGGGACCCGAAGAAAAAAAGTATTTTTTTGTTTGTTTGTTTTTGTTTGTTTGTTTGTGATTTTCTATTTGGAGGTAAATGAACACCTTAGCATTTACATTTTGTTAATTTTATTTTTATTTTATTTATGTTGCAACATATCCTCTGTAATGGACTGTAATGTAAAGTGTTAAATCCACATGAAATTAACAACCTAACAAAAACATTTTTTTTTGATGACCAACATTTCTGACAAGCTTCTACAGTCGCAATTTTTAGACTCCCTTTTAATTTCTAATTTGTATTTATTTATTTCTTATTTTATTTACTTTTAAATTTTTTACTTCATTTTATTTATTTATTTATTTTATTTTATTTTTTTTACTTTTTTATTTTTTTACTTTTTATTTGATTTACTTTTTATTTACTTATTTATTATTATATTTATTTATGTATTTATTTTTTAAATCATAGTGCAGCCACAAACTAGAGTCTATCTCAAAACACTTAAAAGATCGACTGGTTAACTCAGTATCCACTATAAAGGACACAAATGAATGGGCCGAATCTCAGGAGGATATATTTGCCCGCGAAAAATTCAGCAGTCGGAATCACTTGGTGCTATTTTCTCTCGAGTCGTATCACTGCGCGCCTATTATTATTATTGGCCTGTTCACTTGTAAACATCCACTTACAAGTGAACAGGCCAATAATAATAATAGGTGTGCAGTGATACGACTCAAGAGAAAATAGCACCAAGCGAATTAGACTTCAGACTTTTTCGTGTGCAACTGTTTTGTGACGCAAATATATCACTTTTTGGACAAATATTTTTTTTGAGAAGAAAAACAAGCTTTATTAAGTGTCCCCGAAAACTTGCCGGACCTACTTTTTTCAGCTACAGAACTGGGGCAGAACTGGGCTCAGAGGACACTGTCAGGGGTAAGTCAGTGTTAATGGACGACACTGCTGAAGGGGACGCCATACAGATTCACATAAAAAACAACAACAACGAACTATCCCTTTAAAATAATAAAAGTACATCATATTCACATAATAAGCATCAAAAAACCAACAGAACTATCTTTTCATTTCAAACCAGTGTTTTATTGTGTGCCGTCTTTAGCTGAGGGTGTAGTCATAGTACAGCACGCCTCCCTTCTCCAGAGTACACTGGTTCTCGTGGGTCCCGGGCTGGACTTGGGTCAGGCAGGTCCCCACCAGGTCGTCCCAGATCAGGTCCTCGTCGTGGACCTCCAGTTTGAGGGTGGAGTTCTCCTCAGCCAAGTGGTACGTGAACTCCTCCTTCCACCAGGGGTCAGCGGTGTTCTGCCTCACAGACGTCTGCCCCACCAGGTCGTTCCGGCAGAAGACCCGGACATACCCGTCCGTAATACCCAGAGCGTCCTGCGGGAGGCCCTTGGCTCTCAGGTTAAACACCCTCAAATGAAACTGGCCCCAGCACAGAGAAGCACACAGGAGCACGAGACACAGGGTCCTCATGGTCACTACGGAGAGAGAAGGATTAACGAGTACTACGACTACTACTGCTACTACTGCTACTGCTACTACTACTACTGCTAATACTGCTACTACTACTACTACTGCTACTACTACTACTGTCAGAGCACACAGGAGCACGAGACACAGGGTCCTCATGGTCACTATGGAGAGAGGATTAACGAGTACTACGACTACTACTGCTACTACTAGTACTGCTACTACTGCTACTACTACTATTACTACTACTTCTACTACTACTGCTACTACTACTACTACTACTACTACTACCTCCAGACTCAGCCCCTTCTTCCCCTTTATTCCTCCTGGTACTTCACACTTTCAGTCTGTATTGACAGTTGTATCTCTGAAGGTCCTTCATGTGAACTTTTCATGTCCAGCAGCTGTTTATCTGATGTTCTTTAAACCCACGTTACTAAAGTTTAAAGACGCTGTACCTGAGTTTTATCGTCTTAAATTGTGAAAAACAGAACTAAGATGTGTTTAGAATCCTTCAGTCGTTCAGGTCGAATCTACAGCAAAAGGAGAAATTCAATTTGTCAACTGGACAAAAGTTTTTTTGGTCGGATACGTTTCTCAGCTCATCCAAGCTGTTTCTTCAGTTCTGCTTTTTTTCTTTCTTACTTGAACAAGTTGCTGACAAAACTGAAGAACTGAAGAAGCAGGTTGGATGAGCTGCGAAATGGATTCGACCAAATACATTTTTGTCCAGTTGACAAACTGAATTTCTCCTTTTGCCACAAAAACAGAACTAGTTCATTTTTAACAGTTTGCAGGGTTCGTCACTTACCAACACCAACAGCTAACAACAACCAGCATGCTAATTTTTGCATAATATAGAAACGTGCTTATAGACAGAAGTGGCTAGAGTAGCTAAAAATTGTATTTCAAAGTAAAATTACTTCAGGTAAAGCATAAAGTACAGTAGTGGTCCACATCATCGTTTGTTCAACAGTTTGTTCAAGGACAAAACAGTACAGCCAAACCTCTGCAGAAGGAAACATGTAAAACCCTCCTTTATTCAGCCTAAGTACTTGAGCTGATGCAGTATGAGTTCTTACCTTGGTGCAGAGGTGGTCCTGTCCAGAAAACACGGTTTGTGTTGGTTTTAAACTCTGAGCTCCTCCCTCATGTCCTCAGCTCACCCGTTCACCTGCGCACAGGCTAAAGATTCACACTACAAAAGATATCTGACTACACCAGGACTACACCAGGACTACACCAGGACCAAATCAGGACTACACCAGGACCAAACCAGGACTACACCAGGACTACACCAGGACTACACCAGGACTACACCAGGACTACACCAGGACTAAACCAGGACTACACCAGAACTACACCAGGACTAAACCAGGACTAAACCAGGACTACACCAGAACTACACCAGGACCAAACCAGGACTAAACCAGGACTACACCAGGACTACACCAGGACCAAACTAGGACTACACCAGAACTACACCAGGACTAAACCAGGACTAAACCAGGACTACACCAGGACCAAACCAGGACTACACCAGGACTAAACCAGGACTACACCAGGACTACACCAGGACTAAACCAGGACTAAACCAGGACCAAACCAGGACTACACCAGGACTAAACCAGGACTACACCAGGACTACACCAGGACTAAACCAGGACCAAACCAGGACTACACCAGGACCAAACCAGGACTAAACCAGGACTACACCAGACTACACCAGGACCAAACCAGGACTACACCAGGACTACACCAGGACTACTTCAGGACTAAACCAGGACTAAACCAGGACTAAACCAGGACCAAACCAGAACCAAACCAGGACTACGCCAGGACTCTACCAGGACTACACCAGGACTACACCAGGACCAAACCAGGACTACACCAGGACCAAACCAGGACTACACCAGGACTATGCCAGGACTCCACCAGGACTATGCCAGGACTATGCCAGGACTATGCCAGGACTCCACCAGGACTACACCAGAACCAAACCAGAACTACACCAGGACTACACCAGGACCAAACCAGGACTAAACCAGGACTATACCAGGACTACACCACGACCAAGCCAGGACTACACCAGAACTACACCAAGACCAAACCAGGACTACACCAGAACTACGCGAGGACTAAACCAGGACTAAACCAGGACTAAACCAGGACTAAACCAGGACTAAACCAGGACTAAACAAATTATCAGGTTGGACTGAGCCATCAAATAACCAAACCCGACCTGAACCATGACCAGAACCAAACCACACTAAATCTGTTTGTCTCATCTCACTATATGGACAGCCCAGGCCTCATGTGAAGCTCAGAACCTCCAGAATTCCCTCCCTGAGCTGCAGAGGCTGCACTAGCACTGAGTCAGGACTGGTGCAGGTGCTGGGGTATAGACAGTAAAGACCCAGTCTTAAATCACAGTGATCGTCACTACCTAAACCCCAGCACCTGCAGCCAATCCTGAGTCAGTGCTAGTGCCGCCTCTGCAGCTGAAGTACTTGTTCGTGGAGCTGAAAAATCTTGCACGTTGCAGTAGATGTAATGCCGTATTTCTCCAGTAGGTGTCTGTAACGGTGCAGTGAAGAGAGACAGACTTTGGTCTTCTGCAGCTCATGTCAGTCAGAAAAACATGACTCTGTTGGGCTGGAGTCTGTCCAGTGAAGCCTTTACTCCATACAGATGTTTGACCTTCACACGTGGATGTGCACAAGAATTATAGGCTCATAATTAACACATGTACACTAGCTCTATTCATTTGTTATAAAACGCTGACAACCTTTGTTTAGCTTCTGTAGCCTCGTACACAGCCTGTAATGTCAAGGAGAGAACACTTGTCAGTCAAACCTGTTGCTCACTCTGGGAGTTCACGTCCTCTCTGAAATGTGCCAGCGAGCAGGTTAGTTATGTCCACTTATATCGTCTATCGCCTAAACCAGGACTATCCCAGGCCTGCCTCAGAATGACCTCATGACTACCTCAGGTCTAAATACAAACTCCAGTCCTGCGTTGGCAGATCAAAGTGTGTAGACCTGGGATAGTCCTGGTCTAAATTAGGTCTACCCCAGAAGAACCTCAGGTCTAAATAAAAACTCCAGTCTTGCGTTGCCAGATGGTATTTTATTGAACTTTTTTACTTCTGAGGTGGAGGACTGAGCGTGTAGGTGTAGTGCAGCGTTCCACCCTTCTCCAGGTAGCAGTCGTGTTTGTAGGTGCCAACTTTGATCTGGCGCTGGCACACTCCGAGCAGGTCGTGGAACACAAGGTCCTCATCGAACACCTCCAGCCTCAGCACGTCGTTCTCCAGGGCCTTGAAGTAGTTGAACTCATCCTCCCACCACGGGTTGGCATTATTGTGCTTCACCACGGTCTGCCCGAGCGCCGCGGGGCCACAGAATACCTTCACAAAGCCATCTGTGATGCCAAAGATGTCTGAGGGCAGGTCGCTGGCACGCAGGTCGTAGATCTTCACCTGCGCCAACGACAGGGATGCGCCCAGGAGGAGGAGGAGCAGGGAGGACGAGGAGATCATGACTGAGGGAGGAGAGGAGGAGGGCTGTTAATAAAGACACACGAGACATGAAAACACATCATAGGCTACGTTCACACTGCAGCCTGAAGTGACCCAAATCCAATTTTTTCGCCTCTATGCGACCTGTATCTGATCTTCTAATGACGACACAGATCCGACTTTTTCAAATGCGAACCAGGCCACTTGGATATTTTGGTCCTAACACCGATACATATCCGAACTTTTGGCATGCGACTTCAGTCTGAACAGCCAGGTCGCGTTCATCTGACCTGGGCGTGTTTCCTCCAGCGAGAGTGGTACAAGTAGGCGCTCACAAATGTACACAAACGTATGCGAAAATAGTATGCGTATGCGAAAATAGTATATGAACTCCGTATCAGTGAAGCGGCGAAGCACGTAGCAATCCCACCACTCTTGGCTGCGACCCCGCACCCACACGTTCATTTCTATGGACGTTGCTGCCACTGCCCCGCAAAACGCCGTGGCCAAAAACCTTGTCCTTCTCTTTCTCCATCTCCTCTTTAAAACAAATAAGCTGTACATGTTCTGGCTCCGGTACGACAGCAACTGTAGGCGACTTCCGTAAACCTTGAGCACGTTCGCTGCGTGTGACGTCATCGTGTCCTCCAATGTGCATGCGGGACACTTTCGGGGCGTTCACACTGGAGATCACATACAAGTCGGATTTAACTGGAAATGTGAACAGCCTCACGAAAAAATCAGATTTCACACACACAAAAAAAATCGGAATTGAGCATTAAGCCCTGCAGTGTGAACGTATAGCCATATTGTCGTCATATTTGCACGCACACTCATTCATACAGTGGTAAGTGTCTGACCCAACTGCAAACCAATCAGATGGAATTGGACCCCCAACCCTCTGAGCGATGGGCAAACGCTCTGCCCCTGAGCCACAGCTGCCCTGTTCTAATCTATTAGTCTAATATAACCTGCCCTTGGCTTCTCACTTTGTAAAATCTTGCCTAACTGCTCTGATTTTAACAAAATTATGCCTAAGGAAATACACTTTATTGCTCCAAAAGTTAATAGGAACAAAATGGACACAATTTTTTCAGAAGAAATCAAAGCATGCTAGACACAAAGCATGCTAGGGCGCCACCTTTTTCCAGTCACCCAATCGCTTTACGCTCGGCTCAACCCACCCCAGTGCATTGCAAGGTTATAATAGTTTTGGATTTTTCATTATAGTTGCTCTAATTCAGTTTTTAGAGCGGCTCTGATAGTTTTAGTTTTAGTTTTGCTCAGTTTTTTATTAGTTTTAGTTTTTGAGTTATACTTTGGGTTATTTGTCAAGTGCAGGATTCAAAAAGAAACTTACAACAAATACAATTAAAACATTTATTCAGGTTTACCCCCACAACAACCAAAGCAGCCCACAAGCTGCAGCCTTAAGTTAAAAAACATAAAAATGCACACCAAAACTTCCACATTTACTCACTCCAAAAAACGCGAAAACGAAGAGCAATTTATCTATAATTTCAGTTAGTTTTACTTACTTTTGTAAACACACAATACAGTTTCAGTTATCTTTTTTTTTCTTTTAATTGTCGTTTTTATTTGTTTCAGTTAACAAAAATATTTTTTCAATTTTAATTTTCTTTTTTTCCGTTTGTTTTCGTTAACTATAATAACCTTGGTGCATTGGTCCTGGTTTGAGGAAATCCACAAACAGCAGACCAACCCACCCTGGCCCCTGACTGCACCCAGAAAATCAGTCCATAAAACAAAACAAAATGAACAGAACGGGTGACAAAGTGCAGCCCTGAGGAGTCCATCCTGCACTGGGAACAGCTCCTATTGCTCCTACGTGGCTCCTGGTCGTACAGGGACCGGACAGCCCTGAACAACGGGCCCCTGACCTTGTACTCCCACAGTACGCACAGGTGGCAGTGTGGCAAACTCCCATGAACCCTCAAGCACCCAACGGAGAGTATCCAAGGTCCTTCAAGGTCCTGAATCCAAGGTCCTCCTCCCTGAACTCCTCCCACCCTTGGGTTTTTGAGTACAGTAAAGTGTAAATGTCCTTTATGCCTCCTGCAGCAGGTTTGGTCCCACACTATCAGACGGTACAGAGCAATGTGTGAACAGAGCATGTGTGCAAACCTCGCTATCTCACGTCATGTACTTATGGCAAGCCGTTTTAACATTTAAACACTCGGCTGGATGTGTATTGCAAATATCTCTAACTCAGTTTTGCCTTGTCAAAAAGAACATTTCAGATATCCGCAAAGACATTCTTCCTCAGGCAAATGACGTCACTTTTGCCGTTCATTTGTGTGGGGTTCATCATTACAGATATCTACAATTCACTTCCAGATATCCACTACGGGAATTACGGATATCCACAACTGAATTATAGATAATTCCAGTGTAATTCCAGTTTGAGATACCGACAGTTTGATTCTGACTCGTCATAACTCCAGTTCAAGAAATCTTTAGTTCACCTCAATTCAAGATATTTTTACGTTCCTTTTCCGATGTCTTAAATTAAGTTTTGACTTGGTGAAATTAAGTTGTACATATCTGTAACTGGAATTATGAGTGAAAATTACGTTGTAGAATCTCAAACTGGAGTTGGGGAGAGTCATAATGTAATTGTAGATATCGATTATCAAGTTATAGATATCTTGAAATGAATTTTGATTAGAGATATCTGAAATTGGAGATATTTGTAATGTTCATTCTGCCTGGTCTAAACATAATTACAGATATTTTGAATTGGAGTTTTGACTCGGTGAAATGACGTCGCCGATTCCTGTATGTAAATGATCTTCACTTTAGTTGGAGCATTTCCAAGTGGCTCCTGTCGTTGTTAGTGGAAAGTTATTTGATCAGTAAGAAAGCCAAAATGCATCTTACGGTTGTTTTGTTTATGCGCTCGTGAAACGTTCATTGACAAAAACTAATTTTAAGACTAATGATTGTTTAGCCTTACTGACAAATGTCTTTTTGGACGGATCGGTGCTACTCGTAGCTCGAGACGACGTGGTGCTTCCTGTGTAGTGAGGTCATAATGGCGTTTGAGATCTTTAACTTTCAATCTGCCTCGTCAAAACTGAATAACAGAAATCTGCAGTTGTCATTTATGATGAGCTGAATGTCGTTTTCAGTGACGTAATCGCAGATTTCTCTCACTGTCATTTCGTCCAGTCAAAATTACATTACAGATTTCTCAAATGACAGTTCACACTGTCCAAAATTAAATTACGCCTAGTCGGAAAGACGTTGTTGATATCGACAATGTTAATACTGGATAGTCAAACTTAGAGTTTAAATGTTAAAACGGCTTGCCATACTAACATGCATTTTGGCTATCTTACTGATAAATTAACTTTCCATTAACAGCCGACAGGAGCCACGTGAAAATACTAAAGACCAGTTCAACATATCTGTAATTATATTTAGACCAGGCAGAATGAACGTTACAGATATCTCTAATCAAAATTAATTTCAAGAAATCTATAACTTGATGATCGATATCTACAATTACATTATGACTCTCCCCAACTCCAGTTTGAGATTCTACAACGTCATTTTGACTCGTCATAATTCCAGGTACAGATATTTACAACTTAATTTCACCGAGTCAAAACTTAATTTAAGACATCGGAAAAGGAACATGTCGATATCTTGAACTGAGGTGAATTAAAGATTTCTTGAACTGGAGTTTATGATGAATCAAAATCAAATTGTAGAAACTCAAACTGGAATTACAGATATCTATATTTCAGTTGTGGGTATCCGTAATGTCCGTTGTGGATATGTGGAAGTGAATTGTGGATATCCGTAATGATGAACCCTGTACAAATGAATGACAAAAGTGACGTCATTTGCCCGAGGAAGAATGTCTTTGCGGATATCTGAATTTTTTTTTTGACTAGGTAAGTTAGAGATATCTGCAATACATATCCGGCCGAGCGTTTAAATGTTAAAACGGCTCGCCATATGTTCTCCAGGGGTGAAGGATCTGGTGTCCTTGTGGTGCTGAGCTTAAGTCTGAATCTGCTGTCGGTGTGATTTATTGATGGTTAAGAAGCTTTCGCTGGTATTTTAAGTAACTGACAGACAAAACAATCATCTAAAAATCAGGTGTACCAAAAAAAACAAAGTAGACCTGAAAATAAGCAGTCAAAAATATATATATATATATACATTATGGTGAAATTCACAGTTTTAATTAGACATAAATTAATGCCTAACAACAAAAATAAAGCTGTTTATAATGATATGATAAGTTCTTACTACACTGCAGTGCAAGTATTCAGAAAAGTAAAGTAATGTGTCACGTCCACTGCCAGAAAACAAACTGCAAAAATGTAAAAATCCACATTCAAATCAAAGAGTGAAAAATATAGAAAAGTGACGTATTTATAGCTGCCTCAGGACTCAAAATGACTCAGATTAAAGACACTGGACCTTACCTGCAGCGTGGATGTGTAGTCTGTCACGTCTCGCTGTGTCTCTCCACGTTTTTAAAGCCCCCGGCTCCTATCAGCAGAGGAGGTACTTCACTTACACAGTATATTTACTCAGGTACTTTTACTTGAATAACTTTTTAACACACTTGTATTTCTCAGACTATTTTCAGACGCTATATTCAGTAAAATATTGTAAAATATACTCTGAAACGCACTGGCCACTGTAATTTCAGGTACTTGGTGACATCACACAGAACTGCCCTGATTACAGCCAGGTGTTTTTTTGATTAAACATCTGTGGGGGTGGAGTTTGAAGTACGGATACCTGTTTGACCAATCACACTGTTCCTGATACCTCCCTGCTGCCCCTCACGCTCGTGTCCTCTGTCCTCCAGGTAGTGCCCGGTTTAGCAGCTCGACTTGAACTGGATTTGTGGGTGCTCCACCTAGTATGAACAGGCAATGTGGGTGAAGTGTCTTGCCTAAGGACACAACAACAGTTTTGACCACTGGCGCCCCCCTGTGGCACCTGGAATTCTCAGTGGTCTCCCGTCCAAGTCCTGACCAGGCCCGAGATCAGGACGAGATCAGGACGAGATCAGGACGAGATCAGGATGAAGTCATGCTTTAACATGCTGGTATGGCCACAAGATGTCAATGTCTAAAACAGGAATAAAACAGGTCTAAAACAGGACTAAAACAGGTCGAAACCAGGTCGAAACCAGGACTAAACTAGGACTAAACCAGGTCTAAAACAGGACTAAACCAGGTCTAAAACAGTACTAAAACACGTCTAAACCAGGTCTAAACCAGGTCTAAACCAGGTCTAAACCAGGTCTAAACCAAGACTAAACCAGGACTAAGCCAGGTCTAAAACAGGACTAAACCAGGTCTAAAACAGGTCTAAACCAGGATTAAAGCAGGTCTAAACTAGAACTAAACCAGGTATAAACCAGGACTAAACCAGGTCTAAAACAGGACTAAAACAGGTCTAAACCAGGTCTAAAACAGGACTAAACCAGGTCTAAAACAGGACTAATCCAGGTCTAAAACAGGACTAAAACAGGTCTAAACCAGGTCTAAACCAGGACTAAACCAGGTCTAAACCAGGACTAAACCAGGACTAAACCAGGTCTAAAACAGGACTAAACCAAGACTAAACCAGGACTAAACCAGGTCTAAAACAGGACTAAACCAGGACTAAAACAGGTCTAAACCAGGTCTAAACCAGGACTAAACCAGGACTAAACCAGGACTAAACCAGGTCTAAACCAGGATTAAAGCAGGTCTAAACTAGAACTAAACCAGGTCTAAACCAGGACTAAACCAGGTCTAAAACAGGACTAAAACAGGTCTAAACTAGGACTAAACTAGGACTAAACCAGGTCTAAACCAGGACTAAACCAGGTCTAAAACAGGACTAAAACAGGTCTAAACCAGGTCTAAACCAGGACTAAACCAAGACTAAACCAGGTCTAAAACAGGACTAAACCAGGTCTAAAACAGGACTAAACCAGATCTAAACCAGGACTAAACCAGGTCTAAACCAGGACTAAACCAGGTCTAAAACAGGACTAAACCAGGTCTAAAACAGGACTGAACCAGGTCTAAAACAGGACTGAACAAGGTCTAAAACAGGACTACACCAGGTCTAAAACAGGACTAAACCAGGATTAAACCAGGTCTAAACCAGGACTAAACCAGGTCTAAAACAGGATTAAAGCAGGTCTAAACCAGAACTTCCACCACAGGTTACGATCATTGTATCTCACTGAGGTCTTTCCTAGCAACTTAGAGCCAATGTCTTCACGTAGCCATCCGTGTGCCCAATAACGAGGGCAGTTTACTGGCATACAGGTCGAAGACCCTCACCTGTGCAAAGGACAGGGATGCCCCCAGGAGGAGAAGGGGCAAGGAGGAAGATCATGACTGAGGAGGAGAGAGTGGGAGAGAGAAGAGGAGAGAGGAGGAGAGATGAAGATACATGAGGTTCAGGGATGGCATCATATATGTTGAGTAAGGGGCTAAGGGGGGGCTGAGTAATATTCTACAGCTCTGATCATCACACTGTGAGATACGTCACATTTTTTATTGTTTTATTGTGACACTCAGAACCTGCTGGTGTGAACAGAACATGTGTGCAAAGCTCACTATCTCCTCGTGTGATGTGGACTCAGCTGATACTGTCTGCCAGTGAATCCAAGATCTTCTTGTGTCCTCACTTTGCTTAAAGGGATAGTGTGTGTGTGTTTTTTATGTGAATCTGTATGGCTTCCCCTTCAACAGTGTTGTGAGATTAACACTGATTTACCCATGACAGCGTGATCTGGGCCCAGTTCTTCTCCAGTTCCATAGCTCGTGAACGTTGTTCCGGTAAGTTAGCCAGGACAGTTAATAAAGCTTGTTTTTCTTCTCAAAACAACATTTGTCCAAAAAGTGATATTTGCGTCACACAGTTGTCCGCGCAAAAAATCAGCAGCGTAATTCGCAGTGGGGTTCTTTTCTATCGACTCGTCTCATACAGATCGACTCGACTCGTAATACAGATTAGCTGTATTAGCCTGTTCACTTGTAAACATCCGCTTATGGCGAATGTTGCCGTACCGCACCCGCCGTAAACATCCACTAACAAGTGAACAAGCAATGCAGCTAATCTGGGCGCAGTAATATGGGAGCTTTATTAACTGTCCTGGTTTTCTGATATAATTAAACTTTAGGTTCTACAGGTTTCATATCTAGGCAGTTTCAGCTGCACTGCCTTCCTCAGTGTCTGTGGTGTGTTTGCTCAGCTGATTTTAACAGATTTTGGCTCTGTTTTCCTACTTGGAACAGAAACAAGTAGGAGGACAGTGCCATCTGCTGTCCAACATCTTCAGAACTGTATCCCAGGTGTGAGAAAGTTGGTACGCCACCTGAATGTGACTGAAAGTGAAACAAAAAACAACCAAAACATGCACTGGGTCATTAAGTGACGAGGTCACCAAGAACAGCTTAAGTCCAGATCCTCAGACCAGGACGAGAGTGAAAACCACTAAAGTGTTTGACAATAGAATGACTGGATCAAGGAGGCCACTGAGATCCGAAAACGCACCCACCAGACTGTGGATCAGGGCGAGGAGGCCGACCAACTCTCACACCTGGGATACAGCTCGAGTGCAGCCAAACGGTAAAGTATGAAATAAACAGAGGTCTGTACATAACAGGGCTGCAACGATAGTATTCCCATGATTCGATACGTATCTCCGTACACGGGTCACAATATCGATCCGATTTCGATACATTTTAAGACGCAAAATAAAAAAAGTCTAATGTGTTTTTTCTGCTATTGAGTACAGTGGTACCTCACCTTACGAATGACCCAACAAACGAAAATTTCAAGTTACGAAACGCCTTCACGGTAAATTTTGGTCTCTAGATACGAATGAAATTTCAAGTTACAAAACGCGAAATCTCAAAAATTCAAATAATGCGCGCTCAGTCACACACATTATACGCTTTTCTCAGCCTGGATTTAAACTTTTCTCACATTTGTCTCTCGTTTAAACACTCAAACTTTCATAGATTTTCAACAAAATTATTAATAGTGAAGCGTGTGGGGGGAAGGGGGAGGGGGGAGAAGACTGCGCTCGTGACACGTGTGTGATAGCGGCATGTGAGACAGCTGACCCGGCACTGCCAGCAGGTCTAGACCAGGACTAAATCAGGATTAAACCTGGACTAAACCTGGACTAGACCTGGAGAGCAGTTTCGAGTCAGCTGTGACTCGAAACAAAACCAGGAAATAGACCCACGCGCGGCGTTTTAATCCACCTGGTCTAGTCCAGGTCTAGTCCAGGTCTAGACCTGGACTAAATCAGGATTAAACCTGGACTAAACCTGGACTAAACCTGGACTAAACCTGGACTAGACCTGGACTAGACCTGGACTAGACCAGGTGGATTAAAACGCCGCGCGTGGGTCTATTTCCTGGTATCGTTTCGAGTCACAGCTGAGGCGAGCCGCTGCTCGCATGCAAGAGCCGCTAGACCTGCTCTCCAGGGCCCCTCCAGGCGCTGAGCCCCAGACATCCAGGGACCTAGGAGGACACTGCCAGTCCGCCTTAAGAGCTCCCTAAGCGGGCATGGGTCCGGGGATTGTCCCGGTCACCGGCCTGGAGGTCTTGAAGAGGCCGACCTCACGGTTCTATCCAGGCCGCTGTGTGAGCACCTTACGCGGGCAGGTCTAGAGCAGCGGCTCGCCTCAGCTGTGACTCGAAACGAAACCAGGAAATAGACCCACGTGCGGCGCTTTAATCCACCTGGTCTAGTCCTGGTCTAGTCCTGGTTTAGCCCTGGTTTAGTCCTGGTCCAGTCCAGGTTTAGACCTTGGTCTAAACTGCTGTCAGCTCCGTGCCGGGTCATGTGCGCTATCACACACGTGTCAGAGCGCAGTCTTCTCCCCCCTCCCGCTTCCCCCCACACTTCACTATTAATAATTTTGTTGAAAATCTATGAAAGTTTGAGTGTTTAAACGAGAGACAAATGTGAGAAAAGGACGCAGGACGCAGAACACAATGTTACACTATAAAAAAAGTTACACTATAAAAAAACGGATCGGGGCCTTGGAACGAATCAGGCTTTTTCCATTGAAATAGCTACTCAACTTACGAATTTTTCACCTTACGAAACCACTTCTGGAACTAATTAATTTCGTAAGGTGAGGTACCACTGTATAACATAATAACACTGTGATTTGTCTCTCACTGCACACCTCCTCCAGCAGAGGCAGTACTTAGCTCTTCCCACACTGCCCACTACAGTCTGTGCTCTTAACAAACACACTGCGCTCTCCCATTCTCTTTCTGAACACTCAAATTATGTTATATTATGTAGAAATTCTGACAAAACTTGAAATAGAGTCTGACCAAAAGATGTGAGCGCATTTGGTTAAAGCCAATGTAGAGCCAAAAGTGATTTTTATGTATTTAAAAGTGAATGTCTGTCATTCCTGGGTCTATCAACGTAAAATAGGTACAGAAGGTACAAAAGAGGATTAGGGCCACGTGAACAGATTATTATTTTATTTTTATTTATTTTTTATTCTGGCAAAAAAATCTCAGAAATTCAGAGTTTTTTTCCCCAGAATTTCTGTGATTAAAGTCAGAATTTCTGAGAAAAAAATTCAGAATTTCTGAGTTTTTTTTTCTCAGAATTTCTGAGAAAAAACTTAGAATTCTAAGAAAATACTCTGAGAAAAAATTCTGAGAAAAAAATCAGAAATTCTGAATTATTTTCTCAGAATTTCTGAGAAAAAACAACGACTCAGAAATCTGCCAGAAACAGCAGAAGTAGACTACTATGAGTCACAACTATGGAAGAGGATTAGGGCCACGTGAACAGATTTTATTTTATTTTTTAATTCTGTGAAAAAAAATCTCAAAATTCGGCCTTTTTTTCTTAGAATTTCCGACTTTAATCTCAGAAATTCAGAGATTTATTCTCAGAATAATAAAAAAAAAATCTGTTCATGTGGCCCTAATCCTCTTCTGTACCATTGTATAGTACAAATGTGCAATATTTTTTCCATATTCTCCTAGTTACTGTTTTTTATTATTATGACTTATTTTATTGTTTTATTTTATTTTATTCTTGCCTGCATGCACTTTCTTTCTTGTTCAAACTGTCTCTGCCTGGAGCTACTGTGGCAAGTAAATTTCTCCTATGTGAGATCAATAAAGTCTTCTTATCTTCTCCTATGGCAGCTTACCACTACAGTGTGTGTTCAGTTTACAGTGATAAGTCAACGAATTTTGCAGTTTCATTGTAAAGTTGAATCATCTTAAAGGTCCAGAAATCAGATAATAATTTGAATTTTGGTGTACATGTAAACTTTGTCACTGTTGGGGAAAAGCATAGAAACTAATGAAATAATAAACATTTGGCAGACAAAACAACAATGCCAAAATCACATGTGTCAAAAGAACAGACCATAAATATTGGAAAATAAATAATCAGAGAAATAATATATACTACTACTTGTGTCATTTAGACTTACTTAAAAACTCATTGTATACTCAAAAATAAAGTAGGCCTATATAGTTAAAATATTACTAAATTAAATGTTGGTAAATACAGTGAACCCTCGCTCTATCGTGGTTCACTGTTCGCGGCCTCGCTGTTTCGCGGATTTTTTTTTCAAATTTTTCTTTTTTCTCAATTTTTTTTATAGTGTAACTTTTTTTTTTACAGTGTAACATTGTGTCCTGCGTCCTGATTGGCTAAGAGACTAAACGTGGACTAAACCAGGTCTAAACCAGGACTAAACCAGGTCTAAACCTGGACTAAACCAGGTCTAAACCTGGACTAAACCAGGTCTAGACCAGGGATGGTCACGCAGGGTGGTAGGGACAGAGTCTCTGATGTCCTTCACGAGAGCGCCTGGGTGACAGGAGGTGTGGCCTTTGTTTACTTGCACAAGCCGTACCATGGAAGAACCAAGAATCAACATGGACAGGCCTGCAGCGTCCGGGGGAGCTGCAGCGGAGGGAGCCGCATTCGAGGGAGCCGCAGCGGGGGAAAGGGGAAACTCGCGCGCAGAAAGGAGACAGTGGGTCTTACCCCCTCACGCCTAGCGGACGAACCCGACCCCGTCCTAGAGAGCTGTGGAGTATTGGCGAGCCATGCCATGCGGTCTGATTTTGGAGCCGGGGTGAAATGCAACCAACCCTTGTGAGCGCAGGTTAGTGGGGGAAAATCCTCATGGTAGAGCTGATCGGGGCTTTAGACCTAGCCCCTCGCTGGTGCTCAGAGGCGTCTGTTAGCGGTTCGGCACTGTTAGCGGTGGCTTGAGTCTTGCCCAAAATGATATCCAGGTCGCTTTCCACTCGACTTTCACACATGGCATGGATATGTTGTTCCAAAACAAACACACGTGTCCGCGCACACGTGTCAGCGCACATGTGTCAGCGCACACGTGCCCCCCCCCCACCCCCACGCTTCACTATTAATACATTTTATTGTAAATCTACGTAGGTTTGAGTGTTTAAACTAGAGAGAAATGTGAGAAAATGTTAATACCAGTCTGAGAAAAGTGTATAATGTGTGTGGTGAGGCGTTTACAGCCTTAAAACAAACGGGTTATTTCTGGAACCTAACCCCCGCGATAAACGAGGCATTACTGTATATCATCTTCACAACCAAAAAATCTAAGAGGTTTTTTGAATTTTGAAAAATATACAAAAATGATTCATGCAGCTACTAGAGCAAAGTTACAAAAATATAACCGATAAATACGATATCTTACCTGCAGCGTGGACGTGCAGTCTGTCATGTCTCTTTCTGTTGTCTCCATGTTTTTAAAGGCTCCAGGCTCCTATCAGCAGAGGAGGGTCCCTCAGAAAACTCTGTCTCAGGATGGATTATGGGTTGGTGACCAGTAGGTGGTATAAAAGTTCCCCTGACCCCTCGCTTCCCCTCTGCCGCTGATACGTCAGTCTTCCTCTTTCGGTGGATTATTTAATTCAGATGTTCATTATCGACAAAGTAAAACCCTAATATACATCCTCTATAGTGCAGCGGTGGTCTGGTTGGTTCTGGTTGGTTCTGTCCCCCACAGGAGTTCTTCGCTGAAGCTGGTTCTGGGCTGGTCAGGGAGTGTGATGGTCCATTTCTCTTGTAGATTATTACTAGAAATGTGTTTGAATTATTTGACTAACTCCTTACCACAGACTCTGTTTTAAATGAAATCGGTTGGACCCTATTGTCGCTGAAACCTTGAACAAATCTATTGTGGGGTTTTACTGTAAACGAATTGAAACAGAGCCAACTGAAAGCATTTTCCAATACAATAAATGCAATAAATGTGAATGTATTTATTTAAAATGATGTTTAGTCACACACACACACACACACACACACACACACACACACACACACACACACACACACACACACACACACACTCCACAGGAATCTTTCCATCCAAACTGAAACAGGCAAAAGTAAAACGTTATAGAGTTATAGATCAATTTTGCTATTGTTGCAGTAGGTTTTACCCGGAAGACATTTGGAAACATGATTTATGATTATTTATGATTGTGATTTCAGTTTGTGCTGTTAGTTAAAGTTTTATTAGGCTCTGAAATTAGCATTAGCATTAGCATTAGCATTAGCACGACGCACAAAGACGTATTGGAGTGCATTCATTTTAGGAAATATGTTCAAACAGGTGACCATGTCAAAGGAGAGAAAAAACATGAATCTTGTGATGCCAGAAGGTCGTTTATTGAGCATTATTACGAGAGTTTGTAGGTGTAGAAGATGGTTCCACCCCTGCTCAGAGTGCAGGTCTTTGTGTTTGTGCCAGATTGGAACTTGTGTGTACAGACTCCGAGCCGGTCGTCAAAGTTGAGGTCCCTGTCATACACCTCCAGCGTCAGCACATCGTTCTGCACTGCATCGAAGGAGCTGAACTCTTCTGACCATCTTGGGTTATGATTGTTCTTCACCACCGTGGTCTGCCCGAGTGACGTGGAGCCCACGAACACCATGATGTAGCAGTCCGGGGTGTCCCCTGATGAAGCCACGCTTTCACCTCGCAGGCTGTAGATCTTCACATGTGCAAAGGACAGGGACACCCCCAGGAGGAGGAGGAGCAGGGAGGAAGAGGAGATCATGACTGAGGAGAGAGAAGAAGAGGAATGAAGATACATGAGGCACATCAGACATTTGAGTAGAGCGGCTAAGGCGGGGCTGAGGTCTTCAATGGTGATGCTCATTTAACGTGTTCATTTAAAAAAAAATATTTATTTAACCTTTATTTAACCAGGAAAATTCCCATTGAGATTCAAAGATCTCTTTTTCAAGGGAGTCCTGGCCAAGAGGCCCACACAACACAACCCACAAGACAACAATTAAATATAAAATCAACACAGATAAAATGTTAGCGACACAGTTAAAAACATTGGTACATCATCGATTGCAATTCCAGGTCTTTAAAAGAGTATTAAAAAACGCCGTAGGCACGAGGGTTTGAAGTTTTAAAGCAGACCCGGGCATTTCAAGGCCCGGGAGCCAAATACGGCCCCGCGAGCCGACTCTGAAAGGTTGCTTGGAATTAAAAAAATAAAACCTACTTTCAAAATTGTACATAATACATTTGTACTGATGCATTTGTACTGATGATCATCTGTCGGACGTGCTTCACATCTCCACCTCAAACATGAACCTGACTTTGATGCACTTGTTAAAGCTCAACAGAGGCAAGATTTCTCTCACTGATCAAGAAAAAAAAAAATACTAAAACATGCTAACTCTTTTCTACACAGTTTGGCAGTTGGACAAAAATGTTGTGACATATCTTGCATTATATTGTTTGCCAAACAAAGACATTGTGGTGTCTTGATACAAAGTTAAGAAAGTTAAACTCAAAAAGCATTGTGGGGTTAATGCAGGCATGTCCAAACTTTTTCCACCCAGGGCCGCATATACAAACATATTCATAGTGGAGGGCTGTATTCAGCTAGTGAGACTTTCAGATAGATGCATTTTATGATGTTGACGGCGCCAGAACACATTTACAAGTCCTAAAACACAAATTTTAGGTCTGTGTCGTAATGTAGTGAGTTGTTATTGAGGTTCCACTGATCGAGTTACCGGAATTTGAAGTAAAAAGTTCTGCTCAGTGGCTCTATGATCATTTGGGCCAATTCAGCAGACAACAAAAATTGATCAGAGGGCCGGATTTGACCCCTGGGCCATAGTTTGGACACCCCTGGGTTAATGTGACTGAGAAAGAGTTACAAATATTTCACGTTTACCATTGTTTTGAATTATTTTACTGAATAAATTCAGTTTTTGTAAAGCTTCACTCTCTTATTACTTAATAATAACACAGAACTTACCAGCTTCTGTAAACAATGCCATTTACTGATTTCAACGTAGAAATAAAATTAATAACCAGAGTAGACTTCAAACTTTTGGATCGGCCCTCCACAATATTTTCTGCTTTTCATTTGGCCCCTGGGGAAAAATAATTGGGTGTGGGGCACTCTGATAATCTGATTCAAAACACTTATAGTGATATCCTACAGCTCTGTGATATACGGCACGTTTTTCATAGTTTTACTGTAACAGAACCTGCTGGTGTGAACAGAACATGTGTGCAAAGCTCACTATGTCCTCATGTGCGATGTGTGCTAAGCTGATACTGTCTGGCAGTGAATCAAAGATCTTGTGTCCTTACTTTGCTTAAGGAATTAGGCCCCCTCAAATTGGACAATCTCTATTTTTGATTCCATCTTATTACAAACAGCGTGGCCTTCAGGTATAAAGGGCAGAGTGTCAGGATCACTGCAGTTTTTATTACGTGTTGATAGGCCAATATTTCCAGATATTTGCATTTAAAGTTTGGAATGAATTTGTACAACACGCTGGCATTAGCGGCAGAAACACGTGCACATGCCCTACCGCTACCAACAGACACACTGTGCTAAACGAGGTCTTACATTTCACTCATAAACGGTGTGGAAATTGTCGTTTACTTTCTGTAACTTGGATTATAAAGATGAGGAGCTCAAGAGGAGAGAAAGAAGAGAAAAGGTGAGGAGCAGAGAGCGCTGCACACAGAAACAGACCATCGACTGTAAATATATGAACGGACGGAGCTAATGTGCTACCTGCCACGTTCCAAACAGGAAGTTCTCATGCGGCTCTTCTGGCTCCTACTGACTCTGGCTCCCATTGACTTACGTTAGAATATTGTGGCTCTCTCTGTACCTGCCACTGTGAGCCTCGACTTTTGGTCTTAAAATATTCGTATTAACCCGCTCTACATGATTCTGGTGTTTTGTTTTGTTTTTTTCTGTTTTGTCACTCAAAAAATTGATCCTATTCATAATATAGATCCTGGCTCCAAATTCACCCCTTAACCTCTAGCACAGAGAGTGCAGCCAAACGGTGAAGGTATGAAATAAACAGAGGTCTGTACATAAGAACCTAAATTATTGCTTAATTATTGGTGGTTCTCCTATGACTGGCAGGGCAAAAAGAGAAATTCAATTTGTCAACTGGACAAAAGTTTATTTGGTCGAATCTGTTTCCTCAGCTCATCCAAGCTGCTTCTTCAGTTCTGGTCAGACGCTGGTGGACACTGCCTTATATCTGCCTGAAGGGGGCGCTAACTACAATGAAATGACTCTGAGACTACCACACCTACTTGTTTACAGTTTGTGTTAGTTAGGAGGGCCTATTAGATCTGCAGTGGGAGTGGAGTGTGGGTCTTGTTAGCAGAACCATTCAGGGTTGGGTGTTTTCACACCTCTGGACTAGCCTGGGAATTCCCAGGCCGCTTCCGTTCGTTTCGAACTGGAAGGCGGCCTGGCAGCTCGTCCAAGCGAGAGTCCCAGATTTAGGTCCCCAATCAGAGAGCGGGGGAGGTGTGGCAAGACGGTGACGCGTACTACATGACAAACGGAAGCTTGTAGTTTGAACTGACAACTGACATGATTGGCTATGGACTTACGTATACGCTCAATGATAGACATTCATAACGCCCAATAAACGGCCGTTGGCAATCGCTAACCACACCTCCGCTACGGGATTTTTCGAAGCGAGTTTCCAGACCCATATCTCACTTGTGATATGGTCAGGTGTTAACCAGACTACCTCTGGACCTGACCTGCTGCACTTTTGTTTTCTTTGTTTGTTTTGATTCAGGTTTGAGGATAGAGTTATAGATGGAGACAAATAATGTCTGAGACCTCCGTTTCTGTTCAAAAAGGATTCTCTTTCTTGACAAAAATAGCCTCTATGACTGGCAGCTTCATTTTACACTAAGAGAATGAATAATGCAGTGTCAAGAATCATTTCAAAGGTCCAGAAATCAGATAATTAAAATTTTGGTGCATATGTAAACTTTGCCACTGTTGGGATAAAGTATAGAAACTAATAACAGAATAAACATTTGACAGACAAAACAATAATGCCCAAATCAGATGTATCAAAAGAATAGACCATAAATACTCGGGGAAAAAAAGTAGTAATAGTTTATCAGCTACTTATTGTGTCACTTAAACTTACTTTACACTCATTTTATACACAAAAAGTCGATAAAGTAGGCCTATACAGTATAGTAAAATATGTTCAGATATTACTAAATTAAATGTCAGTAAATGTATCTTCCCCACAGCCAGATTTTTTTTAAATCGCATTTAAATTTAAGAGTTGTTCTGAATTTTGAAAAAAATATACAAAATATAATATTCAGACATCTAATTTAGGGTAAAATTTAAAAAATAAAACTAATACTTGAGGGGCCACCAGCTCACGTAAAACTGCGAGAGCAGCGGGTTGATTTATTTTACAGCAATTCAAGGCTTGGAAATAAATTGACAAAAACGAAAACGAAGAGCGATTTATCTATAATTTCAGTTAGTTTTAGTTAGTTTTGTAACCACACAATACAGTTTCAGTTATTTTTTTCTTTCAATTGTCGTTTTATTTATTTCAGTTAACGAAAATATTTTTTCAATTTTAATTTTTTCGTTCATTTTCGTTCACTATAATAACCCCGTACCCGATCTTACCTGCAGCGTGGATGTGGAGTCCGTCACGTCTCTCTCTGTTGTCTCGTTTTTAAAGAGTCCTATCAGCAGAGGAGGTACTACTCTGATACTTACAGTTACACACTTACTTTTACTCCTACTTCTGGAAAAAAATAAGAGACCACTGCATTTTCTTCTGAAATCAGCATCTCTACATGTATTACAGCCATTCCATTCCAGCGTCTGTTGAATTCCAACACAAACACAAAGCTGAACTACTTCAGTTCTTGCACCAGGAGTGGAATAAAGTCACCCAAGAACAATGTGAAAGACTGGGACTAAACCAGGTCTGAACCAAGTTTAAACCAGGGCTAAACTAGGACTAAACCAGGACTAAACTAGGACTAAAGCAGGTCTGAACCAAGACTAAAGCAGGTCTAAACTAGAACTAAACCAGATCTGAACAAGGACTAAACCAGGGATGAACCAGGACTAAACCAGGTTAAAAAGGGGACTAAACCAGGTCTAAACTAGGACTAAACCAGGTCTGAACCAAGATTAAACCAGGACTAAACTAGGACTAAACCAGGTCTGAACCAAGATTAAACCAGGACTAAAC
Source organism: Paratrypauchen microcephalus (assembly GCA_036785185.1). Lineage (NCBI taxonomy): Eukaryota > Metazoa > Chordata > Actinopteri > Gobiiformes > Gobiidae > Paratrypauchen > Paratrypauchen microcephalus. The sequence continues at coordinate 2,697,244 of JAVJIX010000107.1, read as the reverse complement.
TAGGACTAAACCAGGTCTGAACCAAGACTAAAGCAGGACTAAACTAGGACTAAACCCGGTCTGAACCAAGACTAAACCAGGTCTAAACTAGGACTAAACCTGGTCTGAACCAAGACTAAACCAGGTCTAAACTAGGACTAAACCCGGTCTGAACCAAGACTAAAGCAGGGATGAACTAGGACTAAACCCGGTCTGAACCAAGACTAAACCAGGACTAAACTAGGACTAAACCAGGTCTGAACCAAGACTAAACCAGGTCTAAACTAGGACTAAACCCGGTCTGAACCAAGACTAAACCAGGTCTAAACTAGGACTAAACCCGGTCTGAACCAAGACTAAACCAGGTCTAAACTAGGACTAAACCCGGTCTGAACCAAGACTAAACCAGGTCTAAACTAGGACTAAACCCGGTCTGAACCAAGACTAAACCCGGTCTAAACTAGGACCCAAGAACAATGTGAAAGACTTGTGGAGAGCATGCCAAGACGCATGAAAGCTGTGATTAAAAATAAGGGTTATTGCACCAAATATTGATTTGTGAACTCTTCTTAAGTGTAAACATTAGTATTATGTTGTTTTAAAATGAATTTGATCTTGTTTCTTTGCATTGTTTGAGCTCTGAAAACATGTATCTTTTTTGTTATTTTGACCATTTGTCATTTTCTGCAAATAAATGCTCTAAACGATAATATTTTTATTTGGAATTTGGGGGAAATGTTGTCAGTAGTTTATAGACTCAAACAAAAATGTTCCTTTTGCCCAAACACATACCTGTAAGTAGTAAAATCAGAAAAACTGATCATTTTGCAGTGGTTTCTTATTTTTTTCCAGAGCTGTGTGTTTGGACACTCCTGATACAGAGCCCTGAAACCATATAGCGCTTTGATAAATAATTTGATTCAAAGTAAGTAACATCCTATAGTCGTGCTTTTCATTGTTTTAGTGTGACGCTCCGCTGCTGGTGTGAACAGAACATGTGTGTAAAGCTCACTATCTCATGTGTCTGGCAGTGAATCAGAGGTTATTATCAACACACCTCTGTTTATTTGATATCTAAACAGGTTCTGCTGCCCTCCTCACCGTCACAGTCCGCAGAGGAGGTACTATTTTTATTTTATTTTTATTTTTGTTTGTTTATTTCACTCATAAAGTATTAAAAAAGACATCAACAGTGTGATAACATTACAAAAATGGAATGAAAATTTGCACAAAGAAGAGTAATCTTATGTTATCTGCCCCTCTTCCCTTTTCCAGACTACAACACCGATAGTGACGATAAATATATCACAATTATTAATCAGTAAGTACTACTCTGTTAGTTACAGTTGCTTTTACTTGATAACTTTTTTATAACATTCAGGTCACATACTTTTACTTCTACTTCAGGACCGCTCTTTCAAATATGATTTCGTTTTTCAAATTTTGTCTCTTTCCTGTGAAAATACCAAATATGGTGCATGATTTCATGTTTTGTCCTTCCAATCACGTTATTTCAAACTACAAATCAGATCTCACTCGTCCATTTACTCTTACTTGAAGTAGTTTCCCGACTTTTACTACTGCGTTGTACTTTTACTTGAATTATTTTATTTTTGAAGTAATTATTACTCTTATCTGAGTACAGTTTTTTGGCTTCTCTGTTCACGTCTATCAGTCTGATAAACACAGCCGCCTCGCTCCCAGCATTATGAAAAACAACACGACACAGACCTGCTGCCCGTCCCTGACCAGTCGTCCTGTGAAACACAAGAGACACAAATGGACTGAGACGTGCAGTGGAAATGTTACTGCAGCAAAACTTTAATTTCCCTCAAGATCAATAAAGTATCTCTCTCTCTCTTTACTATTTACTTTGCTCTTACTATTTTTGAAAGATTTAATCACCCTCGCTCCACAACACACACTCACCAGGGGAGTAGACGGGGGGACAAAGCGGTCAGTTGTCCCCAGCATCTTAGAGGTCCAGAATTTGACCCTTTTCCTGTTCATTTATATTAGAGGGGGGCCCAAGTGAGGTGTCTTGCCCCAGGTTCCTAAATTTCTGCCTGTGTCCACCATGACAGAGAGGAGAGATGAAGCCAAAACACCAACCCTCCACCAGGACACAGGACCCAGGGGAGAGATGAGACTCCAGCCCTCTATCAGGAGCTCATGAGTCTTGTGATGGGGGTCATTAATTACCACAGCGCTGGGAAAGGTTTCAAACTTTTAAACTTGTCAGACTTTTAAATTGTTTTCAGAAAGTCCATGGGAAAAAATTATGAAAATTTACTTCTGGGATCAGGCGGTGGGTGATCACTGTTGAGCTCCATTCCTCTGTTGTTGAAATATTTAGCACAGGTACTACCACACCAAACTTACTAATAATTAGAAAACAGAATTACATTCCAAAAGATACCTGAAAAAAGGAAAAACAAAAACAAAACAAAACAAAACCATCCATCCGTTTTCTTCCTCTTATCCGGGGTCAGCAGTCTAAGCAGGGACTCCCAGACTTCCTTCACCCCAGACACTTCCTCCAGCTCCTCCGGGGGGACCCCAAAGCGTTCCCAGGCCAGCTGGGAGACATAGTCCCTCCAGCGTTTCCTGGGTCTTCCCCGGGGCCTCCTCCCGGATCTCCAGATATGGAAAAAACAAACAAACAAACAAAAAATTCTAATTGCATTTTATTTTATTTATTTATTTTATTTTATTTGCAAAACATTTCTTGGGGCTAAAGAATATTTAAATTCTGGAGCAAAAAATATATTTAACCTCAAATTTGATAAAAGATTTACATTTTCTACTTTATGTACCACTTCCAAACCAGCAGATGGCGCTACAACCTAATCTTTATACAGAGCGGCAGAAGCGCTTAGGCAAACTTTAAGATAACGCTCCAAAATGTCTCAGTTTTTCTCTCAAAAAGCATGAAAAGAAAAGTGACTGTCCTCTGTGTTCTGCTGTTGGTGTTCGCCGGGTTTGTGTCTCTTTACGCGGTGTGGAAATCCAGAGGTAACGCCGGAAAAATCCTCGCTTCCGGTCCGGAGCTAGCAGATTAGCCTGTGATGCTAACAGCCGTGTGTTTGTTTTGGTCTTTTGTTTTGGTCCTCAGAGGAGCACATGTCTGACCGCACTCTGGGGTATTTCTTGGGTCTTGGTTTAATCCAGAGAGAAGATGCAGCGGACATCACCTGGGCCCACGCCGTCAACAGCAGAAGCAAACTGACAGCGGCTCTAAACGGTCATTAAATCTGCTATTTTATGCAAACTACCCTATTTTAATTCAATGTTTTAAACTGTAGCTATGGCTGGGTTTCATACTTAGTCAAACTTTATTGATCCACAAGGGAAATAATTTGGATACACAGGGTAACAAAAAATAGATGGTATAGCAAAAAAAATAAAAAAAATAAAATAAAAAGAAGCAAGAGACATAATTATAAAAATAATAAGTGTATATGTACATGACAAAATAAAATAGAAAAATAAGTAATAAAATATCAAATAAAAGATAAAATCACAGCAATATACAGGAGACAAGAACGGCAGTGATTGACAGAGCATGAGGTTATCGTTACTTAAGATTGAGATCGTTACTGCAGCAAGATATAAGCAAGTGTCTTACCAGCATTCTAATTAGAGCTGACGAAGCCTCTCGGATGAGCGGCGAAATGTTTTCAACCAAACATACTTTGTCCAGTTGACAAATTGAACTTCTCCTTTTATCATGGATTCTACCTGGACGACTGAGGGACTCTTCACGCTACTTAAGATTGAGTTGTTGTACAGTTGTAGGGAGTATTATAGAATGATTGTCGTCCTGGGGTGGGCAATTATTTTTCCCCAGGGGCCAAATCAGAAGCAGAAAATATTGTTGAGGGCCGGGCCAAAAGTTTGAAGTCTACTCTGGTTATTAATTTTATTTCTACGTTGAAATCAGTAAATGGCATTGTTTACAGAAGCTGGTAAGTTCTGTGTTATTATTAAGTAAATAACACAGAATTTATTCAGTAAAATAATTAAAAACAATGGTAAACGTGAAACACATTAACCCCACAATGCTTTCTGAGTTTAACTTTCTTAACTTAGCTGGGGCGGCAGTAGCTCAGTTGGTAGAGCGTTTGTCCACTGATCCAAAGGTTGGCGCTCTTGACATAAGAAACATCAGTGGTTGAGCAGTCAGATCCACTGACCCACAGGTTGGTTGGTACGATTCCAGCTCCCACAGATGAATGCTGCCATTGTGTCCTTGGGCAAGACACTTAACCCTCCTCGCCCCCAGTGTCTGCGTACACTGGTGTGTGAATGGGTGATTGGTTCCTTGTTGTAAAGCGCTTTGGGTGCCTTGAAGGTGGAAAAGCGCTGTATAAAGATGTGACCATTTACCATTACCATAACTTTATATTAAGACCAGTGGTGAAAGTAAGGCGGTGCGCACCGGAACGGCGCACCGGTATAACATTCACAGCCGGTACGCAGCACCGCTAAGAGAATATGGTTAATGGTGACCAAAACCCACATTTGAAAAAAAAAGTAAGGCGCGCTATTTAAGTAGAAAACACAAACAACCACACTATGCCATTCGAGAATAACTGAAAGCTACCCAAAACTCTTGTGCAGAGATATCTGCAGTCTGTTAAGCAAGGATTGTCAAAACTTATGTGACTGTAGCCATGAACGGCATGGTGGCTGAGTGGCTAGCACTCATGCTTTACAGCAAGAAGGTTCTGGGTTCGATCCCTGGGTTGCCAGTGTTTTTTTTTAAATTATTATTATAAAAACGGTAAAGTGATGCACTGGACATTATAGCACGTGTAAGAAATGAAAACTACTTTCACCACTGATTAAGACACCACAATGTCTTTGTTTGCCAAATAATATAATACAAGATATGTCACAATTTTTTTTTGTCCAACTGCCAAACTGTGTAGAAAAAAAGTCAGAGTTAGCATGTTTTAGTTTTAGTTTTGTTTTTTGTTTTCTAGTGAGAGAAATCTCACCTCTGTTGAGCTTTAACAAGTGCATCAAAGTCAGGTTCATGTTTGAGGTGGAGATGTGAAGCACGTCCAACAGATGATCATCAGTACAAATGCATCAGTACAAATGCATTATGTACAATTTTGAAAGTAGGTTTTATTTTCTTAATTCCAAGCAACATTTCAGAGTCGGCTCGTGGGCCTTATCGATATTTATAAAGCGCTTTTCATACAAAACTGTAGCACAAAGCGCCTTACAGTGGTCAAGGATTAGAAGATTGACCTTTATTGATCTCGCACAGGAGAAGTTGTTTCTATATTTGACCCGGGGACCATCCCCATCATTTTGTTTTGTTATTTAGGCTTGGTCAGGCCCTAAGCTGGAGGATTTTACCTATGGCGCATGTTTGGGTTGGTGGGGGAAACCGGAGTGCCTGGAGGAAACCCACCCAGACACGGGGAGAACATGCAATCTCCACACAGAAAGGCCCGGGCAACCCGAACCTTCTTGCTGTGAAGCATGAATGCTAGCCACTCAGCCACCGTGCTGCCAGAAGGAAAAAAAAAAAAAAAAAAGACGAACAGACAAACAGATGGACAAACAAGCAAAGAGACAAACAAGCAGACGAACAAACAACAAACAGATAGACAAGCAAACAAACAAAAGACAAGCAAACAGATGACCGAAGTCAATCAAAGGCCAAGCTATTTGGCCCCCAGGCCTTGAAATGCCCGGATCTGCTCTATGGTCTGGTGCAGTGGGTGAGCAGGAGTGTCCGTGGTGGACAGCGGTTTGTCCAGTGTCCTCCTGTCCCTCACTGTGACAAATGTCTCCAGCTCACAGCCGATCACGTGACCAGCTTTACCGATCAGTTTGTCAATCCGTCCAATGTCCCTTTTCCTGGTGCTGCTCCCCCAGCAGAACCACAGCAAAGTCCAGGGCGCTGGCCTCCACAGACTGGTAGAAGATCTCCAGTAACTTCATACATTGAAAGACCCGAGCTTCCTCAGTCTGCTCATGCTCTTCTTGTAGAAGCATTACAGTTGTCCCTCCAGTCCAGCCTGTTGTCCACATGGATGCCGAGGTTCTTGTAGCAGTCCACGATCTCCACCTCGTGACCCTGGATGGTGATGGGCTCCACTGCTGTCCTCATCCTCCTGAAGTCAATCACCATTTCACCTCGGTCTTGTCCACGTTCAGGAGCAGATGGTTTTCTCATGTCTCATATTTTTCTCTTCAGATTTAACCCTGATGCTCGAGGCGGACGTTTTACTGCGAGCGCTGGACCCCAAAGAGCCGATCATGGCCCACCCCCCGCAGACGGACAGTGACGTCACTCTGGAGGCGTGGCTTCAGGAGCTCAAACCCAACCACAAGGGAGTCAAACTGGACTTTAAGAGGTCATTTACCTAAAGTTACACACTTTGTCTCAGGTTTTATGTACCACAGAGTCCCACGTGCCCCAGTCCAAAAAAAACATAACACTTTGTCAACGCTTGTTACCATGGCAACAATAGGAAACTGAAAACATGCGCATTTGGGAGAGAAGTTTAATTTAAAAGTTTTTACTGTCTTAAAACCGTGAAAAACAGGAGTAGCTCATTGCAGTAGTCCTCACGTACTTAACACTTTTGTAGCATCCTAACAACAGCTAGCATGCAAACAGTGCACCAGCAGTATTTCCTGGTTCATTTTGACTATAAAGCTGCATTCTGTAACTTTTCTGGAGGAGGGTCCGTCAAATGCTTTTCTCCGTGGAGATGTTGTTGCTTTGTCTGGAATGTTTCACAGTATGGCATTAAACCTTTCTATCTTCACGGAGACCAAACCAGACCAAGTTACAGGTCAGATCTGTAGAGAGGCGACCCCGCTCACAGTCAGGATGTCTGTTTTTCTGTATTTTTGAGCTATAAAACCACCTGTAAGTGAATAAATGTAAAGTAGAGCTGTTTAATGTCACACTGTGGAACATTCCAGGTAGAGTAATGATGTATCCAGAGAAACAAACAGGTGACGGACCCTTTAAATCTCTGGTTATGTATCGTTCAGTCTGGATGCGGTGGCCCCCTCCGTGCAGTTGCTGGAGCAGATCTGGGGCCCCTCGCCTCGTCCCGTGTGGGTGAACGCCGACGTGCTGCCTGGTCCCGGGGGGGTGGCCTCCCCTTTAGAGCCCCAGGGGTTCCTCTCCTCCGTGGGGACCCTGCCTGACCACACTGTGCTCTCTCTGGGCTGGACCACCGGCTGGACCCCCGGAGCTGACAACCCAGGTACAGACTGTGGAGGAGGGGGGTTCGGCTACTATGAATTTAAAGCTGCACTGAGTAACTTTTCTGCTGGAGGGTCTAAACCAGGCCTAAACCAGGTCTAAACCAGGACTAAGCCAGGTCTAAACCAGGCCTAAACAAGGTCTAAACAAGGTCTAACCCAGGTCTAAACCAGGCCTAAACCAAGTCTAAACCAGGCCTAAACCAGGCCTAAACCAGGCCTAAACCAGGTCTAAACCAGGTCTAAACCAGGTCTAAACCAGGTCTAAACCAGGTCCATGGTGTACACTAGTCTCTGTGCTCTTACACTTGTTCAGGTCCAGGTCGTTCTAAACACTTTCAGGAAAGGTTCTGCTCTGTTCTGTCAGTGGGACTTTTTTAGTATCGATACCTGTGGAAAATTAGCATCTGGTTTCGATACTTGTTTTAGTATCGATTAGTGTCTGATTTTTGATACTTTTGACAAAACTAGTTCCATTTGCTCTATCGGGTCATTCAATAAAAATAAAAATAAGATAAGACTTTATTGATCTCACACAGGAGAAATTCACTCGCCACATTAGCTCCAGGCAGTTTAGTGCAAAAGAAAGTTTGAACAGAAAGTGCAGCTGACAAATGGTAATAATAAAAATAAGTAAATAAGAGAATATAGAAAATATTGCACGTCTGGCCTATACAGTGGAGTTGTACAGTCTGATGGCGGTGGGGATGAAGGATCTGCGGTAGCGCTCTTTCTTGCACTGGGGGTGCCTCAATCGGCTGCTGAAGGAGCTGCTCAGCTCCTCTACAGTCCGGTGACATGATGACATGACATTATGGTTTTCTGTTACATACGTTGATGTACAGTTGTCCACACAGGCGAAGTGCATGAGATGATATGATTTGAAGAAAAATAAGAAATCTGGCTGAAGTTCTCCCTCTGTCTGACCTTCAGGCTACAGCTGGGAGATGGTGCGTGAGATGGAGCAGATCTGCGGAGGTCTGAGGAACCCGGTGACGTTCCCAGTTCGAGCGGCTCTGATGGGTCGGTCTGCGCCTCAGCTGCTCTGGCTCCTGCAGCAGTCCCACAGGTGCAGCTCCAGCCTGAAGAACTTTTTCACTCACATGAGTTTGATTACTTTGGTCTTAAAGCTGCACTGTGTAACTTTTCTGTTAGAGGGTTCGTCAAACGCTTTTCTGCATGGAGATGTTATTGGTTTGTCTGCAATGATAACAGGAGAAGTTCAATTTGTCAACTGGACAAAGTTTGTTTTAAACAAACTTTGTCCAGTTGACAAATTGAACTTCTCCTGTTATCATGGATTCTACCTGGACGACTGAGGGACTTTTCACGCGTTTGTCTGCAATGTTTCACAGTATGGCATTAAAACTTTCTATCCTCATGGAGACCAAACCAGACCAAGTTACAGGTCAGATCTGTGGAGAGGCGACCCCGCTCACAGTCAGAATTCCTAATTTCATGTTATTCAAGGTATGTTTGAGCTCTAAAACCACCTGTGATTGAATAAATGTAAAGTAGAGCTGTTTAAAGTCATACTGTGGAACATTCCATGCAGAAGAATGAGGTATCCATAGAAACAAGAAGAGGACGGACCCCCAAATGAAAAGTTACATGTGTTATGTGCTATACTCATAACATTTTGAGCGCCTACACTCTTAGTTTATACGATATTGACATTTGATATTTTAAGGGTGCACTCACACTAGGATGTTAGATCTGTGCCCAACCATGGATAGAGGAGATGTTCAAAGTCAAATATGGGCTTTTGGAGTGAGATTATTTTTAAAGTTGCATAGGGGCGAAAAATTGGATTTGGGTCACTTCAGGCTGCAGTGTGAACGTAGCCCAAGATATGTGGTCCTAAAACCGATACATATCCGATCTTTTGGCATACGACTTCAGTCTGAACGGCCAGGTCGCGTTCATCTGACCTGGGCGTGTTTCCTCCAGCGAGAGTGGTACAAGTAGGCGCTTACAAACGTTCTTCTCGTCATGCGAATATATATATATAGTATATGAACTCCGTGTCAGTGGAGCGGCGAAGCACGTAGCAATCCCACCACTCTTGGCTGCGACTCCGCACCCACACCTTCATTTCTACGGACGTTGCTGCCACTGTCCCGCAAAACGCCGTGGCCAAAAACCTTGTCCTTGTCCTTCTTCGTCTCCTCCTTAAAACAAATAAGCTGTACATGTTTTGGCTCCGGTACGACAGCAACTTTAGGCGACTTCCGTAAACACTGAGCATGCTCACTGCACGTGACCTTGTCGTGTCCTCCAAGGCGCATGCGGGACACTTTTGGGGCGTTCGATGAACACAATAACGTCGGCTAAACAGACACCGCGTGCAACAGTTCAATAAAAGTAACGTAGAACATAAGCGTCATAATTGTAAACCTGCTAACCTGTTACTCGATAATTACAACTGCTGAAAATACATTTATGAGACTCCTTGGCTGGTCGATGTGACGCTGCCATCCTGATCCCAAAACCTGCCTGAGCTTGTAGGCGTACCCCTTCGTTTCAAGTCTGGTCGAGAGTTTACTTCGTTTCAAGGGGTATGTAGCCCGAGGTCGTGGCCTGAGCCCTTGATCAAAATTAGAATCGGGACACCACTTGCCCTCACACGAACGCAATACACCCTGACAGGTACGGCTGTGACTGTCCGGTATGCGGTGAGGCGCCTGAAGACCTCCTCCATCTGGCCGCCCGGTGTCCTGTCGTGCAGCGGTTCTGGACCTGGCTACTGGACCTTCTTGCTCGGAGGCTGGCGTTGAGGCTCCCGCCGCCGGCGGCCCGTGGACTCGGTGACCCCGGGCTCTGGTTCTGCCTCTTCGGACCTGTCCGGCAGCGACCTCGGGGGCCGGACGCTGCCATGGTCAACTGGGATGCCGCCCGCCTTGTCCTGTCCGTGGCCAGATATTCGATCTTCGTGGCACGGAACCGCCGCCTCCACGACGGCTGCGCAGCGGAGCACTGGCCCCTCTTCACAGCGCTCCTTCGCGCCCACGTCCGCCATCTCCACTCCGCAAGAGAAACGGAGTTTTGCGACACCTTCATCCCAGACAATACGCTTTTCTCCATCTCCCGAGCTGGTTCCCCTCGGTTGGACTTCTGACCCCTGCCCCCCTCCGCTGTCCTCCCTGGACCCTGTCGCCTGGACCTTCCCTGGACACTACATCGCCCTTGCTCTCCCCCAGACCCCCTTTCTTCACCTGGGACGATCCCTTTGGTCCTCTACACTTCCTCTGTTTCTCTTGGCCCTTGTGCCCGGTGGTGTTTATTCCCGTGCCCACATCCCCCGATGTGTCTTCTGAGTGTTTTGCGAATGTTGTTGTGGTGTTAAAATATGTACCTTGTAATAATAAAAGATACAAAAAAAAAAAAAACGCGCAAAACTAAGGGGTAAGGGTAAGACGAAGGGGTAAGACAGAGGAATGGGACACAGTCTTAGTCTTTGGTGAACTTTGTTGACCCACAAGTAAAGTAAAAAATAGAAATATAATAATATAAATCCAGTATAACGCCGTTGTATTCAAAAGTTCACAAGTAAAAACAGTGCAAAACATCTACACTGACATTATGTCCTTCGGCAAGTCTCTTCACACATTTCCCACTCTTGTTTCAGTAATGACCTCTTTTTCCTCAGAACAAAACGACTTTGACAGTGTTCCATGTTGCTGCAGGTACAGTCTGACCGTGTGGACGGGGCAGAGTGACTCGTTTAAATTGGAGGATCTGGTTCAGTTCAGGAAACAGCTGGAGCCTCAGAGGGTTTACTACGACCTGCCCGAGGACCAGAGGAGCACACTGGCTCTAACAGACCCTTAAAGAGACCTGGACTTCTACTCAAGGTTTACCAAAGACACAAGGGCTCTCTGAATCAGGCAGTGTTAAATCAGGTTGGAATAATGATTTGTTTTTATATGCTGTGAGTGGGTCGTGTTTTCAGTAGCTAAAGTGAAAATCCAGAAAATCAAATCTGAATTTACTGTAATTTGTCTTTTTCTGTAATTGTCTCATGTCCTTAGACGTAGATGTGAGGCCGCTGGGAAAATCAGGTGCCACAGGGGGGCGTTGTTGTGTCCTTAGGCAAGACACTTCACCTGCACTGCCTAGTATGAAAGTGGTGTGTGTTTGAGTGCTGGTGGTGGTCGGTGGGACTAAATGAATAATGTTAATGTTAAACGTCTTTGAGTGTCCAAAAAAGTGCTATCCAAAACTTTGAACTTGATCTATTATTATTGGTATTATTATTATTAATAATAATAATAATAATAATAATAATAATAATAATAATAATAATAATAATAATAATAATAATAATAATAATAATAATTAAAGCCTTTCCTTTTTTAGACAATAAAATGCAGTTTTCCCACATTAAATCCTGGTACTTTCTTTTCTGTTCCCATGTGTCCTTATATCTGTGTTCTCCCTCAGTGGTCCAGTTCTAAACCGGGTCTAAACCGGGTCTAAACCAGGTCTAAACCAGGTCTAAACCAGGTCTAAACCAGGTCTAAACCAGGTCTAAACCAGGTCTAAACTTGGCCTAAACCAGGCCTAAACCAGGTCTAAACCCAGTCGATGGTGTACACTAGTCTCTGTGCTCTTACACTTGTTCAGGTCCAGGTCGTTCTAAACACTTTCAGGAAAGCTTCACTTCTGTTTTGTCAGTGGGATTTTTTTAGTATCGAAACCTGAGGAAAATGAGGATCTGGTTTCTATACTTACGATACATTTAGTATTGATTAGTGTCTATTGTTTGATACTTTTGACAAAACTAGTTCCATTTGCTCTTTCGATTAATAAAAATGTGTTATTAATTAAGACCCAGTTAATCAATTTTCTCAACCGTTAACTTTTTTAGGGAGTATTATCTGGTACTTAAGGGTGAGTTGTACAGTTGTAGAGAGTCTTATAGTATTACACAGTGAATCTCAAGTAGTAGTAGTAGTAGTAGTAGTACACACGTTTGTATGTAAATCTACTGTAAAAACTACAACTCGTAAATGTAAATACTTGTACTACCAACCCCTGGAACTGAAGTAGAAATTCCGTTCATTTGTGGGTCAAAGTTCACGGAGACCGTCTGGTCGGAGGTTGACCGTCTGGTGTCCTGGTGCAGCCAGAACAACCTGGTGCTGAACGCGCAGAAGACAGTGGAGATCATTGTGGACTTGAGGAAGCACACAGCCCCACTCCCCCCATCATCCTGACCGACACCCCCATCACCACTGTGGACTCGTTCCGCTTCCTGGGGACCACCATCACCCAGGACCTCACATGGGAGCCCACCATCACCTCCGTCATAAAGAAGGCCCAGCAGAGGTTGTACTTCCTGAGGCAGCTGAAGAGATTCAACCTGCCAGCACGGACAATGGTGCAGTTTTACACGGCCATCATCGAGTCCATCCTCACCTCCTCCATCACCGTGTGGTCTGCTGGAGCCACCACCAGGGACAAACAGAGACTGCAGCATGTTGTGCGCTCTGCTGAGAAGGTGAGTGGTTGCAGCCTTCCATCTCTTCAGGACATGGACACCTCCAGGACACGGACACGTGTCCGACCCTTCTCACCCTGGTCATGGACTTTTTGACCTGCTCCCCTCAGGCAGGAGGCTATGGTCCATTCAGACCAGAACCTCTCGCCATAAAAACAGCTTCTTCCCCTCTGCTGTCGGACTCTTGAATAATAATAACACCAGGACTGTTCCCACCCCCTGCTCTGTGTCAGTCACATGACCCTGTGTCAGTCACATGACCCTGTGCTGTATTTTTTGCTCCTATCTGTTTGCACTGATCACTACCTGCACTGTTTTGTAAATTTGTAAATTGAAGAAGAAGTGACTGAGAAAAAAATTGAGAAATTCTCTGCATTTCCTGTTCCTGTTATTAGGAGCAGTGGGCAGCACATTACTGTATATTTGCAAATTTTGTGTTATAGTATAGCTTATTGGTCTTCTACTTTATTTTATTCTGTTTTATTTGTTGCATGTTAAGTGTTGGTTTACATTCCGCTCCAAGTACCGAAGCAATTTCCTAATGTTGTAAACCTGTTCACTCATATGACGATAAAACCTTTCTGATTCTGAAACTCCATGAAGTTGTTTTTCCTGCTGTAATGAGGAAACTCGGAGCATTTCCTGTTCTTAAAACAAATGATGGATTTATTAAATTATAATGACAGGGAATTAGATTTAACTGAGAAAAACACACTTCACCCTCCCTCCTCAGTACCCTTCACCTGTCAGAAACAGTTGTGGGGAGTATTATCTGTTACATAAGTTGTACTAATGTTATGTAATGTTATCTTTGCAAAACATTTGTATTTTTCTTTATATTTATTTTGACCTCCATTAGCTGTGGAAGCACTGCGATCCTTCCTGGAGTCATTGTCTTTTATGGGGCATTTACATAATTGACATAACAAAAAAAATATAAATAAATAAAAATACAAAAAAAAAAAAAAAAAAGACAGAAACACAAACACACCCTGGACCTACAGTAGTTCATACTGATATAAAATAAAGAGTAAAAGAGAAATATGCAACTGTAACAGATTTGTCTTTCTGGGACACCACTGCTGCGTCACAAGATGCCGTTTCAGGAGTACTTTAAACTGATGTTTAGTATTTGCAATAATAATATATCTTCATTGATTATACCAACAAGACATTGATCTGTATTTTACAATGCTTCTTCCATGGTTTGTTTTTACATTACGTTAAATACCATGATGTCAATGAAAATTTACCAACGATGCTGCAAAAGTGTGTCTGGATGCAATGATTATCTCACATATTAATTCTTGTATATCTTGTTGGTCTCAAGCATGTGAGACAACAACAAAACCTTTAAAGTCCTGATATAATCAAGCTGTTAAGATACTGGACAAAAAGCCACTGCGATATCATCATTGTTAAATATTTGCACAACATAACATGCTAAACTTTGATAATTTAATCACCTATTCAAATGTGCGATTAGTCTTTAAAATCTTAAAATAACATAGCGCCTCCAATGAAAAAATGTGTACAGCTCTGAACAAACAGCCAGGACCTCCAGGTGACTGCAGATTACCTAAACGGAGCTCGGGCTTCGCACAGACAGATTTTTCTTTCAAAGCCGTCAGAGAATGGAATAAATTGCCACAAAGTCTGAAACTTTCCTCTGACATGAAAAACTTTTCATTTAATGTTAAGAAATTATTATTGGAGAATCAGCAGTGTCAGCATTAAGAATGGTAATTGGTATGATATAATCTTAGTGAGATTTTATTGTAAAATTTTATTGTGTAATAATTGGTCATTTGTAGTGTGTGTGTATTGTTTTTATTGATTACATTTTATATTGTAATTCTCACCTGCTCAGGGACTACAGGTGGAAACTAGCTTCAGCTATAATCTGGTGTAAAGAATCTTTAATGTTTTTGCACATTGTCCCTGTCAAATAAACTAATAAAAGAAAGAAAGATGAAATGAACCAAGGCTCCAGTTCAAAAAATGTCTCCAGCTTCAAAGATCTAGTCGTAGGAATATGCTGGGACATATTGTGCAGCGTAAATGTCCTCTGCACCCTGTATTCACTGTCCCTCCTCTGCATCTGACTTTATCAACGGGGCTGCTGTGGAGAGAGTAAGCAGCACTAAGTTCCTGGGTGTGCATATCTCTGAGGACCTCTCCTGGTCAAAGAACACTGCATCACTGGCCATAAAGTCCAACAGCGACTCTACTTCCTCCGCAAGCTGAAGAAAGCCAGAGCCCCAGCTCCCATCATGAGCACCTTCTACAGAGGCACCATAGAGAGCATCCTCACCAGCTGCATCACTGTGTGGTATGACACCTGCACCGTGTCCTGCCGAAAAAAGCTACACCGAGTAGTGAGAGAATCGTGGGTGTCTCTCTCTCTCCCCTCCCTGCAGGACATCTACTGCACCCGCCTCACCCGCAAAGCCCTCTGGGTGATCCCACCCACCCATCCAACTGCCTCTTCAGTCTGCTGCCATCAGGAAGGAGACTGAGGAGCCTCAGGGCCAAGACCAGCAGACTGAAAGACAGCTTCATCCACCAAGCTGTCAGGATGCTGAACTCTCTCTCTCTGCCCTCCCTCCCCCAACGACACTGCTGCTTAAATGACACTGATGCTTAAATGACACATTTGAGCTTTATTCCGCTCCACATTGTGTATTTTACTTACTTGTATTATACACAAGCCTTTTGTACTTTTGCTACGGGTATATGTGATGTTTTAGTCATGGTGTTTATTGTCTTGTTTATCACATGTTTTATGTTCACTGTGGGCCTAGGGGGCGCTGCAATTTCAAATCCTGTGTGTGCAACCTGTACATATGGTTTTTGACAATAAAGCTGACTTTAAACTTTGAACTTTATCTACAAGTCCAAATAATGGCTGCACCTCAGCCTTCTGTATCTTAGCGATCATTCCTAATTTCCTATTGTGGAACATTTGAACAACTTTAGTCACATTTGTTCTTCTCCCCGTCATTTTGTCAGAGCAGCCGGATCGTACAGACTCTTCCTTCAGCTCGTGTAATCCCGTGTATTTCCACTCTAAATCACTTAATCGGCTCGAGCCTGTTGTATTCCAAATTTGGTTATGGACTACCTGGGTCTTGTCAGTTTTTTGGCTGTTGAAGTCTTTTTAAAATGTTGAGGTATTTTTTCATAAAGCAGCACAAGAGTACACAAAGAACAAAAGGATGAGCCCCATTATGATTTTAAAGGTGCACTGTGTAACTTTTCCGGTGGAGGGTCCGTCAAATGCAAATTATATTTCTACTAAATATTTATCAATTTAGCTTTTTTTTCCCAAATTATACTAAATGTCTCTTTTTACACTCTTCATAGAGTAATTAAGTCAAGAGTCAAATCAGAGTCAGAAAAATCTAAATCTAAATCTCTTTTCAGTAACAAATTAGGAATATAAATTAAAAATGAAATGTAATTCTAAGGCAATGGTTAAAAACGTCTTGTTTTTCCACCAGGGGGAGCTCCATATGTCATAAAGGAGTTTATGAAAACATTATTTAATAATTATTAAACAAAAAAAAATACTTCAATAACGATCCACTGATGGGTTGAGAGAAACATCTGATTTAAAACTAGTCCCTGGTCTTTAGGACATTTCCGCCGAATTCCACTGGGAGGGTGCCCTTTCACTCCGACTCCAGAGATCTGAGAAGAGTTAGAGCACATTTTAAGACAGTTTCACCCTCTAACCTAAAGGTCTACGGTTCGATCCCAGCTCCACTGCATAATGTCCTCGTGGCCCTGTGCTAGACACTTCCTACAGAATACTCACCCTGAAGGTGGCACCAGCGAACGTCTGAACACGGAGGTCTGTTTGGCTGAGGCCCAGACACAGCCAGTGAAGTGTCTTGCCCAAAGACACAAAAACAGTCTGCGGTGGTTAAAAGTAATTTGTCAACCTCTGGGTTGATGGACAAGCGCTCTGCCACTGAGCCACAGATGTTATGTGTAAAAATGTGTTCTGGTATTTCCAAACAATGTACCAAAAATATTGAAATATTTTCAACATCAACGTATTACTCAGTCTTCACTCCAGTAAACTGTACGACAATTAAAAGTATGATGTGAAAATATGCAATTCAAGTTACCTTACAAATAATTAAAGCTGAAAATATTCTGAGGCCTGATAAGATAAGATAATCCTTTATTTGTTCCACAATGGGGAAATTGCAGTGTCACAACGCAAGTTTCAGAAACAGTTGGAAAAAGAGCATGCATCAAAATTAAGATAAATAATAATACGTATGTACAATCAACTAAAAAACACAACACTGTAAGGTTAAAAGGCACAGGAATGCTGCACAATAAATGTCTGATTCTGAGCAGTGAACAAACAGCCGTAACCTTAGAGCAGCTTGGCGAGGTATAAAGAACATGGCCTCCAGTAGCCACCAAAAAGAGGACAGGAAACCTGTAGCTGTCAATGGTGTGTCTGATGCTGAGTTGCCAAGTGCTTTTAATACTTTTAATACGTTCTTCTCTTGCTTTGAAAGAGTTGATGGTTTAGGAAATGTGACTGATTGCAGGAACTCTCTTAAACCTTCAAAAGAAATTGTGATTTCACAGAATCAGGTCACTGCCTTATTTAGGAAAGTTAAGAAAGGGAAGGCCAGGGGTCCTGATGCCATCTGTGGGCGCACATTGCACCACTGTGCCACCCAGCTGTGTTGTTTTTTACTAAAATGTTCCAATCGTGTGTGGATCTTGGGCAATTTCCTACTTTGTGGAAGACATCAACAGTAATACCTCTTCCCAAATCAAACAAGGCAAAGGAGTTAAGTGAGTTCAGGCCGGTGGCACTCACATCATTAGTGATGAAGACTTTTGAACAGATTTTAAAGACTCACATTTTGTTTTTAAAGGAAAAGTAACGTTTTTTACAATCTGAGCCTTATTTCGGTACTAAAACAAGTTGTTTTACTCACCCATAGCACTTTGGTGTCATATGGAGCACTTCCAGAGATGTTTTAGATTTGCGATCTCCATATGTGAGTTCTCGGGGCACTTGTTTGCGGTTTCCAAATAACACAAACTTTAGCACTTTTCAAATCATAGAAGCCCGATGTCTTAGCCTACGATTTCGTGTGGTCAAAAGTGGCCTGTAATCCGAGATTTAGCCATAGTTTCGAGTAGATGAGGACGCCAGTGCGCATGTGCGGAGTGTGCTCTCAGCTCCCGGGACCCAAACATGAAACGCAAAGCGGTAAACTATGGATAAATCTCGGATTACAGGCCACTTTTGACCACACGAAATCGTAGGCTAAGACAGCGAGCTTCTATGATTTGAAAAGTGCTAAAGTTTCTGTTATTTGGAGCCCGCACGGGGCATATTACATGCTCGGGGGAATATAGATATATAGAAAATATAGAAACAACTCCTGTGTGAGATCAATAAAGGTCAATCTTCTAATCCTTGACCACTGTAAGGCGCTTTGTGCTACAATTTTTGTATGAAAAGCGCCTTATAAATATTGTTTGATTTGATATATTATATGCCCCGAGCTATGGCTAGAAGTCGCGCTAGGCTAACGGCAAATGTAAAACATCTCTGAAGTGCTCCATATGACACCAAAGTGCAATGGGTGAGTAAAACAACTTGTTTTATTACCAAAATAAGGCTCAAATTGTAAAAAAAACGTGACTTTTCCTTTAACTGAGAGAAAACTGGATCCCCTGCAATTTGCTTATCAGCCTAACAAAGGAGTGGAGGATGCAAAACCTTTTTTATTGAACACTATTTATAAGCACCTTGAAAACACCGGGGCCCATGTGAGACTTTTATTTGCGGACTTTTCCTCGGCTTTTAACAAAATGCAGCCCCACGTCCTGATTCAAAGACTGGCTTCGGATTTTAATCTCCCGGATCAGCTTCTTTTATTGATTTTAAACTTTCTCACTGACAGGGTCCAGCGTGTGTTTGTGAATGGTCGACTGTCTCCTCCCTCCATCTCAAACACTGGATCTCCTCAGGGCTGTGTATTGTCACCTCTCCTTTTTATTTTGTACACGGACAGCTGCAGATCTTCAGAGGAAAACAGACTTTTGATTAAATTATCTGATGACACGGTCCTGGTGTCGCTACTCACAGGATTGGACGTAAACCATGGCCCTGCACTGGGGAAGTTTGTCCAGCGGTGTGAGGACAACAACCTCGATTTGAACGTCGCCAAAACTAAAGACATGGTGATTGATTTTAGACAGGCACCTTCCCACAGCGTTAGTGTCATCCATGGTGATGTTGTTGAAATTGTCGACAGCTACAAATATCTGGGCACCGTGTTGGACAATAAATTGAAGTTTGACTGTAACACTGACAGTATTGTCAAACGAGGGCAGCAGAGAATGCATTTGTTAAGAAAACTGAACTCTTTTAATGTAAACAAAACAATTCTTAACAACTTTTATTGTTCTTTTATTGAAAGTCTTACTTTTTCCTTTATTTGTTGGTTTCAATCCCTGTCCTTGAAGGATAAAAATAAGCTGCAGAACATTGTTAAAACCTGCTCCAAAATCACAGGGGTCAAACTGAGGGAGCTGCATTCTCTGTGGGAGGAGCGGGTGCTGAGCAAAGCTAAGTGTCTCCTGGCTCAGCCCCTCCATCCTCTGGCTCCTGACTTCATCATGATGCCATCAGGGCGTCGCTTTGCTCCGGTCCGAAAGACTAACCGGTTCTCAAATTCTTTTGTGCCCTCGGCTGTTAAACTTAAGCAGTCAAAGAGTGGTGTTTTTTTTTAAGTTTTTAAAAGTGTTTTCTAAAGTTTTTCAAAGTTTTTAAAGTTTTTAAAGTTTGCACTGTATTAAGTTAATTGTTTGAGTTTTAATTGTGGTCTTTATAGGACTGACACACTGTGGGTGTGTGTGTTTGAGTGTGTCTTGCGTTGTGAACTGCTCTGAGAATGCTGCAAATGAATTGCCCTATGGGATCAATAAAGTTTTCTGAACTGAACTAATATATAATATCACTACAATAAAGTGACTCAGATGATTGTGAACAGTGCAGTGATGGACAGGGGTTGTTAAATAAATAAGTAGCAGGTAAAGTGACTTTAAATAATATTGCACATTGTAATTATTACTATGGAGATGACACATGGTTGCTATGGAGATGAACATGACTAGCAATGATCATTGTACAGTTTGACAGCAGCAGGAAGGAAAGATCTGCAAAATCTCTCTTTAACACAGCGAGGGTGAATCAGTCTGTCACTGATGCTGCTCTCTAGAGCCGACAGAGCGTCCTGCAGGGGGGGTGACACTCATGGTCCAGCATAGACATGAGTTTAGCCAGGACCCTCTTGTCCCCCACCTGCTGCACCGAGTCTAGAGGACAGCCCAGGACTGAGCTGGACTTCCTGATGACCTTGTCCAGTTTCTTCTTCTCCCTCTCTGTGACGCTGCTGCTCCAGCAGACCACAACGGATGGCTGATGCCACCACAGAGTCATAGAAGGTCCTCAGGAGTGGCCCTCTCACTCCAAAGGACCGCAGTCTCCTCAGGAGATAGCGCTGACTCTGGCCCTTCCTGTACAGTGCATCTGTGTTATGAGTCCAGGAGTCCTGGGTGTTCTGAACACCCAGGTACTTGTAAGAGTCCACTCTCTCAATGTCCCTTCCCTGGATGTTCACTGAGGGGGCAGTAGAGTGGCGTCTGCGGAAGTCCACCACCATCTCCTTGGTCTTACCCGCGTTGATGAGAAGGTGGTTCCGCTGACACCAGTCCACAAAGTCCTGCGTTAGTCCTCTGTACTCCGTGTCATCATCGTCTGTGATGAGACCAATGATGGCAGAGTCATCAGAGAACTTCTGCAGGACACAGCTGTCCGTGTTGTTTCTAAAGTCTGCAGTGTAGAGGGTGAAGAGGAAGGGTGCGAGGACCGTGCCCTGGGGTGCCCCCACACTGCAGGTCTTGAGGTCAGACACACAGTCCCGGGCTCTCACAAACTGGGGCTGGTTTGTGAGGTAGTCCAGGATCCACTCAGCCAGGTCACAGTCCACTCCTGCCCACTCCAGCTTGTCCCTCAAGAGCAGCGGCCGGATGGTGTTGAAAGCACTGGAGAAGTCGAAGAACAAGATTCTCACAGTGCTGCCGGGCCTCTCCAAGTGGGACAGCGAGCGATGCATCAGAGAGATGATGGCGTCCTCTACTCCGATGCCGGGCCGATACGCGAACTGCTCACCATGGAGCGGAGGTGACCCAGGACGAGCCTCTCCAGAGTCTTCATCAGATGAGACGTGAGAGCCACTGGCCTGAAGCTGTTGAGGTCTTTGGCGTGCAGTGTCTTGGGCACAGGTACCACACAGGAGGTCTTCCAGAGCTGTGGCACCACCTTCAGCTTCAGGCTCAGGTTGAAGACATGCTCCATAACTCCACACAGCTCATCTGCAAAGGACTTAAGGAGCCTGGGGCTGATCCCGTCTGGTCCAGCAGCTTTTCTACTCCTTATCCGGCTCAGTTCTCTCCTAACCTGAGCTGTTGTGAAGGACAAAGAGCGAAGGCATGTGCTGGGGGTCTGGCTGAGTACTTGATGTGGATTCGGGGGCTGGGAGGCTGAGGCAGAGGTGTGAAGAGGTGACAGACTGGGCCATTGTACAGGGGACAAGGTGAGCCCATGCAGCGGTGCGGGGGGAGGGGTGAGTGATCGATCAAACCTCAGGAAGTGTGAATTCAGATTGTTCACCCACTGTTGATCTGATGTGCTGTTGTGTGGTTCAGAGGCTCAGGGTCTGTACTGAAGCCCTGAGGTTGTAGTTCAAATCCAGTCTCTGACCAGGCTGAGCGACTGTGTGGGTCAGAGGATAAGACACACTCACCTTCTGCTTCATTTCAATGTTTAAGTTTTGATTTTATTGTAAAAAGTCTTGGTCAACTTGAGTGTTGTAAAGGGCTCTATAAATAAAGCTTGACAGGGAAAAAATAAAAAACTTGATAGCTGCAACCACAATAGAAATGTAATTGCAAAGTCTGTCTTTTTTGTATATTAAACTCAAACTTCTGGAACTGACTGCTTTTTACAGCGCAAGTCAAAAACATGTTTATTTAAAAAAAAATGAAGAAACAGTGATGATTGATCAAGAATGAAAAGAAATGTATTGAACCAAGACGTACTGGTACTTAAAAGCTCTTAGAACATTGTACTTGAAGAGCTTTAAAGGACCTTGTAATGATTTCCCTGCATTTGTCTACTCCAGACTAGTGTTAAAACGTCACACACACACAAAAACAAACTTATAAATATGAAAATCTGCCACTTGCTTTGGTGTAATGCGGCTATGAAGAGGCGGGGCCAGGAACAGAGAATCAGTCTGAATCAGAATCAGTTTTTCTTGTAGTTCAGGAGAAGAGCCTTAACACCATGCAGTGTGTTATAAAAGTGTAGAAGCAGCTGCCTGTGTGGGTTGTTTCTCTGTTATGGTTCAAAATCAGATACAAGAGCTGGATCTGGGCCAAACGTCTTTATTTTGAGTCGTCAGCAGCAAAACAGAATTTAGAACACAATTTAGAACAAGAGAATTTCATGAACACAATCAATAATGCCTCAGTCACAGTGTCTTGTGAGTTCTCATGTGAATATTCAAATGTTATCGATGCGTAAACTCTTTATTACGATGGAACAGCTGTAAAGTCTCTCACCTGTGTGTCTTCACATGTCTAACAAGATTACTTTGAACAGAAAATGTCTTCTCACACACTGAACCGCTGTAAGGTCTTTCCCGTGTGTATTCTCTCATGTCTAACAAGACTACTCTGAACAGAAAATGTCTTCTCACACACTGAACCGCTGTAAGGTCTTTCCCGTGTGTATTCTCTCATGTCTAACAAGACTACTCTGAACAGAAAATGTCTTCTCACACACTGAACAACTGTAAGGTCTTTCCCTTGTGTGCGTTCTCTCATGTGCACGAAGATTACTCTTATCAGAAAATGTCTTCTCACATGTTGAACAGCTGTAAGGTCTTTCCCCTGTGTGTATTCTCTCATGTGTAACAAGATGACACTGAATAGAAAATGTCTTCTTACACACTGAACAACTGTAAGGTCTTTCCCCTGTGTGCGTTCTCTCATGTGTAACAAGATTACCCTGAACAGAAAATGTCTTCTCACATGTTGAACAGCTGTAAGGTCTTTCCCCTGTGTGTGTTCTCTCATGTTTAACAAGATGACTCTGAACAGAAAATGTCTTCTTACACACTGAACAACTGTAAGGTCTTTCCCCTGTGTGCGTTCTCTCATGTGTAACAAGACTACTCCGATTAGAAAATGTCTTCTCACATGTTGAACAGCTGTAAGGTCTTTCCCCTGTGTGTGTTCTCTCATGTTTGTTTAGATTAGCCTTTTGAGAAAATGTCTTCTCACACACTGAACAGCTGTAAGGTCTTTCCCCTGTGTGGGTTCTCTCATGTTTAACAAGATGACTCTTAAAGGAAAATGACCTTTCACACGTTGAACAGCTGAGTGGTTTCTTTGCGCGTATCTTTTCATGTTTATCTAGACTGGCCTTTCGGTTAAATGTTTTCTCACGGGTCGAACAGCTGAGTGGAGCTATCCAGTCTTCATCAGTGTCAGAAGAGTGCTCTGTGTCTCCCTCAGTCTCTGAGTGGACATGTGTTCTGGTGTCCTGTCCCTGCGTGTCCTCTCCCTCAGTCTCTCTTTGTTCATGTGCTGAGGACTCTTCCGTCTTCACCCTCACAGCCCTGGACTCTGGGACAGACCTGAAAAATAAAAGAATTTGTATATTTCAAACCCAATCTGAATATTTGTAATAGAAATGAATAAGAATGAATGAATGACAAAATAAATAACTGCAGTTTGAAAGTGTCTGAGACTCACACTTGCAGCTCATCTTCCTCCTGTTTGATGTCGTGTTCTTCTTTAATCTGTGGAGTCAGACCAGGACTCAGAGAGGGGAGCTGGGCAGCTGCAGGAGATAAGAGAGTACACACTTACACATACACGTGCAGTCTTCAATCAATCAATCAACCAATCAATCAAACATGATTTATAAAGCACTTTTCATAGAAAAAAATGTAACACAAAGCGCCTTACAGTGATTAGAAACAATCCCACATTTCCTTTCGCCCAACCAGCGCCACAGCTGCCCGACACCACACAACCAACTACTACTACTGCTGCTACTACTACTGGATGGACATCTTGCTGCCTGGACCATCGACCACCTCACTGACCGTCTACAGTAAGTGCGGCTGTGCGGCTCTGAGTCAGAGGTGGTGGTCTGCAGCACTGGGGCCCCCCAGGGAACTGTCCTCTCACCCTTCCTCTTCACCATCTACACCTCGGACTTCACATGCAACACGGACAGCTGCCATCTCCAGAAGTTCTCTGATGACTCAGCCATTGTGGGCTGTGTGTCTGAGGGGAATGAGCTGGAGTACCGCTCGGTCATCAGTGACTTTGTGGACTGGTGTGGGCGCAACCACCTGTGCCTTAACACCAGTAAGACAAAGGAGCTGGTGATCGACTTCAAGAGGAGACCACTACCTCACTCACCGGTGAACATCCAGGGGCAGGACATAGAGACTGTGGACAGTTTCAAGTACCTGGGTGTTCACCTCAACAATAAACTGGACTGGCCACAACACCGACGCCCTGTACAAGAAGGGCCAAAGTCGCCTCCACCTCCTGATTAGACTGAGGTCCTTTGGAGTGTCCAGGCCTCTGCTCAAGACTTTTTATGACTCTGTGGTGGCCTCTGCTCTCCTCTATGCTGTCGTCTGCTGGGCCCCGAGCAGCACAGAACGGGACAGAAAAAGACTTAATAAGCTGGTCAGGAGGGCCAGCTCTGTCCTGGGCTGTCCTCTGGACTCTGTAGAGGAGGTGGCTGAGAGGAGGGTGCTGGCCAAATTCATGTCCATCATGGACGACACCTCTCACCCTCTGCACCGGACTGTAGAGGAGCTGAGCAGCTCCTTCAGCAGCCGACTGAGGCACCCCCAGTGCAAGAAGGAGCACTACCGCAGATCCTTCATCACCACCGCCATCAGACTGTATAATTCTAATATATAGGCCAGACGTGCAATATCCTCTTTTCCATGTTGATGGTTGTATTATTATTATTATTATTATTATTATTATTATTATTATTATTACTACTATTTCCATTATTACTATTATTACTTATTATTATTACTATTTTTATGATTACTTACTTTATCCCATTCCCTGGAGCTACTGTGGCAAGTAAATTTCTCCTGTGTGAGATCAATAAAGTCTTATCTTATTATTACTACTAGTGCTACTACTACTGCTACTGCTACCACTGTTCGGTTCTTTAAGATTTCCCCACCGAACGGGGTATCAATGAGAGCACACGGTGTTATAACTCGTGGTGTTTATTTTTTGATTGATATTGATTCCACATATAGTAGGTTATAAACCTGTAGAACAGAAAAGGCTATGATGTAAACTACAATCATGATAGCGATATTCATAACATAACAACAATATAATTTGGCGGCACGGTGGCTGAGTGGCTAGCGATCATGCTTCACAGCAAGAAGGTTCCGGAATTTCTCCAGTGTGAGATAAAAAAGTCACTTCTTTTTCTAATTATATAAACATAGCATATTATAAGCATATTCATACATGAATATATACATATAACATACATATACATATATGCATGCATATACAATAGTGTTTAAACCAAAAGACTTTAACCAAGTACATTTCTATACATGCAAAGCATAAGCACCTAAATACAGAAATGCACTAATACTGATTAAACATTGTATTTTGACACAAGAGTAAATTAGCCAAGTCAATTATTAGCCCAAATCAAATATACATTACCAATACAGTGGTACCTCACCTTACGAAAGACCCTACATACGAAAAATCCAAGTTACGAAATGCCTTCACGTTAAATTTTGGTCTCTAGATACGAAAGAAAATTCAAGTTACGAAACGCGAAATCTCAAAAATTCGAATAATGCGCGCTCAGATGCTCGCCCCGCTGTTATCCCCGCTCAAAAAGCACCTTTCTCGACCTCTTAGCTCTCGCGCCGAACACGCAAGATTTTCAACAAAATGTATTAAATAGTGAAGCGTGAGGGGAGACACGACTCCGGAAGCAGCGTGGAGACATGAACGCGCGAGGAGCACGGCACCGCGCGAGGAGCATGGCACCGCGCAAGGAGCACGGCACCGCGGCACCGCGCAAGGAGCACGGCACCGCGCGAGGAGCACGCCTAGTCCTGGTCTGCACGACCGGCACCGGGGCTGCGAGCACGAGATAGAACCGCGGCGCCCGGACCGCGTCCTCTGGAGCCCGAGCCACAAACCAGCCGCACGAAACCAGCAAAGAGCGGCACGTGGTAGTTTAATCCTGGTTTAGTCCAGGTCTAGACCTGGTCCAGTCCTGGTTTAGATTTGGATGAGGTCAGAGATGTATTTTGGGGCCAGTCCATTCAAAGCTTTAAAAACAAACAATAAAATCTTAAAATCAATCCTAAAACGAACAGGAAGCCAGTGCAAAGACGCAAGAATAGGGGAGATGTGTTCATATTTCTTCCGTCCTGTTAAAAGGCGCGCAGCAGCATTCTGGACTAACTGCAGTCGATAAAGTGCGTTTTGATTCATTCCAGAATAAAGTGCGTTGCAGTAGTCCAGACGAGAAGAAATAAAAGCATGCATGACACGCTCAAAATCTGAAAAGGATAAAAAAGATTTAATTTTGGCTAAAAGACGAAGGTGATAAAAACTAGATTTCACGACCGCATTAACTTGTTTATCAAGTTTAAAATCAGAGTCCATAATGACGCCAAGGTTGGTGGCTGTTAATTTTGTGTGCTGTCTGAGAGGACCCAAGTCAGACAAAGAGCTGGCACTGCCACCGGGCCCGCACACTATCACCTCAGTCTTGGTCTCATTGAGGTTCAAGAAATTTTGAGCCAACCAAACCTTGACGTCATTAAGGCACTCAAGCAAGGGTGTCAGGGGGCTGCTGCTGCTTTTTTTTCAAGGGCAGATAAATCTGTGTGTCATCTGCATAAAAGTGATACGACACACCATATTTATGTAGAAGTTGGCCAAGAGGTAGAAGGTACAACGTAAATAAAATAGGTCCAAGGATTGAACCCTGAGGGACTCCACAGTGCAGGGGGGCAGCAGATGAGGTGGAGTTCCCCAGCTTAACAGAAAAAGATCGCCCTGACAGGTACGACCTGAACCACTCTAAAACCTTCCCCCTGACACCCACACAGTGTTCCAAACGATTTAAAAGAATTGTGTGGTCAACTGTGTCAAAAGCAGCGGTCAAATCTAAAAGTACTAAAATGGCAGAATCACCAGAAACAGTCATTAAAAACAGATCGTTAAAAACCTTTAAAAGTGCAGACTCTGTGCTGTGAAAGGCTTTGTAGCCTGACTGGAAAGTGTCTAAAGTGCCATTTTGATCTAAAAAGGACTGCAGCTGTGCAAGTACAGTCTTCTCTAAAATCTTACTCACAAAAAGGTAATTTTGAAATTGGCCGATAATTTGAAAGAATTGTAGGGTCAAGGCTGGGTTTTTTTAATTAAAGGTTCAACAGCAGCTTCTTTACAAAATGAAGGTACAATGCCTGAAGATAGACTGCTGTTGACGATTTCCCTGACCAAAGAGCCAATAGTCCCCCAGATATCTTTAAAAAAGCGAGGAGGGACTGGGTCTGTGGGACAGGAAGAGGGCTTCAACTTATTTACTATCCCTGTGAGGACAGACAGTGACACAGGCTCAAACTTACAGAAAAAAGCAGCACATTCAGTTTTCAACACAAGTTCAACAGCGGGTGGCACTATATTGGCTCTTATAGTGGAGACCTTGTTATTAAAAAAGAGCAAGAATTCTTCACATTTCTCACAAGTCATTTCTAGTCATTTCAGTGGAAGGATTAGGGTTTAAAATCGAACCAATTGTTTTAAAAAGAATGCGAGGCTTACTGGCGCTATTTAAAATTATGCTTCGGAAGTACATATTTCTTTCCTCTTTAACAACTTCTTGATAGTTTTTCCAACTATCTTTAAGAATTTCTCGTGACACCTGCAGCCGGTCATTTTTCCATTTGCGCTCCGCCTTCCTACACTCACGCCTCGCAGCACGTGTAGTGTCATTTATCCATGGCTCTTGTTTGGATTTAGGGCGCATGGCTTTAACGGGGGCTATAACGTCCAGCACATCAGAGCAGGTGCATAAAAAAGAAGTCATTCATTGCTCAGTGTCCATGGAAACGGAAACAGACTGCCCTGAAGCACTGAAGAGAGGGGCGAACGCAGTGGCAGTGTCAGACCTGATGACGCGCCCATGACACACAGGACCAGGAAACTTCGCCTCATCATTCAACATAAAATCAAATGCGACAGGACTGTGGTCGGAAAACACAGCATCCCCAACAACAACATTGTCCACAGAAAAGCTGTAAGACAGCACAAGGTCTAAAGTGTGTCCGTGCGTTTGTGTAGGTCCAGTGACATGTTGTGTCAAATTAAAAGCATCAACCAAGTCTAAAAACTGCCTGGACATGGGTTTTGAAGGACAACAAACATGCACATTAAAATCACCCACAATTAAAATCCTGTCATATTTTGTTAAAATAAAAGAAATAAAATCAGAAAAGTCTTTAATAAAATCTTTGTTGTGCTTTGGTGGTCTGTAAATGATCTGTCTGCTGCAATTCAAAACAGCTCAGTTCAAATAAGGAGTAAAACTCCATTGATAGCGACTTGTGATAAAAACAGTTCTTTAAAACAGTGGCTATGCCCCCGCCACGACCAGTAGTTCTTGGCGTGTTAATAAAAGTGCAATCTGGAGGCAGAAGTTCTGAGAAAGGAGTAGACTCACCGGCATATATCCAAGTTTCAACCAAGAAGAATAAATCCAAACAGTGCGATGAAAAGAAGTCTTGAAGAACAAACGTCTTGTTCATCACAGATCTCGCATTGACAAATCCACATTTTGTGACAACCGGCACGTCAGCCGCTGGGGCTGCCCGGTTCAGCGTCTGGAGGTGGCCGGGATTCACACCGCCCAAAGCCCGGAGAGACGAGCGGCTGGGGCGCAACGCACGGAGCTCCACATGCTTTCCAGCAACAGGCACTAACCAGGTGCTGACTGGGGTTAGCCGGCGCCGGGAGATGTAGCGATAAAAGCAGTCCTCGTAATCCCATGGAATGGACCGGGTCCACGCTGCGTCGGGATAAAGTGCCAGCCAGGCTTTGAGTTTCACTAGGCGGCCAGCTAGCACCCCACGGTGTCTACGCTTCCTGGGGAGCAGCGCATTCACGCGGAGCAGGTACTGCGGAACGTCAGCCAGGTAAGAGAAACTGGACTGATTTGTTCCATTGAACTGGTAATCCGCACTTGATTCCACAGTTTCTTTGATTTTGAATAATTTCAGGCGATTATACACCCACAGTGAGTCGATGGTCCTTGTGACAGACGTTAAAATAGACATAAAACAGATCAAACTGAGCACAGCCAAGCGGCGAACCAGACACACCGGCGCCATCTTGCCACATCTCATTCGATATGGATGAACCACCCACTTACTTAGGGAACCTGTGACTTAACCCGTGATTTAGTGAACGCAACAACTACTACTTTGCGAATGATATTAGTGATCATTGTGTCACTGCCACCTCGAGAAATACAAAAATGCCAAAAACAAAACCATGCATTGTTATCAAAAGGGATATGAAGAAATTTTGTGAACAAGCTTTCTACCAAGATCTTCAAAATTTTGATTGGCATAGGATGATGCAAATGGATTATGCTCAGATAGCCTGGAGCTACTTTCAAGAGGGTTTTACTAAATCACTTGATAAACATGCTCCAGTCAGACATTACGAAGTTAAAGGTCGAAATAATGCTTGGTATAGCTCAGACTTGACCCAACTCTTACATGACAGAAATGTTGCATGGGCAAAAGTCAGACAAACTGACTACTCTGCTGATTGGTTGGCCTTCAGAAAGCTCCGTAATACTTGCACCACTGCTATTCGGACAGCAAAATCTGACCATTTCATCAAAAACACAACAGAAAATCTAAACAACCCTGCAAAATTTTTGGAAAATAATAAAGTCCCTAAATGAAAGTAATTCTGATATGGAGCTGCCTGTAAGCATAATAAAAGACTCCCGGAACATAACAGACAAAATGGAGATGTTATCATGCTTTAATGAGCATTTTATTGCCAATGGGTCATTATTTGACTCTACAAAACATCTGCATGCTCCTGGCTCCTCAGCCAATAATGAATCCACACCTGACGTGCAAATTCTCTTTTCGCCCTTTCACTATCCTGGATGTGTCAAGGGCCCTAAAGGGTCTGGATCAAACCAAATCAGCAGGCCCTGATGAGCTAGAGCCGTATTATTTAAAAACTGTGGCCGATGTCATTGCTCCCCCTTTGACACAACTATTCAATTTGTCTCTGTCCACCAACACCATTCCTCGGACATGGAAATCGGCCTATGTGTTACCTTTATTTAAAGGTGGAGATCCAACAAATTTAAACAATTATCGTCCAATTTCCAAATTGTCAATCCTAGCTAAGGTGTTAGAAAATCTCATTCACATGCAATTAAAAGAAGTTCTTAACTCTGCAAATATTTTATGTCCCTCTCAGTCCGGCTTTAGAAAACAGCACAGTACAACAACGGCAGCTATCAAAGTTATTAATGACATCTTGCAATCCATGGACGCAAAACAGCATTGTGCAGCTCTTTTTGTTGATCTCTCCAAAGCCTTTGATACTGTAGATCATACTGTGCATGAACAAAAACTGCACAGCATCTGGCTTTCAGATCACAGGGTTGGTTTTCAAACTATCTGACAGGACTCAGTGTGTCAAGGTTCAGAATCATAGATCCAGTCTGCAAAGAGTGTCCACAGGAGTCCTGCAGGGCTCTATTCTCGGGCCTCTTCTTTTTATTACCTACATAAACAATCTTGACAATAACATCACAAATGCAAATCTACACCTTTATGGCGATGACACCATTCTATACACTTCAGCCCCCTCAGCAGAGCTCGCACTGTCCAAACTCCAAGGAGCCTTTAATCAATTACAAAAAACCTTTTATGATCTCAAGCTTGTTTTAAACTCAGATAAAACTAAAAATACATGCGGTTTTCCAAATCCAAAACAACACCTCAACATCTCCCCCAAATCACCACAAATGAAGGCATACCAATTCAAAAAGTGTCAGAATTAGGGCTGCAACGATTAGTCGACAACAAAATTTTGTCAACATGAAATTTAATTGTTGACTAGCCGTATTATTTAAGTATCATTTTAATTTGGAACTTAATACTCGTCTGTGTCAAGAATCTGCAGGGCTGACAGCAAACCGTTCAATGTCTTTGTTACACATCTGCTCCTTCACTGTACAGTGTCCAGGTTTACACCATTTCTCGTTCAGAAACAGCGCTAGTCCACCTCCCTTCTTCTTCCCGCTCTCCGTGATTTGCGGTGTTAGCCATGTCTCCGTAAAAACAATGACGCTAGCGTCCCTGTACTCACTTTGGAATCTAACGAGCGCCGCGAGCTCGTCCGTCTTGTTGGCGAGGGCGCGCACATTCCCTGTTACGACAGAGGGGAGGACCGGCCTGCAGCGTCTCTTCTTTTCCCGGAGTTTACGTCCCGCGCGGCGTCCACGGCGTGTCGTCCACGGCGTGTCGTCCGCAGGATCTCGTCAGGGATAACATGCCTGTCTCGGTGGAACACAACAGCGCTGCGCAGCGCCATCAGCTGATCCTTTGTGTAGACGAGCAGAGAACGGAGTCCCTTACACATCTTAAGCCAAAACAGGTAAATAATCCACCAAAGTGTGGAAAAAATGCAGCGTCGAGTGCAGTCCACGCTTAACGAACACTGTTGACAAAAATATTTACAAAAGTGGGGCGGTTTAAAGGCAAAAAGTTAGGAAAGTTACGAAAAGTGCGGGAGTGTTGTGACGAGCAGCTAGCACGTGCCAGTCACTGTATCTGCATGTGAGGAATATTCCAATATTAGCACTAGTGCTAAACGGAATGGTGGCCATACTCAATTTGCTCACGAGTCATGGACAATCTTTTTAATTCCGAATGTAGTCTAGTCGTGTTTTGGCAGTATTCCCTTAACAGAACGCTGTTTCACAGAATACTTCAACTTTTTTTAAACTGGATACTGACAATATTCCGCTTTGAAACGGAAGGCTTAAAGCACGCACGCGTAACTGCGCTCACTAAATGCCAACATTAGTGTCGTGTCCATTATCCTATTTTTTCATGACTAATCGTGACTAATCGTCACTGGATCTATAGATTAATCGACTACTAAAATAATCGTTAGTTGCAGCCCTAGTCAGAATATAAATATCTTGGGACTTTGATCGATGACTGCTTTTCCTTTAAAGGAGACTTAACGTTTTTTACAATCTGAGCCTTATTTCGGTAATAAAACAAGTTGTTTTACTCACCCATAGCACTTTGGTGTCATTTGGAGCATTTCCGGAGATGTTTTAGATTTGCAATATCTGTAACGTGAGTTCTCGGGGCATATGTTTGCGGTCTCCAAATAAAACAAACTTTAGCACTTTTCAAATCACAGAAGATCGCTGTGTCAGCGTAGACTTTAAGTGGAGTCCAAAGCGGCCTGAAACCCGATATCCAGCTATAGTTTCATTTGATGATGTCATCATAGAGGACAGTGCGCATGCGTGAAATCCCAGCTGTTTCGCAGATAAACACAGCTCTGAACTTTTCTATTGCGAGTGAGACATGGCAGAAGATTGGGACTTTGAGGCTGAAAAGGACTTATGGAGGACTGAGGACTGAAGAGGAGTATACGGATGAGGAGACAGAATGGGGACGGAAAAATGAAGAGGAGACAGTTTTAGGAGCAGCAGACAACAGCCATCGGTTTCGCATTACTTGTCAGAATCGTGCGCTGAATCTTCTTTTCCTTTGCTGGTAAAAAATCGTTCTGACTGAAGTGGATACTGCAAACACGATGGTCCAAACGTCTTACAGCTTTGCGTTTCATGTTTGGATTCCGAGAGCTGAGAGTGAAATAAGCTGTGACTGAGCACATGTGCACTGGCCTCCTCATCTAATCAAAATTATGGATAAATCTTGGATTTGAGGCCACTTTCGACTCAAACGAAAGTGTAGACCAAGACATCGAGCTTCTATGATTTGAAAAGTGCTAAAGTTTCTGTTATTTGGAGACCGCAAACATATGCCCCGAGAACTCACGTTACGGATATCGCTAATCTAAAACATCTCCGGAAATGCTCCAAATGACACCAAAGTGCTATGGGTGAGTAAAACAACTTGTTTTATTACCGAAATAAGGCTCAGATTGTCAAAAAACGTTAACTCTCCTTTAAGCCACAAAAATTGATTCACAGACTGAAATTGAAGTTGCGCTTCTATTTTAGAATTAACTCCTGTTTGTCATTTGAGGCTCGTAAAAAACGTGTTAATGCTACTTTTCCGTCTGTTCTTGATTTTGGTGATGTAATTTATAAGAATGCCTCTGTTGATTGTCTACATGCTCTTGACACTGTGTATCATGGTGCACTACGTTTCATTACAAACATGAGGTCCCTGACCCATCATTGTGTCATGTCCGCTCGTGTGGGCTGGCCTTCCTTGACAAATCATAGATTGAAGCATTGGTATCTTTTTATTTATAAATGTCTTGTTGGGCTGGTGCCGTCCTATCTCCAGCAGTTCATAGAGGTGAGGAGCAGCAGCACTTACAGTCTCCGCTCTCAGGAGCTGCTCCTGCTCTCTGTGCCCAGAGCTCGCACAGAATTTGGTAAAAAGGCTTTTCGATTTGCTGCAGCTCATTCCTGGACTGAACTCCAGAGGGAATTTAAACTGAAAGGTCTGGTGTCGTTGGACTCTTTCAAGTCACTTTTAACTGAACTTGAAACAAAATGATCAATTTGTAAATGTTTCACATAAGACTCGTTTTGATGCTTTTGTGTGTGTGAAAATGTGAACATTTTGTGTTATTGTTTTGTCTCTGTGCTGATGCTGCCTCTTGGCCAGCACACTCTTGTAAAATAGATTTTTAATCTCAACGAGTTTTTTTTTTAATCCTGGTTAAATAAAGGTAAATAAATAAATAAATACTACTACTGCTACTGCTACTACTACTACTACTAATCATACAAAAGTGATCTGAAGTGAGTCTTGTGACATGAACTCTGAACTTGTCTGTAGTCTTCTACTGTCAGGCTGAGGGGGTGTCTTTTCTGTCCAACTTGTAAATATGTTTGAGTGAATATCTGAAGTGATTTGGAGTCACAGGTTGTAAGCCATGAAGAAAAGTCGTAGCGCCATGGTGCTAATGGCTAACGACTTTTCTACATCATCTGCATTTTTCATACTTAACATTAACGCCCATAGGCTAAAAATCGGGTCCATATGATCCATAAGACTTACCAGCTCTGTCGAGCACGACTCTCGGGCTCAGAGACCTCAAAACCGAGTCCAAGAGCCGCTGGAGCCTCTGGTTCTCCTGTCTGAGGCGGTGCATCTCCTCCTCCATGGTCCTGCAGAAAGATACATTTAATTTGTGATGTTATTATATATTGTTGCTGCCTGAAATTAATTTTATTTGGGATAATAAAGGATTATTAAAGTATTAAATTATATCGATCTATCTATGAAACAATTAAAGATTAATATTGTGATTTAAAATGTCCAAATTATAACATAATGATCCACAATTATAAATATGTTAATTAAATGAAATATTAAAATCTAATCAAAAATGTCTTCCCCTCTCTCTCTCTGCAGTAACTTCACTGACAAATGGCACAGAAATTCCTTATTTCTATGAAAAATATCATGTGCTTGAAAGATATATTAGTATTTTATTTATTTTTCATAAAAAGAACACCTGTCCCCAGGGATCACTGTCATTTCCACCACAAAATGTAACTTTGAACTTTTTTTTTAAAACCTTTGTCTACTTGAACCACATCAGTTGTGATGTGACAGGAGCTCATGGCAGGATAGCAGCGTTAGCTCCATGGAAGGAAGGGAAACAAGAACAAAATCAAGGTCAAGTTTTGTGTTTTGTTATTGTGTATTTTGAGTATACTTTATGCTAACTCTAAAACAGAGATTAGCATGCTAATATGTCATGAGATTTTAAAAGAAATGCTAAACATTGTGATTTCCACAACAGTCATTTCCATCACTTTATTTATTGTTTATTATTATTTATTGAATATTTATCTAATTTCATTACAACCACTATCAGTTCATGTTTCTACACAGCAAAAAAGCCAGTGTTAAATCAAATCTGTATAGTTGATAGTGCGTTTTTTTTGTTTATGTTAATCTGTGTGGGTTTCCTTCACCTTCAGCGGAAGTCTACATCGAAGTTTACAAGTGAACAGGCTGATAGAGTTAACATGGGCGTAGTGATACAAGTGGAGAGAGACAATACGCGAATGCGAAATACGCTGCTGGATGTTTCGTGGACAACTGTTTCGGACGCAAATATATCACCTTTCTAACAAATGTTTTGTTTTGAGAAGAAAAACAAGCTTTATTTCATGTTCCAGGGAAGTTACTGGACCTACTTACGTGGGCTCCAGAAAGCGAGCCGAACCGGGATCAGCTGAGAGTGTCAGAGGTAAGCCGGTGTCAACACACGTGACTTTTAGAAGGAAACCCATACAGATTAACATTAAAAAAACGCACTATCCCTTTAAATTTAACACGAAGAAAGTGTGTATATGTGTCCACTCTTTTCAGTGTTAATTTAACACCAAAACTAGTGTTAATGTTTTTACACTCAGCTATACTAATTTCAACACTGTAGAAAGTTCGAACACTGGCTAAGACATGTATAGTCTACACTAGTGTCATTTTTCTTAAAATGTTACACTGACTGCATTTGAAAATGCTACACTGACTACCAATGCATTCAGACCAATATAATGTAAAATTTGAATACCAATAAACCCACCCACCCTTAACCACCACAACCACCCGCCAAACCTATCACAAAAAATACATAAGGCAAACACTTCTTCAGAAAAATAAGTCTTATAAACGGTCACCACACCACAAATTATTAAGAATTAACAGTCTGCATGGATTCACATATAATTACAGTATCAAACAAGGTACAGATGGTCATCGGTGGCATATGAAAATTGCCTATCACAAGGTCTGTAATATACCAAGTCATTTACACAGATCACTGTGAAAATCTCATTTTTCTCCTCAATACCAAATGCATTTAAATGATCAAAGAAAATATTCAAGACTTTACAAATCAAAAGATAGGCATTGTTGTCTTTAACAATTATACTGTCAATCCTGTTAAACAAAGGCATCTCATTTTCAACTCCAGTAACCACATACATCCCAACTTGATACTGTGTGCCATAGTTTGACCCAGGAAGTGGTGGAAACTGACGGCACATCAAAAGTTTCATTCAGCACCGCTCCACCCTCTATACTGCTGACCAGGTCTTCGGAGATCGGACCAAACTGTAATCTTTGAAATTTTGTATTTGTGTACTGTTTGTATTTTAACTTATACTTGTTGTAAGGTGACCTTGAGTGTCCAGAAAGGCGCCTAATAAATAAAATGTATTATCATTATTATTATTTTTGAAATCACATTCACTGGTGTGGAAGGTCCAGCTACAGGCTCAAAATTCAAAACTGCTGACGGGATCTGGATCAAGACAAGTCTTTATGTGCTCGAGATAGGTGACGTTTGTAACCAGAATAAGTACAAAAAACAAATGAACAACCACAGTTCCAGAGTTCAAGCGCAGAGACGTTCCGGGATACAATCCATGCTCAAACTTCAAATGTCTAAATAATATAAAATAAATAATAATGTCTTATGTATATAATTGTGTCTCATCTGACAGGTCTATTGCTCTTTGGTTGCTATTCCATCTATTTTTCTTTTTGTTCTTTTACCCTCTGTTTTATATTGTATATTATATTTGATGAGTGAGCTACCCAAAACAATTTCCCTTGTGGATCAATAAAGTTTGCCTAAGTCTAAGTAAATATCCTGCTGTGTTGTATATATCCTACTTAAATCGGGTTCTTCCATGCCTCTCATGTTTACTTGGATATAGCCTACACACTCAGTAAAGCGTATAGCAACAGCACGTTTACCTGTGTGATGCTTCGTCTTGTTGCAGACTGAGTGGGGGGAGGGCTACGCCGAATCTTCTTCAGTGCTCTAGGAGTTTTAGAAGGAGTTGAGCGTTCTCGTTTCTCACCAGCTCCAGGTGTTGTCTGTTGTTGGTTCAGTATTGAGAGTTTCCTCGTCTTGTTGCTATTTGCGAAAAATGAGTAGGTCCCGTTCCAAGCGCCCGACAAGGTTTACATAAGTCCTACACATTCTAATAGATCTATTTAACTCGGGTCTTAATGCAAACACCCAAATTCGCAAGTCGTTGCAAGAAAGGTGAGCTTCGTGACTTATAACCCTGTTCGAAAATCAACATGGAGTTTCCAATTACACCACGTATCCTCATGTTTTTACCACAACAACGACATTAGTGATTTACCGCTATCTCTGTAGCGCTAGCCATGTTGAATTAGCCTGTCGCTCTTCACTTTCTCACTGAGCATTGTCGCTTTGCTGACGTCACGTCCGCCCTTCCCTGATTGGTTCAATTCGCTGTCCATTAACTCTTCTCTGATTGGTTTACTTCGCTGTCTGTTTGCTCGTTGTCCAAATTTTGAAAATCTGCTGGACCCCCGACAGGCAAATGAAAAAAACACTTTTTTTTCAGCGTGAGACTTGAGAGCGCTGCTATGTGCATTACCGTTGTACAGTTGTGGAATTCATCATTTCAATGAAAAACTAAAATTTTAAACCTAAAAATATCGTCACATTGGAAAAAATGTTTTTTTTTTTTTTTTTTTTTTTTTTAGAAAAATCTTGAATATAATGATCTAACCTGTGTTTTAACCTGTCAAAGGCACTTCTACCACTCAGTGTCGTAAAATGGAGACCGTCGTGAGGATTTGTTCTTGTTGCTGTTTCAGATTAAAAAGAATGACTTTTAATAGACCCCTTTACAGTTAGTAAACAGATGTGACGTCAGCGGCATGTGCGCGCACTGTTGACCCAGAATCAACCATGGCGGACGATAGCGGAGTATCTGAACAATAGGGAAAGCTACATTCAAAAGCTCAAGTTGAGCAACGGGGCTCGACTACCAGATCCTTATGCGATCACGGAGTGGCAGTACGACCGCAGAAAGTGGCCAGATTTACAGTGGCCAGATATCCACTGTTATTTAGTCGAGAAGCCCAGCGTGTATACAAGAGAAAAAGTGCATGCATACAAATCCATGGATGCCTACCAGTTTGCCGTGTGTGGCCATGTACAGGAGGTAAAATACCACGATATCGATGGGGAGTTTTGCGAGTTGGCATCTGATGTTCTCCCCAGTCAAAGACAAGGCCACAAGACGACCATGTACAATGCTTGGGCTATTTAAATAAATTTGGCAAAGCTGAATGCATTCTGTACTGTACAGGAGACACGGAGGAGAATGACGGACAAATCGGCAAAGGTCTACAGTCCCTTAGTCAATCAGGACGCAGCGAAACGAGACTGCAAAAGGTGAAGCATGTTATAGTGAGGGACCCCTGTATAACACATTTTTAAACTGTTTCAGGAGAAGAGTAAGATCGAGGTGTACTGGCGCCCCCTTGATGGACTCGGCCAGTGCTGTGGTGTTCCTGAGCAGGAGGTCGGACATGCCGTACATCTACCACACGTCTCTGAGCAGGCTCGGCTACGACAAGGGCTTCTACCAGGTCAGAGCTTTGACTGTTTTGGTCACAGTTTATAATAACAACGCCTTCATTTACCTTAAATGGTCACATTTTTATATAAAGCTTTTCCACCTTCAAAACGCTTTATAACAAGGAAAAACTCACTTGTTCATACACTTGTGTACACAGGGGCCCAAAGACACACCGACAGCATTCATCTGTGAGAATTACTGCTCAACCAATGATGTTTTATTTTAATGTCGAGGGCAGGATTCGAACCGCCAACCTTCGGATCAGTGGAGCTCTACCAACTGAGCTACTGCCGCCCCTTAAGTGTCCTTTACTCCGCAAACTTTGCTCTTTTGACCTTTAAGCCATGTTAGAACGTTCTCATCAAAAACTTACCTGGAGTTGTGTTTTGTTTCATTCACACATGTTTGAGCAATTCTTTATTATTACTCTCCAAAACTCAAAACGCTCTGTTCCACCTTGTGATGTCATGAAGCGGGAGTTTACAAGTGAACAGCTCCTTTTACCTTTAGTTCAGTAGAGATCGGCAGTTTCAGGAACGAAATCGAGTCTAGTGAAAGTGTATAGAGTTTAAAAACACAGTGGAGCGCTTCCTGTATTACGACGTGATATCACAAGGTGGAACACAGTATATCGTAGTAATTTGAGAGAAGAACCCAAGCTAAACCTGCAGGGTTTGTGTGTTAAACGTGCGAATGAAACAAAACACAACTCCAGGTGTGTTTGTGATGAGGAAACGACATTATAAGAGAGAGAGGAGAGACAGAGAGAGAGGAAGACATTTTTGATTAGATTTTAATATTTCATTTAATTCACATATTTATAATCGTGGATCATTATGTTATAATTTGGATATTTTAAATCACAATATTACTCTTAAATGATTTCATAGATGGATAGTGTAACCCACGTCTCCAAATTACATTCAAATATCTCCTCCTCCACCGCAGTACCACTGGACCCGCCACAAGTGGCGCTGTGACAAAAATGACAGAGCCCCGAGCCGCTTCCTGTCTCCACTTCCTGCTCCCGGCTGTAGACTGTAGCGCGTGGCAGAAGCTGCATAAAACCGCTCGCGGTTTTCTGAATTCTATGCCAAAAATTCTCAAACTCAACGGTGAGTGATCTAAGAGTCTATTTTATCTAATGCATTTGCCAAAAGCTTTCTAACTAGCGCGGAAACGGATAAATTAAGCAAAAATAATCACTTCCGGGTTTGCCGCGATGAACATTTTTGGCTCTCTTGTGTTTTGTTTTGTGAGTTTAGAAACTCAAGAGAGCAGTCTAAAACTTGTATTTGAAACTTTAGTCGTTAATTATGGTCAATATTGGCCGTTGTTTAATCGTTATGTCTGTAATCTGTCTTTTACTGACGCTAATGGTAAACCCATTGAAACTCATTCACTACATGTCCTGTAGTTCAGTGGTCCCAAACCTTTTTTGGAGGAGGGTTGGTCTGCAGCAGGGGCGTTCTAGACGTGCCACAGAAACTCCCCAATGGGCGTTCCTGTAGTGTTTAATCAACCAGTCAGGAACTCACTCATTCACACTCGCAGGAACCTGCACTCTTCCGCTTTCCGGTTTCTTTCAAGCCAAAGGGCTCAGAAGCGCCTCTATTTCCTCCGCAAACTGAGGAGAGCTGGAGCCCCTCCACCCATTATGACCACCTTCTACCGAGGCACCATTGAGAGCGTCCTGACCAGCTGCATCACTGTGTGGTACGGGAGCTGCACTGAACAGAACAGGAAAGCTCTGCAGCGCATAGTGAATGCAGCTGGGAGGATCGCTGGTGTCTCTCTCCCCTCCCTCCTAGACATTTTTAACACCCGGCTCACCCGCAGAGCGTCCAGCATTGTGGGTGACCCGAGCCACCCCGCACATAGCCTGTTCAGCCTCCTGCCCTCGGGGAGAAGGTACCGGAGTCTCCGGGCCCACTCCACCAGGCTTTCAAACAGCTTCATCCACCAGGCTGTCAGGAGGCTGAACTCACACCCGAACTCTCACCTTACCCATCTCCCACCCCCCATATTGGCATAACCTGTATTCCATAAAAAGACCTATCACTCTAGACACTTTAAAAAACTGCTGCTAAGGACGACTGTTGCACTGCTGCACATTTACATTTACTACTGGATTTTACTCCTGTTGCACTGTTGTTTACTACTGTTATTGCACACTTACATTTACTACTGGAATTTTTAGTACTGTTGTTTACTCCTGTTATTGAATTTTACCCCCGTTGCACTGTTGTTTACTACTGTTATTGCACATTGACTACTGGAATTTTAGTACTGTTGTTTACTCCTGTTACTGCACTAGAATTACTACTGTTGCACATTTATTTTTATTTTATCTTAACTCCTATGCACATTCTACTGCACATGACCAAGTCACTGCTGTATCTTCCATTGCACATTTTTGATGCACACTGCACACTTTGGAAATCTGTATATAGTATAGTTTATTTATTATGTTGCACTGTTTTAAGATTTTAGATCGTAGACTTTAGTTTTAACTTAGATCTCTGTCTTAGATAGTTTTTTGTTGTGTTTTGTCTTCGTATTGTATTTTGTACACTGTCTTTTTGCACTACCTGGCCAGAGAGAAACAAAATTTCGATTCACTGTATGTTGAACACATATGGCAGAATTGACAATAAAGCTGACTTTGAACTTTGAACTTTGAACAAAGTCGGCACGAAGTTTCAATATTGTTTGTCTCATGGGAGTTTATGTCCGTAAGTATCATTAATTTGTACAGTTTGAGCAATTCCAGCGTCATGTTCATATTGTTAATGTGTGAATGTGATTAAACCCTCTCCGGCGACAACGAAAGCAGTTGCTAACTTAGTTACAACACTAACTTAGTTAGCAACTAAGTTAGCAACTATGCTTTCGGGAAACTCACCACACGGAGGAATAGATTGTTTTATTTCAATGATTGCTTAGAGTAATTTAAAACTAGGCATTGTGTTTTTGTCACGTATCACAACGCACATTTGTTTCTTTCTATCTAAACGTCATTCAAAGTGAAGATGTAAAGAACATTAAGCATCTGTGCTATTTAACACATTAACACAGCAAATTCAAGCAGGTCACTATTCTCCATATGTCTTTCTTTCACTGTAGTTCCATTGGCCATTACTGCCCAGTGGTCAGAAGCTGCTGTTACAAAGATGCCAGGACCAGGGGGGCACCCTGCTCCACTGCCCTTTCTGTCCACAGTACAAGGGTGACTATGGCAGGGTGGAAACCCACATGCAGAGCCATCTAAAAACGGTTGGTCATCATGGAGGTGTGTTTTAGATTGATCGATAAGCCTTTGTTGTTAGGCACTGGTACATACACATAAAATCATGTTTACACACTATAAGCAAAACGCATGCATACACAGAAGTATTCAAGTAACACACAGTCCACAATCTGCATCACAATCACAAGTGTTCATCTTCTATTGCACACTGCGTCATTACCTCATGTAATGCACACAGCCTACAACATACTGCATATCCTATAGACCCCTTTACTGTTAGTAAACAGACGTGACATCACCGGCATGTGCGTGCACTGTTGACTCAGAATCAACCATGGCGGACCATAGCAGAGTATCTGAACGATAGGGAAAGCTACATTCAAAAGCTCACGTTGGAGCAACGGGGTTCGACTACCAGATCCTTACTCCGATCACGGAGTGGTAGTACGACCGCAGAAAGTGGCCAGATTTACAGTGGCCAGATATCCACTGTTATTTAGTTGAGAAGCCCAGCGTGTATACAAGAAAGTGCGCGCATACAAATCCATGGATGCCTACCAGTTTGACGTGTGTGGCCATGTACAGGAGGTAAAATACCACGATATCGATGGGGAGTTTTGCGTGTTGGCATCTGATGTTCTCCCCAGTCAAAGACTCAAGGCCACAAGACGACCATGTACAATGCTTGGGCTATCATCAACAAGCGCGATAACTATGTTCTGACCGCCAACTGCACTTGCGTTGCGGGGTAAGTAACATACTACAACTTAATTCACGAGTCACAGATGTGATCTCAGTCATGTCAAATGCCATTTATGATCGTCATGCGAAAACTTATCATGCATTTTACAAAGTTATTCGTGTTCGTTTACATGTGTCTGTCGTAGAGGTTACCTGGTTAATATGTCTGTGAGCTTTGCGGTGTCCTGTGCTTGCTAGTTAATCAGCATGATTAAACACCATTGAACACCTGGGAAAATTACCCTAAACAAGCAGCAGGTGTTCACTTGTGTGTATGTCAGCTGAATGATAGGAACTATAATTTATTCCATCTGTTTCTCTTTACTTCATATTTTCGCTGGGGATTTTATGGCAGCAGTGGCTTTGTTTTGAGTCAGCACTGCGCGCGCATTCAGTGATGACGTAGTTTTGAAACTGGTCTATATCATGACCTTCCTTTAAATATGGTCCCGTCAGTATAGTAAATAAATTAATTCATGCAGACCCTCATAAACACACACATAGACCACATATCCCTCCACCAATCAGGCGTCATAAGATTCTCACCATCTGTTATACAAAATCCACAAATCTGCATCACTTAATTATAAGTCCATAAAGTTGTTAAGAATTTATTCTATATTGCACACTAACTCATGTATTGTACACAGCCTGTCGCGTATATTGCACAGTGCATGGACTTTTATGAAATCTTGATGATTGATTATGAAATTAAAATAATGTTATTAGTGATGATTTTACTGATGGTCAGCTGTCTGCCATATTTGCCAAGCCATTGTTGCCCGTTATGTGGGCCAGCCATTTGATTGTTTAAAAACCTTCTTTTTTTTTTTTCCCCAGAGTTTGTGATGTACAGATGCAATTAGCAAAAATGCAGTCACTACCACTGCTGTGGTTGTGGCCTCACTTTTCTGAGGAGGAAAATCTTAACAAAACACCTCAGCACCTGTCATCCTCTGCAACCTGAATGCCAATCCCAGAATTTACAGGGTGCAAACCAGAGGCCAGAGTACCAGCCCCAAGCTGGATGAAGTGACCCCACCAACAATGACATTGTCTGGTTTACACCTGACCATATCACAAGTGATATATGGTCTGGGAGCCACCTTCGAAATTTCTTGTAGCGGAGGTGTGGTTTATGATCGCCAACGGCTGTTTATTGGGCGTTACGAATGTCTATCATTTGGCGTATACATAGCCCATAGCCAATCATGTCAGTTGTCAGTTCAAACTACAACATCTGGCACGAGCCACCAAATTAGGTGTGCATTGGATGACTGTATCAGAAACACAGAGGTAATGCACAGGAGTGGTTTTGTTACATATGACAGGCGGAATTCTGCCTCTTGCCCTCTTCTCAGACAAGAGAATGTGATCTTCTCCCAGACATACATGATGCCATGGGCACTTCACAGATAAGAGTGGCACCCAAATTTCCCACCACAATGTCGGCATAAGAGACATTTTCAAGTTGTTTTCACTAGTGATTGTATACAGTAAATACAGTATGTTTTCAATAATACATTCTATGTTCTTGTCTGTCTCTGATTTCAGCTGTTCACCCCACTAATGTTGACTCAATAGTTGTGAATTCAGGACTCTCTCAAACAGTAAGGTGTAAGTAATATTTTCCTATCAGCATCGTTAATCATCCATGCATGCATGTATATAATCTTATGCATATTTCCCCATAGCTAGACTATGTGTTGGACTTTAATGGCAAACCACATGAGCCAATTGTCCTAGCCAACTTCAGACTTTTGGACACTTGGCCTGGAAAGAGATTTAGAAGCAACGGCAAGTATAAACTTGGTCTCTTTTCTTTTATCTGTATTTATTTGTGGACTTACAGTATGAATAATCTTATTGTTTCCTTTTAGATTGCAAATTGTTGTTTCCACATAATCGCAAACACTGCAAACGAACATGTAAGTCAGTGGTTTATTCATAATAAGAAACAGACTTGCGTTCTGATTTTGGTGTTTTTAACAGCTGAATTTGATGTAGTGAAGGCAATATATGTTTTTATGTGTTTTTATTAAAGGGCATAGCAACCATTGCTGTGGATGCCTGTGGTATTTACGTGGCTTCCACCATTATCAGCCAGTCCTGCTTATTCCATGATTGTGAGTAGTGATGTAAAATAATTTGTATGTATCTTGTCTATCTACCTATTTACGTCATATCCTTTTAAATTCCTTTTTGAAAAAATTTGTTTTTCTCTCCAGTGTGACTTTGCATCCAAGGATGTTGTGATTGTTCGAGCCTATCAGCCAGGACACTGGATTTTGTGTGCAAGTAATCTC
This sequence comes from Paratrypauchen microcephalus, assembly GCA_036785185.1. Taxonomy (NCBI): domain Eukaryota; kingdom Metazoa; phylum Chordata; class Actinopteri; order Gobiiformes; family Gobiidae; genus Paratrypauchen; species Paratrypauchen microcephalus. The sequence goes on along the minus strand of JAVJIX010000107.1, from coordinate 2,652,371 downwards.
ACCTTGTCATATTGTTCTTTGAAATACTATAATATAACCATCATCCTTACATTATGCCTGATGCAGTACATCGCAACATTGTCATCCACACTGGGGTTGGGAAGTGATTCTGAAGAAGAATCTTAATCAGTGGCCACATCTGCAATGGAAAGAGACCAGGAGCAAGACCAGCCATTCCTCCCTCCAGAGATTTTGCAGAAGATTATTGGGATTACCCTTAGAATGGACATGACCATGCTTGAAATTTTTAATAGGGTCTCTAAATTATTTTGAGATCTTTCGAGTCCAGTGATCCACATTAATGATAGTTTGGCTCGTGATCTTGTAATTGATAGAAATCCGGTGCATATCAGCATAGACAAAATCTATAACACGTCAGGCCGTGGTATTGGCCTTGTGCTCCGACTAGCACATTTGTTTTCTTCCCAAAAAAAATTGGAGGAAGGCATCCTTGGTGATTTGACAAACAAGATATGGAAGGTACTTAGTACCAAGAATTGAGCAGCACTTTAGGGATAACAACGCGCGCAGCATGTGGCAAGGCATCAGGACCATCACGGACTACAGACGTGGTGATCAGCAGGTCAGCCAAGATCCCACTCTGCCTGACATCCTAAACAGCTTCTTTGCACGCTTTGACTCTCCAAACAGCAGAGGGACCATACATCTCCCTCAGCCAGAGCAGCAGCAGCAGCCCCTCAGCCTGCAGCTGCACCAGGTGACCTCCTCTGAGGAGGATCAACATAAACAAGGCTGCAGTTCCCGATAGGGTGTCAGGGCGGACTCTGAAATCGTGTGCTGGCAGGTGTTTTCCTGGACATCTTCAATCTGTCCCTACAGCTCTCCGTGGTCCCGGCCTGCCTGAAGTCCTCCATCATTGTGCCTGTGCCTAATAAAATAACAATCACCTGCCTCAATGTCTACCCCCCGGTCGCATTGACCCCGGTGATCATGAAGAGTTTCGAGCGAATCCTCCTGAGACACATCAAGGACGTCATCCCTGCAGGCCTGGACAGCCTACAGTTCGCCTACAGGGAGAACCGCTCCACGGAGGATGCGGTCTCGCTAACGCTCCACACGGCCCTGACTAACCTGCAGCATCCTAACACCTACGTCAGGATGCTGTTTGTGGACTTCAGCTCGGCATTTAACACTGTTCTCCCAGACTTGCTGGCGCTGAAGCTCCACAGCCTAGGTCTGGCAGCATCACTCTGCTCCTGGATCAGTGACTTCCTCACCAACAGGCACCAGGTGGTAAGGATGGGGGAGCTCACATCTGCACCACTGATCCTCAACACAGGAACACCGCAGGGCTGTGTGCTCAGCCCTGCACTCTTCACCCTATTCACACACGACTGCTCTGCCATCCACTCCACAAACATGGTTGTGAAGTTCGCGGACGACACGACTGTGGTGGGTCTCATATCCAACGACAATGAGACCCACTACAGAGAGGAAGTCCAGAGCCTTACACAGTGGTGTTCAAGGAACAACCTCGTCTTGAACACCAGCAAGACACGGGAGGTGACAGTGGACTGCAGGAGGTCTAGGAGGACTGAACACGCTCCTCTGCATACAGGGGGAGGCAGTGGAGCATGTCGACAGCATAAAGTTCCTGGGCATTCACATCTCTTCTGACCTCTCGTGGACTGTTAATACTTCACACCTGGTGAAGAAGGCCCAACGGCGTCTCTTCTTCCTCAGGAAGCTGAAGTGCTCTGGACTCTCCCCCCAACTTCTGGTGAACTTTTACAGAGCCACTATTGAGAGCATCCTGTGTCTCGGTATGAGTGTGGTATGGCAGCTGTACCGCACAGAACAAAAAGGACTTACCCCGGGTGGTGAGGACTGCACAGGGGATCGTGGGCTGTCGCCTGCCAGACCTGGACTCGATCTACAGCTCACGGGTTCAGCGGAAGGCCAGACGCATAGAGACTGACCCCACCCCCGACTGTTTTTACCTCTCCCATCAGGGAAGCGTTACAGGACCATTAAGGCCCTGTCCCCACGACAACGTTTTTTGGAGGAAACGGAGAAGTTTGTGTGCGTTTGGGCCTGCCGTCCAGACGGCGCCGGCGTTTTTTTGGGGGCGAGAACGGAGTTTTTCAAAAACGGGTTCCAGAGTGGAGAAGTCGGAGAACGCCCCCCGTCGCGTTGGCATGTGGGCGGCAAAAAAGCGCGGCAGGTGAGAAAATGATGACGTCGCGCTGCCGTAATCAGTGACCAGAAGGTGCGCAGTACGCACGATACACGAGTGTTTGCCAATTCAAAGCTAAACACGTATTTTAAAACTGGAAAAATCCCGTCAATGAAAAGGCAGATAGTGGACAATGAGGAGCCCATACCAATTTGAGTGTGTTGTGTGCTGTAAATAAAGAAAAAGAGCAACAATTTTTTTGTCTTTTTTTATTGAATGAAACTATCTTTTACAAACAGTGCGACGCCCAGAGTCAAAGGCATGTTTGTATTTCTTCCTTACTGCCTACAGTTTTGTTGTTAGCTGCACTTTGGTGTTGGTATGGGGATCGTGAGAAAAATCTTTCCCTTCGGCCGTGTCCCCGGTAGTATATTCACGCCGAAAAGCCAACATAATGTTGCATAACTCCCAGTCGACGTTCTGCTGATACTGTTGTGTTTTGTAATCCAGCGTAACGAGCAAGGTTAACGAGAGTTCTACTTGTTAATGTCTATCTAATAAAACGATAGCAAGTAATACAAACTATCGATTTATAGGCAAAAACTCTGCTCACGCAGCGCAAATCTTCGTTCTGTGGCGTCTGTCTATGTTAGGGACGGTCAGCATTTTCACATTACCGGAGTGAGTCCCTGCTACATTGGTGCAGCCGGGGGACAAAATAAATTCGCTTTTGTTGACGGTCCCTTAAGTACACGTGTTTGCTTGTTTATGAAAGAGAAAGGACTTTCTGCGCATGTGCTCTTTGTAGTCTTGCGTTTCCGGCGGCTCTGGCTCTTTCCGGTTTACAGCGCCCCTTATCGGTGTGACATATGTATTACATCGTTTTCACTCAGCGCTCTGTGCTCATCTTGACACGAATGTTTTCTGATCCAACACGTGTGTGGACGACACTTTTTTTCACCCCGGGTAAAAAAAAAAAACAGAAACGTTGTCGTGGGGACTAGGTCTAAAACAACCACTTCACGGCTCAGAGACAGTTTTTTTCCCCCAGAGCTGTGAAGGCCATCACCCCACTGCATCCCATCCCCCCGAGCACACCCACAGAACTGGCCCCCATCCCCCCATCATCTCACAGACACAGGGCATAAGATGGACATTAGGTTTGATTGGCACTAAGTGCACTTTACTGCAACTACCCACTTTACACTGCAGACACTTTACACTACTGTATTTGTATTTATGATGCTTCTTTTATCTATTTATTATCTTTATGCTTGTTGTATTTGTATGTTTATACTTCTGTAGCCAGGAGTCCATAAAAAATTCGTTATGCTTGCATAATGACAATAAAGAATCTTGAATCTTGAATCCACTGTGTACTTGTATGTAACTTTAATAAAAGCGTCCTCATGACAACATAACAAGAGTCACAACATCCCCTCTGCCCCTGCACTCTCTGGTCGCTATGGTAATGCTTAAACATGCCTTCAGAATAAGATGCGTCACAAAACAAATGTAGTACATGAAAAATACAACTCGCCATAAGAGTGAATCAATGAGAGCCCTGAGCTTGTTTCTCTGCTACAAGATCTATCTAGGCGTAATGCAGTGCTTCTCAATTATTTTCTGTGATGCCCCCCCCCCCCCCCCCCATAAATAGTATTATTTGTCTACAAAATTATTAGTACACCTCTGCATAACATTATATCCTTTTATTAACATTAAAAACTAAAAAAATTTAAGTTCCAGCAAAGATTGCACTGAGGATTCAAATATTAATGTGTTTTTAATGCAATTTTGTGCACATTTGTTTACGTTTTACAGAAACAAAACTTTGCTCATTTGCATAAACTAAAAGCAGTTGAGAAAAAAAACCCTCTCTCCTTGTGCCGCTGATGCGTCAGCTTCTGTCGGACTAAAGGACACGACTCAGTGGAATATACGTGTTTTTTCTGTGACAGAGGATGTTCTGCTGATGGTGAGTCTGTTCTGTATAGCGCGTATTTAAGGTTGCCGACCCCTGCCCCAGAGCGACAATGAGAGCGCCACTGCCAACTACTGTTGTTGATGTGCAATTACACTTAGTTCTAGTACAGTACGGCAAAAAAGCATGTTTTTCAGGGTAACACGCGCCCCCTCTGCCATCACACCACGCCCTCCCAGGGGTACTCGCCCCACTATTTGAGAAGCTCTAGCGTAATGGGAGACAATGACACCTGAAGTGTGTTGCTTATGTCCAGTCTACTCCGTAACTTTTATCCAGAATACCAGTTGATGTCTCGAACATACTTTTAAGGGGGGAGAGAGAGAGAGACCGGGGTAGAGAGAGAGAGAGACCGGGGTGGAGAGAGAGAGAGAGAGAGACTGGGAGGGAGAGAGAGAGAGAGAGACCGGGAGAGAGAGAGAGACCGGGAGAGAGAGAGAGAGAGAGACTGGGAGGGAAAGAGGGAGAGAGAGAGAGAGACTGGGAGGGGTTGAGAGAGAGAGAGAGAGACTGGGAGGGAGAGAGAGACTGGGAGGGAGAGAGAGAGAGAGAGACTGGGAGGGAGAGAGAGAGAGAGAGAGAGAGACCGGGGGGTTGAGAGAGAGAAAGACCGGGGGGTTGAGAGAGAGAGAAAGACCGGGGGGTTGAGAGAGAGAGAGAGAGAGAGAGACCGGGGGGAGAGAGAGAGAGAGAGAGAGAGACCGGGGGAGAGAGAGAGAGAGAGAGAGACCGGGGGGAGAGAGAGAGAGAGACCGGGGGGAGAGAGAGAGAGAGAGAGAGACCGGGGGAGAGACAGAGACGGAGAGAGAGACCGAGACGGAGACTGAAAGAGAGAGAGAGAGAGAGAGAGAGAGAGAGAGAGAGGGAGAGAGAGAGAGAGAGAGAGAGAGAGACCGGGAGAGAGAGAGAGAGACCGGGACCGGGAGGAGAGAGAGAGAGCGGGACCGGGAGGGAGAGAGAGAGAGGGAGACCGGGAGGGAGAGAGACCGGGAGGGAGAGAGAGCGGGACCGGGAGGGAGAGAGACCGAGAGGGAGGGAGAGAGAGAGACCGGGAGGGAGAGAGAGAGAGAGAGACCGGGAGAGAGAGAGAGAGAGAGAGACCGGGAGGGAGAGAGAGAGAGAGACCGGGAGGGAGAGAGAGAGAGAGACTGGGCGGGAGAGAGAGAGAGAGAGAGACTGGGCGGGAGAGAGAGAGAGAGAGAGAGAGAGAGAGAGACCGGGAGGGAGAGAGAGAGAGAGAGAGAGACTGGGAGGGAGAGAGAGAGAGAAACTGGGAGAGAGAGAGAGAGAGAGACTGGGAGGGAGAGAGACTGGGAGGGAGAGAGACTGGGAGGGAGAGAGAGAGAGAGAGACTGGGAGGGAGAGAGAGAGAGAGAGACTGGGAGCGAGAGAGAGACTGGGAGAGAGAGAGCGAGACTGGGAGCGAGAGAGAGAGAGAGACTGGGAGGGAGAGAGAGACAGAGAGAGGGAGGGAGACGGAGAGACTGAGGGAGGGAGAGAGAGGGAGAGACTGAGAGAGAGACGGAGAGAGAGACGGAGACAAAGACAGAGAGAGAGAGAGACAGAGGGGAGAGAGAAAGGGTGAGAGACAGAGGGTGAGAGACAGGGTGAGAGAAAGACAGAGGAGAGATAGAGACTGAAAAGACAGAGAGACAGAGAGAGAGGAGGGAGACAGAGAAAGGAGAGAGAGGAGAGAGATAGAGACAGAGGAGAGACGGAGGAGAGAGACAGAGAGGGTGAGAGATGGAAAGACAGAGAGAGAGACACGGAGAGAGACAGAGGAGAGAGAGGGTGAGAGACAGAGAGGGTGAGAGATGGAAAGACAGAGAGAGCGAGACAGAGAGACAGAGATGGAGAGAGAGACGGAGAGAGAGACGGAGAGAGACAGAGAGGAGAGATAGAGAGACTGAAAGACAGAGAGAGAGGAGAGAGACAGAGAGAGGAGAGAGATGGACACAGAGAGAGACAGAGGAGAGAGAGACAGAGAGGGTGAGAGACAGAGAGGAGAGACTGAGAGAGGGAGATGGAGACCGAGAGAGAGCGAGACAGAGAGAGGAGAGAAAGAATGAGGCGAGAGAGACAGAGGAGAGATACAGAGACTGAAAGACAGGAGAGAGACAGAAAAGAGAGAGAGAGATAGACAGAGAGAGGAGAGATGGAGACTGAGAGGGAGAGATGGAGACAGAGAGAGACAGACCGAGAGAGAGAGGGGAGACAGAGAGAGAGACAGAGAGGGTGAGAGACGGAGAGAGGAGAGATAGAGACCGAGAGAGACAGACAGACAGAGATGGAGACAGAGAGAGGAGAGATAGAGAGACAGAGACAAAGAGACAGACAGAGGAGAGAGAGAGAGACAGAGGGGAGAGAGAGAGAGAGAGACAGAGAAGAGAGAGAGACAGAAGAGGGAGAGACAGAAGAGGGAGAGAGGAAGACATTTTTGATTAGATTTTAATATTTCATTTAATTCACATATTTATAATCGTGGATCATTATATTATAATTTGGACAGTATAGACAGTATAGATATATATAATTTAATACTTTAATAATCCTTTATTATCCCAAATAAAATAAATTTCAGGCAGCAACAATATATAATAACATCACAAATTAATTTGATCTTTCTGCAGGACCATGGAGGAGGAGATGCCCCGCCTCAGACAGGAGAACCAGAGGCTCCAGCGGGTCTTGGACTCGGTTCTGAGGACTCTGAGCCCGAGAGTCGTGCTCGACAGAGCCGGTAAGTCTTATGGATCGTATTTCTCCAATTTTTAGCCTATGGGCGTTAATGTTAAGTATGAAAAATGCAGATGATGTAGAAATTAGTTTAGCCATTAGTACCATGGCGCTATGCTAACGGCTAATGACTTTTCTTAACGGCTTACAACCTGCGACTCCAAATCACTGAGGACGATACCGGTATCGGCCCGATACTTCATTAATATACTCGTACTCGTCAACTATTGGCCGATACCATGCACCGATACCAGTACTAGGCGACATAGAGCACCATTACTGTAACGTTCAATATGCCATTTGTTGTTTTAAAAATCTTAAATGCACAGGGGGAGACAAAGAGTCAGAAAAGTAGACGGACTAGTAAAATGCTCAAACAAACTCCATCATGTCGTCAGGCTCAGCAGTTTGGCAGTACAGGGGGTCCTCGGGTTACGACGGTCTCGGGTTACGACGTTTCGTGGTTACGAACGCGCCCCCATTAAAAAAAATATGTATATATTACGCGTCATTCCGTCTTACACGGTTTAGCGTGGTAAAAGATGTAAACAAACGCGCGCGGCGCACGGCGGAAGAATACGCTCTGTTGTGGTTGTAGGGAGAAGAAGACAGCCTCGTGTGTGTGCCCAATGTGGGCGGAAGTACCTGATGTGGGCTCTGATCTGCTCCTATGAAAGCGGCAGTGATAAACAAGCATCGTAGTGGTCTAATTATTGAGATGGAAAGGTTATTGGTGCTTTGGTTGGAAGATCAAAGGCAAAATCCGGTTTACGACGAAATTCGGGTTACGACGCGTCTTAAGAACGGATCAACGTCGTAACTCGAGGACTCCCTGTATTTTCAAATTATAGAACGACAGAATTAAGGCGAAATGTAAATTGTGCAGTGCCAAATTGGCAAGAGGTGGATGAGAGAACACCTCATTTAACACAAGCAATTTGATCAAGAATTTAAAAACACACCATGCTGGCGAATACACCGAATTCATCAAGGCTCGCAGCCGCCAACACCAGCCAACTTTAACGGAAGTGTTAAAGAAGAAGGAGAAAGTGTCCAGAGATGGCCCCCGGCAAAAAAAATAAATAACTGAGGCACTTACCGAGTTTATTGCACTGGACAACCAGCTCTTTTCAGTTGTGGACGATATTGGATTCCAGCGATTGATAGATGTCCTCGAGCCCAGATACGAGCTACCCAGCCGCCGTTACATCACACGTGATGTTGCCTAAAGTTTTCGATGGCGTCAGGACTCACGTGAAATCGCTCGTACTGTAAGTTTCACTACCGATATTTGGAGCAGCAGCGTCTGCCCAATGTCTGTTTGACAGCTCAGTGGATAGATGAAGTGTTCACTCGTCATCAAGTAATACTCCAGACGAGGCCATTTCGAGGCCACCACACAAGCTTGGCCACAGTGGAGATATTCAGTGAAATGCTACAGCTCTGGGGGATTCCAAAAAGTTCAGTTGGCCATTTTAAGAAGTCTCCTCTGGCTTACTCCAAGCTTGAAGACATCCAGTTGGCGATGAATCAGCCTACAAAATGCCTCCAACAGGGTGTACCAACTTGGTGGAACAGCACGTTTGATATGATTCAGTCCTTGATTGAACAAAAACGGGCATTGGGGATTTATGTGTCCGAAAATGACTTAGACAACCTCACAGCAAACCAATGGATACTGCTCGAGAAAATGGCGACAGTTCTATGTCCGTTTGAGGAGTTGACACGAAGAGTAAGCTCATCGAACGCAACGGCAGGAGATGTACACTCAACAAAAATATAAACGCAACACTTTTGTTTTTGCTCCCATTTTTCCTGAGATGGACCCAAAGATCCAAAATTCACTCCAGATACACAACGCTACCATTTCTCTCAAACATTGTTCACAAATCTGTCCAAATGTGTGACAGCGAGCACCTCTGCCCCGCCGAGACAATCCACCTTACCTCACAGGTGCGCCACATCAAGATGCCGATCCGACATCATGACCAGTGCACAGGTGCGCCCCAGACTGCCCACAATAAAAGGCCACCCCGAAATGTGCATTTTTTTTGCTTTATTGAGGGTCTGGGGACTCAGAACCAGTCAGTATCTGGTGTGACCACCATTTGCCTCATGCAGTGCAACACATCTTCTTCGCATAGAGTTTATCAGATTGTCAATTGTGGCCTGTGGAATGTTGGTCCACTCCTCTTCAAAGGCTGTTATGGACGAAGAACACAGGTGCATTTTATTGATGGCATTTTGAATGCACAGAGATACCGTGATGAGATCCTGAGGCCCATTGTTGTGCCATACATCCATGAACATCACCTCATGTTTCAGCAAGATGATGCACGGCCCCATGTTGCAAGGATCTGTACACAATTCTTGGAAGCTGAAAATATTCCAGTTCTTGCATGGCCATCATATTCACCGGACATGTCACCCATTGAGCATGTTTGGGATGTGCTTGACCGGCGTATACGACAGCGTGTACCAGCTCCCACTAATATCCAGCAACTTCGCACAGCCATTGAAGAGGAGTGGACCAACATTCCACAGGCCACAACTGACAATCTGATAAACTCTATGCGAAGAAGATGTGTTGCACTGCATGAGGCAAATGGTGGTCACACCAGATACTGACTGGTTCTGAGTCCCCAGACCCCCAATAAAGCAAAAAAAAATGCACATTTCGGGGTGGCCTTTTATTGTGGGCAGTCTGGGGCGCACCTGTGCACTGGTCATGATGTCAGATCGGCATCTTGATGTGGCGCACCTGTGAGGTGGGGTGGATTGTCTCGGCGGGGCAGAGGTGCTCGCTGTCACACATTTGGACAGATTTGTGAACAGTGTTTGAGAGAAATTGTAGTGTTGTGTATCTGGAGTGAATTTTGGATCTTTGGGCCCATCTCAGGAAAAATGGGAGCAAAAACAAAAGTGTTGCGTTTATATTTTTGTTGAGTATAATTCCTGCCATCACCGTGCTGCAGCGATTCCTGTCGAGAGATGGATGAGGACCACGGAATTAAAATCATGAAGGCGACCTTGGCCGCTGCTGTCAATACGCGATTCGCCGAAATTGAAGGAAACCCTCTACATTATTGCAACCTTAATTGACCCGAGGTAGGCCGTGTGTGTGAGAGAGTGAGTGAGCGAGCAAGCGATAGAGATTGGCGCTCAATAATTCGGCCAAAATGGCATTGCCTGGATTTATAATGCAAGTAAATACAGATTAAATGTTGTCTTTAAAATGGTTCCATTCAGATACAAAACCAGATTTTTCTCCAGGACCAACGCTTCTACTGTGGCCAAGGAGATGCTGCTACTTGAGTTGCAGAAAATGATGGAGGAGGGTGCGCAAGATGAGCTTGAGCCACCGTAGCCACCCACCAAAACGGCACACATGGACCAGGCCAGCAGTTGTATTGACCATATCTTTAATGAAATCACAAAAGAGCAGGCAGCAGTAGAACTCTCCCCAGGCATTGTATGTTGCACTGCACAATTAGAGGCAAACAACAGACTGGCAGATGTTTGCAGATGCAGCAGATGGCTACATTAATGCGTACACAGACTGTCGTAGGCTACATAGGGAAGTGCACTGAGGACACGGTGCCCAAAATCTCCATCTGCACTTACCCAAATCAGAAACCCTGGGCTGGACCGGAGGTGCGTGCTAAACTGAAAGCTTGCACCGCCACCTTCAACTCAGGAGACCCCGAAGCCTATAAAGCAGCCAAGTACGACCTCAGAAAGACCATCAGGACTTTCCAGAGGGACTACAGGGAGAGAGTAGAGTCTGCCCAGCAGAGCCGCGACCCGAGACGTGTGTGGCATGGGCTACACTGCATCACTGACTACAAGGGGAGGAGCTGGCCCGTGGAACTGTCCTGCGCATCATTTCCGGACGGACTCGACACCTTCTACGCCCGGTTTGATGCAGATAACACCACGCCTGTCACCAGACCTCATGTGGACAGTGAGGACGCTTTACTGTACAGACACAGCTACAGCGAGACGGGCGTTCAAGAAAGTGAACCCCCGCAAAGCACATGGACCCGACGGCATCCCCGGACGGGTCCTGAAAGCTTGTGTTGACCAACTCGCCGGTGTGTTCACTAACATCTTCAACCTGTCTCTGAGCCAGTCTATCGTGCCCACCGTCTTCAAGACCTCCACTGTAGTCCCCATCCCAAAGACCCCCACAGCATCCTGTCCTAATGACTATCGGCCCATAGCACTCACATCTGTCATCATGAAGTGCTTTGAACGAATCATTAAGAGACACATCTGTGACTCCCTTCCCGACACCCTGGACCCCCTGCAGTTTGCATATAGAGCAAAGAGGTCTACAGACGACGCCATTGCTCTAGCAGTCCACATCTCCCTCAGTCATCTGGAGAGAGGAAACACATATGTGATAATGCTCTTCATTGACTACAGCTTGGCATTCAACACCGTAATCCCCTCCAGACTGGTTTCTAAGCTCACCGCCCTGAGCCTGGGGACGTCCATCTGCTGCTGGATATCGGACTTCCTCACCAACAGGCCACAGGCGGTGAGGATCGGCAGCCACCTCTCCTCCACACGTGTCCTCAGCACTGGGGCACCCCAGGGCTGTGTTCTCAGCCCTCTCCTGTACTCCCTGTTCACCTACGACTGTACCGCCAGGCACAGCTCCAACATCATCCTCAAGTTTGCCGACGACACCACCATCTTGGGCCTCATCACTAACGATGACGAGAGCGCCTATAGACGAGGTGAAATCACTGACCAGCTGGTGTCAGGAAAATAACCTCTCTCTGAACGTCAGCAGAACCAAGGAAATTATCGTGGACTTCAGGAGACAGCGTGTAGACCAACATCCCCCCATCTTCATCAACAACGCTGAGGTGGAGCAGGTCAGCAGCTTTAAGTTCCTTGGGGTACACATCACTGAGGATCTGTCCTGGACACTACATACAGACACTGTGGTTAAGAAAGCCCGACAAAGACTCTACTTCCTGAGGAAGTTGAGGAAGTTTGATATGAACACCAGCATCCTCACAAACATCTACAGGTGCACCATTGAGAGCCTGCTGACGGGCTGCATCACAGTGTGGTATGGGAACTGCACCGCTCAGAGCCGCAAAGCACTACAGAGGGTGGTGCGAGCGCCAGAGGACATCACTGGCAGCAGTCTCCCCTCTATCCAGGACATTTACCACAGCAGGGGTCTGCATAAGGCACACAGCATCACTAAGGACCATACTCATCCGGCACAAAGACTCTTCCGTCTGCTACCCTCTAGCAGACGATACAGGAGCCTGCCAGCACGCACAAAAAGACTCAAACACAGCTATTACCCCCAAGCTGTCAGACTACTGAACTCTGGGTAATACTCTAAATAATACTGAACTCTCAATAATACTGCACTAAACTACTTTTCATTATGCATAATATGTTTACTGCTGCTGCTCTTTATGAATGTATCATGTTTGTCACTACCTCACTGTAAACTACTGTTACCTGTGCAATAATCTGTGCAATACATATATTATATTATGTGCAGTTTGTGAAATACTCTACTTACACCTTATTTAATCCTCCCTGCACCTTTGTACATTGTACTTTGTATTTTTAATACATTTTATTACATATTTTTATTATATTGTTTACCTCTTCCCCTGTACTTTTTGCAACACTTTTTTTTTTTTACCATGTACTATTATTGCTGCTATTAGTACTTCTGACTATCTTAGTGAGTCAACGGTCCTCTGATCCTAAGCATTTCATTGTTGACCTTGTGTTGATTCTGCATATGACAATCTTGAATCTTGAATCTTGAATACCTTGGGGAGGCCCCTCTGGCCCGTGAGGACGACCCACTACAATATTGGAAGATTAAGAAAGTTAGGTTCCCTAGTTTGGCCAAAATGGCTTGCTGATAGGTATTATCAGCACCTTGCAGTAGTGTTGAAAGTGAGCGGCTGTTTAGCTCAGCAGCAAATATTGTGAATGAAACCAGAAACAGGCTGACACCTGAACATGCAGAGATGATTTTGTTCCTTAAAAAAAATCTGCCTCTTACTTTCTAAAAATAGGGCCTAGTTCAGAGGCTTCTACAGTGTGAGTTGACAAGTTTTTTCACAGCAGTCCCTCATAGTAGACATTTGTTTGGTTTGGCAATACTTATTTTTGTTTGATATGGCAGTATTACTTTTTGTTTTTATTGACACATGCCTGTAAGACATGTCAGAATGTTCATAAAAAATGCCCCTAAAAAATGCCCCCTCTTGTCAGTGTCTTGTCAGTCGTTTAATTTCATTAAAGGTCCCATGGCATGAAATTTTCACTTTGAGGTTTTTGAACGTTAATGTGAGCTCCCCTACCCTGTTTAGGACCCCCCCCCATGGCTAAAAGTTGCGAAATGTCTAAACTGAGCATTTGCGGTCCTTTTCTGCATTCGAAAAAAACACAGCTCAAACGGGCGATTCTGAACAAGGCAACTATCTGACGTTAGAGGTAAGATCGGGCCTAAAAAATCCAGCCCGACCCGACTCGGCCCGCGGGTATTAAAGCCCGACCCGGCCCGAGCCCGACCAATTAACTTGATTTGCAGGCCCGAGCCCGAAGCAAACCCGAAATTTCATATTTTATTTGTGAGGGGCGTTTTTTTGAAACAAATGATAATATAGATGTTTGACGATCATCAATTTTGCTAGTACAGCTGTTTAAATGCCTGCTCAGCGTCGAGGTCAATGTTCCCCCTAATGTTTTATGTGTCTGAGCAAACACACTAACTCCCTGAGCGCTCCTTGGAACCCTGTGCGCGACATCCGACATGCACCCCCGCTACACGCGGAAAGAGCTGCGCGTGCTCGCGGCTTGCGCGTGCTCGTGGCTTACACCGGTAGAAGTTTAATACGAGACACATACTTTTGTTTCTGAATACTGGACGATTCCCCCGTATTCAGATGACCCCGCGGCTGAAAAAAAAAGCGGAATTCTTTCATCCCTGCGCTGCATAGGTTTTCTTGTGCGCTGAGAATGTGTGAGCAGTGCGCAACTGCACAGGCGCGCAGCTGGGAACGTCGAGGTGCCAGTCTTTTTGCTCTCGTATGAAAGCAAAGCGCCACATTGACTACATTCAGCGAAGCCAACGCAAGTTTCTGTAGCATTTTCAACAATCAATTTGAAGCTTTTCCACACCTCACTCTTACCGGTGCGTGTTTGTCTTTTCAGTCCTGTCTTTAGTTTATCCTTAACTTCTTGCTCCTCCATATTGGGGATACCAGGTCAAAATAGATGCGGACTTGCGGAGGGGAAGATTATTAAGAGCGGCTCCTGTTTAATAGTTAAATAGCGCCTTCTCTGTTTTATCCAAATTATTTATTTTAAAACAAGTATTCCTTAGTTTAGTATCCACACATCGTTTTATTATACATTTTTATTAACATATATTTATTTTTAAAAAAGTCAGCGAGAGAGAAGCCCGAGCCCGACCCGAAGCAATGATTGACATTTTAGGCCCGAGCCCGACCCGAATTTCGGGTCGGGTCAGGTCGGGCTCGGGCTCGGGCTTAAGATCTTACCTCTATCTGACGTCACATCGAAAAATGCAGCTCCACCCCCCCGTCTGTGTCTCTACTCAGCGTCTCTGTAAATCACGCCCATAGAGTTTGGACTGCAAAGGAGCTACGCAATGCGAAATGCGTTTTTTTATTTGCCTGGAGGCACGTGCGAGTGTTTCTAGGCTCGGAAGTCCTTTATCTGAGCCTGTGGACATCTGAAACAGCAGTGGTTTAATTTTATTTTCTGTGGAAATGTGTTTATTTTTCAATGGAACGCTTCTCATCTCTTCCTCCGCGCAAAAACGTGGAAGTGGGGCCAGCGCACAGCTGAAGAGGAAAGAGTGGAGAGTTTGGTCACGCCCCCACCCGCTACTCTGGCCTATCTTTGTCCTCCTCATTTGCATTCAAGCAACAATGCCCATAATGGAGTGTTCCAAAGAGATATTTATGACTCTTTCTCATCTTATCCCTCTTTCTCATGCACTGAGTCTTGATTTTGAAGAAGGATTCATTTACAGTATTAGGGAACCATTAAGGAGCCATATAAAAGCATCAAGAAGTACCATGTCATGGGATCTTTAAGATGGCAATACCATTAAAGTGGTTCCTTGTTTATTGAAAGTTGTTGATATGTGGTAAACTGGTAACTATGCATAACTTATAATGAGAATAAAACTAAAAACCTGCATTTCCATTTATTTATTTATGGGGAGTGGGGGTTGAAAAGTATTGGTATTGATACTCGGTATCGGCAAGTACTGAAATGATTGTACTTGTACTAGTATCGGTTTTCAAAAAAAGGGGTATCGGTGCATCCCTACAAATCACTTCAGATATTCACTCAAACATATTTACAAGTTCATGGACAGAAAAGACACCCCCTCAGCCTGACAGTAGAAGTCTACAGACAAGTTCACAGAGTTCATGCCACAAGACTCACTTCAAATCACTTTTGTATGATTAGTGCTTTATAAATAATGTTTGATTGACTGACTGATTGATTGAAGACTGCACGTATATGTGTAAGTGTGTACTCTCTTATCTCCTGCAGCTGTCCAGCTCCCCTCTCTGAGTCCTGGTCTGACTCCACAGATTAAAGAAGAACACGACATCAAACAGGAGGAAGATGAGCTGCAAGTGTGAGTCTCACACACTTTCAAACTTCTTTATTTTGTCATTCATTCATTCATTCTTATTCATTTCTATTACAAATATTCAGATTGGGTTTGAAATATACAAATGTCTTATATTTTTCAGGTCTGTCCCAGAGTCCAGGGCTGTGAGGGTGAAGACAGAAGAGTCCTCAGCACATGAACAAAGAGAGACTGAGGGAGAGGACACGCAGGGAAAGGACACCAGAACACATGTCCACTCAGAAATTGAAGGAGACACAGAGCACTCTTTTGACACTGATAAAGACTGGACAGCTCCACTCAGCAGTTCCCCTGCACACATAGACACAGAGGCTGATGGAGATGAGTCTGCACCAGAGACCAGAGCCACTGTGGACAACGGTGACATGTCAGGAACTGGCAAAGAGAGATTTGGGTCTAAATATAAACTACAAAGACACAGGAGAGTTCCCGAAGGAGAGAAACCAAAATGTTCAGTTTGTGAGAAAACATTTACCACAAAGTCTCATCTCAACAAACATATGAGGACACACACAGGGGAGAAACCATTCGGCTGTACAGTTTGCGAGAAAACATTTACCGAAAAGTCTACTCTCAAAATACATATGAGGACACACACAGGGGAGAAACCATCCGGCTGTCCAGTTTGCGAGAAAACATTTGCCCAAATGTCCAATCTGAAAAAACATATGAGGACACACACAGGGGAGAAACCATTCGGCTGTACATTTTGTGAGAAAACATTTGCCCAAAAGTCTCATCTCAAAACACATATGAGGACACACACAGGGGAGAAACCATTCGGCTGTCCAGTTTGTGAGAAAACATTTACCAATACGTCTGATCTCAAAACACATATGAGGACACACACAGGAGAGAAACCATTCGGCTGTTCAGTTTGTGAGAAAACATTTGCCCGAACATTTACTCTCAAAAAACATATGAGCACACACCGTAGACTAAATATATAAATTGTAGCTAACGTGCCGCCACGTTCCAAATAGGAAGTTCTCATGCGGCTCTTCCGGCTCCTACTGGTCCTCTCTCCCATTGACTTTAACATTGGAATATCGTGTTCCCTCTCTCTGTAACCGCTGCTGTGAGCCTCATTATTTTGGTCTTAAAATGTTTGTATTAACCCACTCTACATGATTCCTTAAAAAAAATCCTGTTCATAATTTTTTGTCACTTTGTTGTACATTTACAATATTTTTGGGGGGGAAACCTTCTGTTCTCTGTTCTGTTCTGTTCTATGTAAATTAAATCTGTATATATACAGTATAAGAACCAATAAAGCTAATCAAAGTCCACCATCTTCATTACTATGCGCACCCACAGAGGGAACTGTCATCTAAAAAAGAAAAACAGTCACTAAAAGGAAACATGTCAAAATAGATTCTAAATAATAATTGTTCACTACTTGATTTCCAATAATTTAAACACATTTGTATCATGACATGTTCATCAGGACTCCAGATCACCATTAGACCCTATTTGTATCATATGGTCATCATATCATAAGGTGTATCATAAGGTTTTCTGTATTGTTACAAGAAATAATTTTGTGTATGATTTTGAATATTATAGTAATAGTAATAGTATAGTATTGTTGGGTTCCGGCTGACATCCCAACTTTTTATATGACAATATTAATACAGATGGGGGCAGTTAAAATATTGAAGCAGCTTGGATGAGCTGCAAAACTTACCCCACCAAAATAAACTTTTGTCCAGTTGAAACTGAATTAGCCATGGATTCTACCTGGACGACTGAGGGATTTTACACACGTTACTGGCCCATGGAATTTTGTGAAATCATCTAACACAGCAGTTGTTGGTTTATACCCTTTGTTGTCCTTTTATGGCTTTGGTTTCAAGATCCCCGGTACATGTTACACAAATAATGCTACCCAATTCTTTCAACTACATTACTATATAAATATAAAAAGTAATGAAAACTTAGGAAAACACACCACACATTTTCATATATTTTTATATTTTGTGGAAAATGAAACATTTTGACAATAATGACACCCATTTACTATGAACCATCTGTGAATATGTACATAGCACCTAACCTATATTTGTCATATTATATATTCTTTAAAGATTGTTTCTCTTTGATTATATATACAGTATAAAAAAAAAGTCCTCACCTTCCACGGTGGTTGGTCTCACTCTCATCCAGCTCGGGTCCTCTACCAGAGGCCTGGGAGCTTGAAAGTTCTGCGCAGTATCTTTGCTGTTCCTGTACTGCACTTTTCTGGACTGAGATGTCTGGTGTTTTTCCTGGGATCTGTTGTAGCCACTCCTCCAGTTTGGGGGTTACAGCCCCGAGTGCTCCGATCACCACGGGCACCACTGATGCCTTCACCTTTCAGGCCTTCTCCAGGTCTTCCTTGAGCCC
Source organism: Paratrypauchen microcephalus (assembly GCA_036785185.1). NCBI lineage: Eukaryota > Metazoa > Chordata > Actinopteri > Gobiiformes > Gobiidae > Paratrypauchen > Paratrypauchen microcephalus. Next base: position 2,634,437 of record JAVJIX010000107.1, on the reverse strand, counting down.
CTGGTATTTCTCTAGTTTCTCATGTTTCTTTTTCCTGATGTTACCATCGCTTGGTATTGCGAGGTGGACCACCACGGCTCTGTTCTGTTGCTTATCCACCATCACTATGTCTGGTTGGTTTGCCATCACCATTCTGTCAGTCTGTATCTGGAAGTCCCACGGGATCTTGGTGCGGTCATTTTCCGCAACCTTCGGAGGTGTTTCCCTCTTTGACCTTGGGGTCTCCAGCCCGTACTCTGCACAGATGTTTCTGTACACTATGCCCACCACTTGGATGTGTCGCTCCATGTATGCTTTCCCTGCCAGTCTCTTACACCCTGCAGTTATGTGCTGGACTGTCTCAGGAGCCTCTTTGCACAGCCTACACCTTGGGTCTTGTCTGGTGTGGTAGATCTGGGCCTCTATTGCTCTGGTGCTCAAGGCCTGCTCCTGTGCAGCCAGGATGAGGGCCTCTGTGCTGTCCTTCAGACCAACCCTCCCCAGCCTTTGGTAGGATTTCTTGATATCAGCCACTTCAGTTATATTTCGGTGGTACGCCCCATGTAGGGGCAAGCTTGTCCTGCCATGATGGTCCCTCCAGCACCTCTTCCTCTGCACTCCACTGTCTGAGGCATTCCTTGAGCACATCATCTGTTGGGGCCTTGTCCTTGATGTACTTATGGATTTTGGATGTTTCATCCTGGACAGTGGTTCCCACACTCACTAGTCCTCGGCCTCCTTCCTTCCGGCTTGTGTACAGTCTCAGGGTGGTGGATTTGGGATGGAACCCTCCATGCATGGTCAGGACCTTTCGTGTCTTAACGTCTGTGGTCTGTATCTCCTCCTTTGGCCAGCTTATGATTCCTGCTGGGTATCTGATCACTGGCAGGGCATAGCTATTTATTGCCTGGGCCTTGTTCTTGCCATTGAGCTGACTTCTTAGGACTTGCCTTACTCGTTGCAGGTATTTGGCCGTAGCCGCTTTCCTTGTTGCCTCTTCAAGGTTGCCATTTGCTTGTGGGATACCAAGGTAGTTGTAACTGTCCTCAATGTCTGTTATTGTTCCCTCTGGGAGTGAGACCCCCTCTGTGTGGTCTACCTTCCCTCTCTTGGTCACCATCCTACTACATTTCTCAAGCCCAAATGACATTCCAATGTCTGTGCTGTAGATCAGCGAGTCAATGCTTGCTCACTCTTAGCGTACAGCTTGATGTCATCCATGTAGAGGAGGTGACTGATGGTGGCCCCATTTCTGAGTCAGTATCCGTAGCCAGTGCTTTCGATGATTTGGCTGAGGGGGTTCAGACCTATGCAGAACAGCAGTGGGGACAGTGCGTCTCCTTGGTATATGCCACATTTGATGGACACTTGTGCAAGTGGCTTGCCATTGGCTTCAAGGGTGGTTTTCCACAACCGCATCGAGTTTGCAATGAATGCCCTTAGAGTCTTATTGATATTGTACAGCTCCAAGCACTCAGTGATCCATGTGTGTGGCATTGAGTCATAGGCTTTCTTGTAATCAATCCAGGCAGTGCACAGGTTGGTCTGACGGGTTCTGCAATCACGGGCGACTGTTCGGTCAACCAGGAGTTGGTATTTGGCTCCCTTGGAATTTTTGCCGATGCCCTTCTGTGCTGCGCTCATGTATTGATCCATGTGCCCACTTATCTTAGCCGCCATGATGCCTGACATGAGCTTCCATGTTGTGGAGAGACAGGTTATTGGCCGATAGTTGGATGGGACTGTACCCTTCGAGGGATCCTTCAGGATCAGGATCGTACGCCCTTGGGTTAGCCCCATCCCTTAGCAGCTGGTTCATTTGTGCTGCCAGGCGCTCATGGAGAGCAGTGAGCTTCTTTAGCCAGTACACGTGGATCATGTCAGGGCCCGGTGCTGTCCATTTTTCATGCCTGAGACTCTTTCCTGAATGTCTGCCACTGTGATAGTGACTGGATCTTGTTCAGGGAGGTTGCTGTGGTCTTTCCTCAGAGCCACCAGCCACTGTGCATCGGTGTTATGTGATGAGTAACTTTCAGTCTCCTCAGCCTCCGGTGGCATGTCGTTAATCCTCAGACCTGCAAACAGGACACATTTATAGAACTTGTGCACATCACACACCTGTTCTCTAGTGATGGGCGGATTGATATCAAAGTATCAATATATCGATCCAGATGGGGTATTTAATATGGATCGATCCTGGTATTAAATGTATCATGTTTGTCACTACCTCACTATAAATTACTGTTACCTGTGCAATAATCAGTGCAATAACCTATGTGCAATATTTATACCATACTATGTGCAATACGAAATCCACATGCAACACCTACACCACACCATATTATGTGCAATCTGTGAAATACTTGCACCTTATTTGATCTTTGATTTAATCCTACCCGCACCTTGTACATTGTACCTTGTATTTTTTATTACATTTTATTACATATTTTATTACATTGTTTATTATATTGTTTATTATATTGTTTACTTCTTTCCCTGCACTTTTGCAACACATTTTTTTACCATGTACTATTATTGCATGTTATTAGTACTTCTTGACTATCTTAGCGAGTCAACGGTCCTACTGATCCTAAGCATTTCATTGCATTGTTGACCCTGTGTTGATTCTGCATATGACAAATAAACAATCTTGAATCTTGAATTATCGATACCAAGTCATGTTTTCTTACTAACTTAACTTTCAGTTTATTTAGTTCAAATTCATATGTGTTTTGTTCATTATTCAACCATTGCCAGTTGTCAGGCACTACTTTTCCTTCCGCGTTCTCACCAAACGTAGACTCATAGACTCACTGCTGTGAGATTTCAGTCAAAGCGGCGCGGGGCTGCGGGAGCCATGGGAGACCGCAAGAGAAGTGTGGTGTGGAGTTACTTACACACTGTGGACGACAATATTGCGAAGTGCAGTGTGTGCCAAAAAATGATCCGATATTGTGGCAATACCACAAATTTATATCTGGTGATAGAATGTGTGGAACTTAACCCTCTGAGACCCAAGCATTCATTTCCTGGATGAAATTTTTTTTAAACCTCTTTAACATATTTTCCTAAGTCTCTAATGGAGAAAATAATTTGCTTTATCTTTTTTTCTTTTTTGTGAGCAATCTGTGGAAATGTTGCAAAATTGCAACACTGGGTTTTAGTGGTTTCCAATATTACAACTTCATATTTAATAAAAGCCAACTTTGTATTAATTTTTGCTCACTCCATAAAATCAAAACATATTTTAAAATGATTTTTTTTATACAGAACAGCACTAAGTGAACATGAGAATGTTTTGAATGTTTTTTTTTTTAACTCAAAACTTATTTATTACAACAATCCTGTATATGAACAAGCACATTAAATGATGTGCTGCAGGACTCTTCTCTTTATCATGTCACTCATCAAATATGAAACTGAAGAAAGCAGTTTTTGTCATCTCTAAAGCACAAGCGGACATCGCACTCCATGCGATGTCCGCATGTGTGGTATTGTGCAATGTATCAAACCCAGAGCTGCCTGCAACATAATTTGCAGCTTCTGTTGGGACCGTGGACTGTGTTAACACAGGAGGCCCATCCTCAGGTGGAGGCACTGGTCCTTCATAGTGTGAATGAAGACAAGGTCAGCAAAATAATTTCATCACTCTCCATTTCAAGAGCAAAGGACTCATGGGGGCTTGATTCACTCTTTTTAAAGAAATATAAGGATATTGTAGCAGCCCTGATTACTTACATAATCAATCAATCATTACAAGAATGTGTATTTCCCTCCTCTTTTAAAACTGCCGTGGTGACGCCTGTAATGGAAATCTTACAATGATCATGCATATAATCAGAGATGTATATGTAATGTTTAAGTGGGTTTTGATGATTCTTAATAAAGTAAGGTTGTCTATCTTGTTATCTAGCTAAGGCTCTCGGCCGTACTCGTGTGGTAGATTACACTGGGCTCTAAATCTGTTTTTCCCTTGTTGTTTTGTTGCAAAGGAGCCAGCCTTGGAGCTGACCTGTATTGCTATGTTAAATATTATGTCTTGATTATGCATGTACGCATTTGCCCATGCCCCCCCATGGGGTATAAGGACTTGCTATGTTTTGTTATGAATTCAGATCTAGGGACAGAGAGTGTGATTGTGCGCACAATTGCTTTTAATAAATCAACTCTTTGATTCAAGACAACTTTTCCAGTTTATTCTCTTACAATAGAAATTCCACAACACGCCTATTTTTAAAGCAGGAAACGGTAAAGACATTAAGAACTACAGACTGATTAGCATCCTCCCAGTTGTCTCGAAAATTATTGAAAAAAATTGTTGCCGAACAGCTGATCGATCACCTCGACAATGGAAACATGTTACCTCCTATGCAATTTGGTTTCTGATCAAAACATTCCACTGACACAGCATGCTGCTATTTCCTCGAGGTGATCAAATCCAGTCTTGTCAAAGGAGGGATGGTTGGAGCTATTTTCCTGGATCTTCGTTTAAAAAAAAAAAAAAAATCATAGCATTTATATAGCGCCTTTAATGACACCCAAAGCACTTTACAGTTCATTGTTCATTCACTCCACATTTGGTCATGGTAAGCTACTTTTGTAGCCACAGCTGCCCTGGGGCACACTGACGAAAGCGAGGCTGCCAATCTGCACCATCAGCCCCTCCGACCACCTCCAACACTCACGCACACACCATCGGCCCCTCCGACCACCTCCAACGGTAGCACGGTACGGTAGCAGAGTGGTTAGCGCTCTTGCTTCACAGCAAGAAGGTTCCGGGTTCGATCCCCGGGTCGCCCAGACCTTTCCGTGTGTGTTCTGTGTGGAGTTTGCATGCATGGTCTGGGTTCGATCCCCGGGTCGCCCGAGCCTTTCTGTGTGGAGTTTGCATGTTCTCCCCGTGTCTGGGTGGGTTTCCTCCGGGCACTCCGGTTTCCCCCACCAACCCAAAACATGCACCATAGGTACTCCAGCTTAGGTCCTGACCAAACCGAAGCAAGAAGATCATGGAGATGGTCCCCGGGCGCCCTAATGTGTGTGCTGCCCACTGCTCCTAATATATGTATATATATATATAGGATGGGTTAAAATGCAGAGAAGAATTTCTCCAGTGTAAGATCAATAAAGTTCACTTCTTCTTCTCTTCTTCAACACTCACACACACACCACTACCACACTAGGCAATGTGGGTGAAGTGTCTTGCCTAAGGACACAACAACAGTTTTTTGCGACTGCGCCCCCCTGTGGCACCTGGAATTCCCAGCGGTCTCCCATCCAAGTACTAACCAGGCCCTGCCTTTCTTAGCTTCTGAGATCTGACGGGATCAGGCTTTGACAGGCAGGTATGGCCACAAGCTTCCTTCGTAAGCCATTTGAAACTGTAAACCACTCTGTGCTTTTGACCAAAATGCAAAACTTCCATTTATCAGCAAATACTATGAATTGGTTTCAATCATACCTAGCAAAAAAATAAAAGATAAAACCTCACCATTCACAACCTGTACAACAGGCATGCCCCAAGGGTCCATTCTGGGGCCATTGCTCTTCAGTCTATGACCTGCCCTCCATCTGCAGCGATGTAGAAGTCTTAATACAGGGTCGGCAACCCGCGGCTCCAGAGCTGCATTTGATCCCTCGGATGCGGCTCAGTACTTTGGTTCCTCATTTAACGCGGGGGTTGCATTGTAAAAATAACCTGAGATAGGCTAAATCCGTGAAGTAGTCAGCTTTATATTGCGTGTATAAATATGCATGTATTTCACAGTTCCTCTGACCGAGACGCCTGGCGTTGCTGCGCTGTTGCGGGTTTTGTTGTAGTGTGAACGCTTCCGTGCACTCTCAGGACTGGTTCCACCGCCTGGACTCCAGGTTCGTTCTGCTGAAACACCGCCGCTACTTCCCGACGCGCATTGACCACCCAGAGAAGTGTGTGCTCAGACATGTGCACCTGCACTCGTGGTCAAATCCGTAATAGTTAAATGTTAATTTTCAAAATGTAATTCTATGGCACAAAGATGTTATAAAAAATGTTTTATGCAGTGTTATTTCATTTTAAATTTCAAAAGGGTTTTGTGGCTCCCAGTGTTTTCTTTACTGTGTGAAACGGGTCCAGATGGCTCTTTGAGTGGTAAAGGTTGCCGACCCCTGTCTTAATGTATGCTGATGATACGGTCCTTTACGTTATTTACTTTATTTTATCAGACTGCATAACTCCACTGTATGGTCCTATCGTGCAATATCGTTTTTCCAACGTGCAATATAGTTTTTTCAATACTCTCCTTGTCACTGTTTCATTATTAATACTTATTCGATTATTACTTATTTTATTATTATTATTACTTATCTTTATGCCATTCTTGCCTGCATGCACTTTTCTTTCTTGTTCAAACTGTCCCTACCTGGAGCTACTGTGACAAGTAAATTTCTCCTGCGTGAAATCAATAAAGTCTTATCTTTTCGTGCATGGTTCTGATGCTAATTCTGTTGCTGCTAAGCTATCCACCACAATGGCAAAAGCACTAGAGTGGCTCAACAACTCCTGTCTTGCGTTGAACACTGAGAAAACGGTCACTATGTATTTCTCAAACAAAAAAACTCAAAATGTCCTCCCAAATATTTATGTGGATAATTGCATGATCAAAAACGTTGAAGAGGTTAAATATCTAGGTGTCATATTGGGCCCTTCACTTAACTTAAAAAATCACATTAAAAAGACCTGTAATGTCTTGAAGTTTAACATTGCGAACTTTCGGCATATTAGGAATGCGTTATCACTAGAAGCTGCAAAGTCTTACCTTGATGCCATGATCATATCTCATATTTTGTATTGCATATCATCATGGCCTCAGGCTAACCTAACTCTAAAATCTCTTAGATCTTTACATAATCAGACCCTGAAAATTCTCAATAAAAAGCCAAGGCGCTACCATCATTGCCATGTTCTAGAAAAATATAAAATATTAAGTTTCGACAACTTGATCCGTGTGGTCCACAAAATTCTACATGACGCCGCCCCACCTCCTCTTAAGACCTACATCCAGCCTCGCTCTCAACTCACAAGTAGAGTGTTAAAGCGATAGTGCGTTTTTTAAAATGTTAATCTGTATGTGTTTCCTTCTAAAAGTTAGGTGTGTTGACACCGGCTTACCTCTGACAGTCTCAGCTGATCCCGGTTCGGCTCGCTTTCTGGAGCCCACGTAAGTAGGTCCGGTAACTTCCCTGGAACATGAAATAAAGCTTGTTTTTCTTCTCAAAACAAAACATTTGTTAGAAAGGTGATATATTTGCGTCCGAAACAGGGATACGAGTAGAGAGACAATAAGCGAATGCGAAATATGCTGCTGGATGTTTCGTGGACAACTGTTTTGGACCCAAATATATCACCTTCAGAAAGCGAGCCGAACCGGGATCAGCTGAGAGTGTCAGAGGTAAGCCGGTGTCAACACACGTAACTTTTAGGACACCCATACAGATAAACATTAAAAAAAACAAAAACGCACTATCCCTTTAAGGTCTGTGTCTAGAGGCGACTGCAATGTTTCTAAAAGAAAGTCTGCCTTCTCTCAATCTGCCTTTTCCTATAAAGCCATCAAGAAATGGAATGGGCTTCCAGACAATCTAAAGGACATGACTGATTTTTACAGCTTTTCACGGGCCGTCAAAAATTGGATTCTGAAGCACCAAACATGCTCACACTAACAATAACAGACGGGTATTTTGCCAGATGTTACCCTTGTGGGTATCACCTGATGGCCCCCAGATTACCAAACCAATAGTGCTACAACATTACATTACATTATACATTGCACTTTTAACTTGTAAATAGTTATTTTATTGTATATTTGTATACGTGAAAAGTCCCTCAGTCGTCCAGGTAGAATCCCTGATAAAAGGAGAAGTTCAATTTGTCAACTGGACAAAGTTTGTTTGGTTGAAAACGTTTCGCCGCTCATCCGAGAGGCTTCGTCAGCTCTAATAAGAATACTGGTAAGACACTTGCTTATATCTTGCTGTAGGGAGGAGCTACCTAGCTAACTACTTTCTGGAACTATCTCATTAGTTTCCGTCTTTTGTTTCTCTGGCGTCTAGATAACGATCCCTATTCATCCCTACACGCCTGTTTTTCCCACCTCTGGCCCTGACCTGGCTAGCCCTATTGTTCCCCTGTTTGCTTGATCTAGGCTTAAGAATGGAATTGTAGATGGGATGCCAATTCCATTCTTAAGCCTAGATCAAGCAAACAGGGAAACAATAGGGCTAGCCAGGTCAGGGCCAGAGGTGGGAAAAACAGGCGTGTAGGGATGAATAGGGATCGTTATCTAGACGCCAGAGAAACAAAAGACGGAAACTAATGAGATAGTTCCGGAAAGTAGTTAGCTAGGTAGCTCCTCCCTACAGCAAGATATAAGCAAGTGTCTTACCAGTATTCTTATTAGAGCTGACGAAGCCTCTCGGATGAGCGGCGAAACGTTTTCAACCAAACAAACTTTGTCCAGTTGACAAATTGAACTTCTCCTTTTATCACGTATATTTGTATACTGTATTTTTATTGTATATTTGTATATTGTATAGTTGTGTTGTCTCACCTTCCCAGGACTACTGATGGAAATGAGCTATGAGCATCTCTGCCACTGTGCTTTATGTAATTGTACACTGTCCTAAAAAAACAATAAATGAGGCCTGCACCAGCCTCTTTTTTTAATCTTTATGAGGAAAGTGTCCAATGCTGTCCTTTTGGAGTGTTGTACACTATCTTTTAAGTACTTAGTGGTGTTCTTTCCTCATCCACTGAAGGTGTACCTCTCTTTTTTTTTTTTTTTTATCTTTTATTATTACAAGGTACATATTTTAACATCACAATAACATTCGCAAAACACTTAACACCAAAATAACATTCGCAAAACACTCAGAAGACACATCGGGAGATGTGGGCACGGGAATAAACACCACTGGGCCCAAGGGCCAAGAGAAACAGGGGGAGTGCAGAGGACCAAAGGGATCGTCCCAGGTGAAGAAAGGGGGTCTGGGGGGAGCAAGGGCGATGTAGTGTCCAGGGAAGGTCCAGACAACAGGGTCCAGGGGGGACAGCGGAGGGGGGCAGGGGTCAGAAGTCCAGCCACCCCAGACAAAGCGTATTGTCTGGGGTGAAGGTGTTGCAAAACTCAGTTTCTCTTGTGGAGTGGAGGTGGTGAACGTGGGCATGAAGGAGCGCTGTGAAGAGGGGCCAGTGCTCTGCTGCGCGGCTCGTCGTGGAGGTGGTGGTTTCGTGCCACCATGTGTGTCTACCTCTCTTTACGGTGTTAGTTTGAATGAGAGAGGCAGAGAGCTGTACCTGGAACCGTCTCCTGTTCAAAAAGATCAAGGATCAAAGTTCAGCTTTATTGTCAATTCTGCCATATGTGTTCAACAGTGAATCGAAATTTCGTTTCTCTCTGGCCAGGTAGTAGCAGTGTTGTATAGTAACAATGTAATGATACTTCACTACTGTACTTAAAGGAGAAGTAACATTTTTTTTTTTTTACAATCTGAGCCTTATTTTGGTAATAAAACAAGTTATTTTACTCTCCCATAGCACTTTGGTGTCATTTGGAGCAGTTTCATAGATGTTGTGTTGTAGCGGGATCCGTGAATGTGAGTGCTCGGGGCATAGCTTTGCGGTCTCCAAATAACACAAACTTTAGCACTTTTCAAATCACAGAAGACCACTGTGTCAGCGTAGACTTTAAGTGGATTCCAAAGCGGCCTAAAACCCGATATCCAGCGATAGTTTCATTTGATGATGTCATCAGAGAGGACAGCGCGCATGCGTGAACTCAGCTGTTTAGCAGGTAAACACCGCTAGTCCGCAAGAAGCTAACACCGCTCTGAACTTTACTTTTCTGTTGCGAGACATGGCTGAAGATTCGGACTTTGAGACTGAAGAGGACTTATTTGAGTATGATGGCCGTCCCTACCTTTTTGAGCCTGAGTTTACGGAGGAAGAGATATTAGAAAGAAGGAAGCGAAGAGAGCTTGAGGAGCAGCACACAAGAGAACAGCAAGAGACGGCCCGTCTACGAAAAGACAGTACCTTGTGGTGTTTATGTGGACATTGTATGTCAATGGCAACAGAGGAAGAATGCCTTTGCTGTGTCGAGTGGGATTTGCGGCCAGGAGATGAACGTCTGGGTGATGATAACAGAAATCTGTGTCTGTCAACTCTGGAGGATATTCGTGCCATGATGAACCATGGTGTAATAGAAACATTTTTTCGTGTTCCGAAGTTGAATTGGAGGAGCCAGCCAAAGCCTGCGGGACCAAACGGGCAACTTTCAGTTGAGTAAGTAGCCAACACACAATTATTTGTTTGCATTGAATTGGTTTGTTATGCCTATATGTAGTTTTATATATATTTTGTATATTGTATATTTGTATATTATTTGTATATTTTGATAATACTAGCTGTGAGTATTGCAAACACGAGGGTCCAGACGTCTTACAGCTTTCCCTGTCATGTTTGGGTCCATTCTCAAAGCAAGTAGCCACATTTTCAATAAATCAGGATTCTGATGCGGAAGCCTGTGAAAGCTCAACTTCGTCCAAGATGTCATTTTGTTTTCGCAAACGGGATAAATGCATGTTCGCACCATTTTCTCAAGTGGAGATGTTTTCGTCTTCTAAGCTTCTTACAGACTGTACCCGAGAGCTGACAGCGGTGTTTATCTTCTAAACAGCTGAGTTCACGCATGCGCGCTGTCCTCTCTTATGACGTCATCAGATGAAACTATAGCTGGATATCGGGTTTCAGGCCGCTTTGGAATCCACTTAAAGTCTACGCTGACACAGCGATCTTCTGTGATTTGAAAAGTGCTAAAGTTTGTGTTATTTGGAGACCGCAAAGCTATGCCCCGACTACTCACGTTCACGGATCCCGCTACAACACAACATCTACGAAACTGCTCCAAATGACACCAAAGTGCTATGGATGAGTAAAACAACTTGTTTTATTACCGAAATAAGGCTCAGATTGTAAAAAAAAAAAACGTTACTTCTCCTTTAAGTACATTTTGGGAGACTTTGTACTTTACTTGAGTTTTTAAAAAAAAAGATTACTTTTACTTTTACTTCACTACATTTCCGAATTTAATTGCATACTTTTACTCCGATACATTTTCAATGTGCCGTTTAGTTACTCGTTACAAAAAAAACCCTTTACTGACTGCAAGGAAGTCAGGACGTGCCTGGGCTTGTTCGCTACTTGCACATGACAATCAGCCTACACCTGTTGGTTTCATGCAGCTAGTTTAATCAATCAACATCCCTGATGGAAGAGGAGACAGCATCCACGTCGGCTACAAATGAAGGGGGACCTGACGATGAGCATCCCTGGCCGTACTTAAACACAATGTTCTCTCACGCTGATATGAAGGATTCGTCCTATCGAATGAAGTGTCTCTTGTGCCTTCCAAGAAACGTGGAAATCCTATCTTACAGAAACTCCCCGTCCAACCTCAAGAAACACATCGAGGTAAGTTCTAGATTAATGAAATTGTTAGCGTCTATATTCCAATTTCAGTAATCATAGCATGGACATTCTAGACACTGTTGTGAAACCTTGAGCATAACATGTAGAAATTAACTTTGTGTGACATTGTTGTGGACATTCCTAATAAGAACGCAAGACTTTTCAGAAGCGTTGTACAATGGAGCTTCAAGTTACCATCACTGAAAGCATTCCATTTCCGGTTGCTATTGTATTGTAAAATATGATTCCTGCAAAGTCAATGGGGCTCTCTTATTTTGAAGGAACTCTACTTCCACTAAAGGAGACAGAATGTCAAGAAGAAAACCATATCTCTGTAATAACTAAACATCTGCTAAAAATATTACCCCAAACAAGCACATAAATCAGGCATGTCCAAACTGTTCCACAAAGGGCTGGTGTGGCTGCAGGTTTTTGTTCCAACCAGCCAAGACCACGCCTTCACCTGTCTGAAGACTGATGATGGGTGCTGGTAAACCCAACATATACTGTACACAAGGAAAGGAAGACAAGACAGATTCGTTTTTTCACTTGCAAGCGGAGAACGATCAGAGAGAAAGCCCAGATAACAAATGCTCTGGCAACAGTCTGCTCTGAGCGCTCTGGTTCTCTGCCGTTCTCCGTGCGCTTTTATTCATTTTCCACACCCTAGTTAGACCTGCTGTCCTGCCCTAAAAGGGGTGGGGGAAACACGTGGCAGGACAGCCGACAAAACATAATCATTAAAACAAAAACACTTGTAAGATAATTCCAGATATGACATCTATCACAGTGAAAATGTCACTGTGACTTAGATAGTGGAGGAGCCAAGCTGTCTGCTCACGTCTCCCCTCAGATATCTGACATTTCTGCAACTCAAAACATATGATCACAAGTCACGTACACATTTGAAACTTCATTTCTAAAGATTAAAGAATCACAAAAGTTGATAATATATATAATTATTCCATCAACTGAGATCGGTTGATTAAATGAGTCAAGTCTGGTGTGCTGCTGCTTGATTGGAAAGAAAACCTGCAGCCACACCAGCCCTTTGTGGAACAGTTTGGACATGCCTGACATAAATGTTAGGAAATTGTTGCTTTGGTACTTTTTGCTTTGATGTGGCGCTATTGGCCAAGGCTATAGTGTATCCTTTTATTCATTCTTAACACTTTCACACCCTATTATGAGCGGTCAACTCAAAATATTCCCTTACTGGGGAAGACTTCCTTTTTCCTTGCAGGCTCCATCTGTAAAAAGGAGTTGGATTGTTGGTGTATAAACATACATTATGTGACTGCAGAACAAAGTGCCCCCACCAAACAGGAGTGAATCATTTACAGTAAACGCATACAACCAAACATCTATACTTTTAACCAACTCCCAAGTGTAAAACAAAATATAGCCTAGAGCTTACATCAGAAGGCTACAAGTAAAATGTTCAACTAAATAATTGACTAACTAGCTCAATAACTCACTACAAACGCCGACAACACCACAGTGTGCCGCGCGATTCAAAGCGTTTATAAGGAAGTGACATGCTCAATGAAACAATGACATCATCCGCACAAACCAAGGCCTCAGTCATGTGATTTCCTCATTCTTGACACACGCTTCGAAATGAGGCTTCATTTGGCACGCCCACTTTTGCTCGACACACGCTACCAGGTTCAAGCTGTTAAGATACTGGACAAAAAGCCACTGCGATATAATCATTGTCCAAGATTTGCACAACATAACATGCTAAACAATTTAATCACCTATTCAAATGTGCGATTAGTCTTTAAAATTTTAAATAACACAGCACCTGCTCCAATGAAAAAATGTGTGCAGCTCTGAACAAACAGCCAGGACCTCCAGGTGACTGCAGATTACCTAAACGGGGCTCGGCCTTCGCACAGACAGATTTTTCTTTCAAAGCCATCAAAGAATGGAATAAATTGCCACAAAGTCTGAAACTTTCCTCTGACATGAAAAACTTTTCATTTAATGTTAAGAGAATATTATTGGAGAATCAGCAGTGTCAGCATTAAGAATGGTAATTGGTATGATATAATCTTAGTGAGATTTTATTGTAAAATTTTATTGTGTAATAATTGGTAATTTGTAGTGTGTGTGTATTGATTATATTGATTACATTTTATATTGTAATTCTCACCTGCTCAGGGACTACAGGTGGAAACTAGCTTCAGCTATAATCTGGTGTAAAGCATCTTTAATGTTTTTGCACATTGTCCCTGTCAAATAAACTAATAAAAGAAAGAAAGATGAAATGAACCAAGGCTCCAGTTCAAAAAATGTCTCCAGCTTCAAAGATCTTTTTTTTTTTTTCCCATTGCATTTATATAGCGCCTTTCATGACATGCCTTGTCATCCCAAAGCGCTCCATAGTTCACCGTTCATTCACTCCACACTTGGTGGTGGTAAGCTACCTTCTGTTGCCACAGCTGCCCTGGGGCAGACTGACGGAAGCGAGGCTGCCAATCTGCGCCATCGGCCCCTCCGACCACCTCCAACACTCACGCACACTCCACTTTCATACTCTAGTCATAGATCTAGTCATAGGAATATGCTGGGACATATTGTGGAGCGTAAATGTCCTCTGCACCCTGTATTCACTGTCCCTCCTCTGCATCTGACTTTATCAACGGGGCTGCTGTGGAGAGAGTAAGCAGCACTAAGTTCCTGGGTGTGCATATCTCTGAGGACCTCTCCTGGTCAAAGAACACTGTGTCACTGGCCATAAAGTCCAACAGCGACTCTACTTCCTCCGCAAGCTGAAGAGAGCCAGAGCCCCAGCTCCCATCATGAGCACCTTCTACAGAGGCACCATAGAGAGCATCCTCACCAGCTGCATCACTTTTTGGTATGGCACCTGCACCGTGTCCTGCCGGAAAAAGCTACACCGAATAGTGAGAGCAGCGGAGAGAATCGTGGGTGTCTCTCTCTCCCCTCCCTGCAGGACATCTACTGCACCCGCCTCACCCGCAAAGCCCTCTGGGTGATCCCACCACCCATCCAACTGCCTCTTCAGTCTGCTGCCATCAGGAAGGAGACTGAGGAGCCTCAGGGCCAAGACCAGCAGACTGAAAGACAGCTTCATCCACCAAGCTGTCAGGATGCTGAACTCTCTCTCTGCCCTCCCTCCCCCAACGACACTGCTGCTTAAATGACACTGATGCTTAAATGACACATTTGAGCTTTATTCCGCTCCACATTGTGTATTTTACTTACTTGTATTATATACAATCTTTAATAAATAGCAATAAAACACATTTTTAAACAATTGTAGTGGTTTTTATTTGAAAGTTGATATCAAAACACGGCACTGACCCCAATTTTGCGACATCAAAGTCTGATAACGAGCCGAGAGAGCGCACTCGCTCTCGGGCGTGCGGTGTCCGCAGCACCAGAAGAGCACACAAGCTCGCGCGGCCCCGCACACATGTACAAGTTTAATACGAGACATGTACTTTTGTTTCTGAATACGGGACGATTACATTTTTCAACGGACGGTTGGCGACCCTAAACACAATTATACATATATAATACACACCCAAAATTTCAACGCATTTGGGAAAAAAATAAAATAAAAATTACCACGCGGCTAAAAAAAAAGCGGAGATCCGCTAAAAAGCGGAACTCTTTCATCCCTGCAAATGTGAAAATGCCATTTGCTACAGAATTGAAGAGGATGGCAGTGAACAGGTGCTGGAGTGCATGGTAAGGTGTGGCAAGAAGGGAAAGGACGATTTATCTTTTGGTATTGTAAGCGGGTAAGAAGCAATTACTGAATATGTTGGTTTTCAGCCTGCAGGCTCCCAAAA
This sequence comes from Paratrypauchen microcephalus, assembly GCA_036785185.1. Classification (NCBI taxonomy): domain Eukaryota; kingdom Metazoa; phylum Chordata; class Actinopteri; order Gobiiformes; family Gobiidae; genus Paratrypauchen; species Paratrypauchen microcephalus. The sequence continues at coordinate 2,619,128 of JAVJIX010000107.1, read as the reverse complement.
CCTCCTGGATGGCAGGTGAAAGTCATGACACATGAGAGATTTGCACTGTAGATTGCCAAATCCTTATTTCCAGTCATTTTGGCGAGAGTAAAATAATGCAAAAGTAGTGTAATGCCTTACTTTTTATTTAGAGTAATATTGTAATGTAAGGCATTACTTTAAAATGACAGTAACAAGTAATAAGTAGTGCATTACAGTTTTTGAGTAACTTGCCCAACACTGTGGAACATTTGAACAACTTTAGTCACATTTGTTCTTCTCCCCGTCATTTTGTCAGAGCAGCAGGATCGTACAGACTCTTCCTTCAGCTCGTGTAATCCCGTGTATTTCCACTCTAAATCACTTAATCGGCTCGAGCCTGTTGTATTCCAAATTTGGTTACGGACTACCTGTGCTTGTCAGTTTTTTGGCTGTTGAAGTCTTTTTATAAACGTTGAGGTATTTTTTCATAAAGCAGCACAAGAGTACACAAAGAACAAAAGGATGAGCCCCATTATGATTTTAAAGGTGCCCTGTGTAACTTTTCAAATGCAAATTATATTTCTACTAAATATTCATCAGTTTAGCTTATTCATGTCTCTTTTTACACTCTTCATAAAGTAATTAACACAAGAGTCGAATCAGAGTCAGAAAAATCTAAAGACTTTATTACTATTTTCTGTCAAAAGTAGGAATATAAAATAAAAATGAAATGTAATTCTAAGGCAATGGTTCAAAACGCCTTGTTTTTCAACCAGGGGGAGCTCCATATGTCATAAAGGAGTTCAAGAAAACATTATTTAATAATTATATATACATAAAAATACTTCAATAACGATCCACTGATGGGTTGAGAGAAACATCCGATTTAAAACTAGTCCCTGGTCTTTAGGACATTTCCACCGAATTCCACTGGGAGGGTGCCCTTTCACTCCGACTCCAGAGATCTGAGAAGAGTTAGAGCACATTTTAAGACAGTTTCACCCTCTAACCTAAAGGTCTACGGTTCGATCCCAGCTCCACTGTGTAATGTCCTCGTGTCCCTGTGCCAGACACTTCCTACAGAATACTCACCCTGAAGGTGGCACCAGCGAACGTCTGAACACGGAGGTCTGTTTGGCTGAGGCCCAGACACAGCCAGTGAAGTGTCTTGCCCAAAGACACAAAAACAGTCTGCGGTGGTTAAAAGTGATTTGTCAACCTCTGGGTTGATGGACAAGCGCTCTGCCACTGAGCCACAGATGTTATGTGTTTTTACACATAACATCTGTGGCTCAGTGGACGAGCGCTTGTGTGTTCTGGTATTTCCAAACAATGTACCAAAAATATTGAAATATTTTCAACATCAACGTATTACTCAGTCTTCACTCCAGTAAACTGTACGACAATTAAAAGTATGATGTGAAAATATGCAATTCAAGTTAAACTGAAAATATTCCGAGGCCTGATGTGCTGTTGTGTTGTTCAGGGGCTCAGGGTCTGTACTGAAGCCCTGAGGTTGTAGTTCAAATCCAGTCTCTGACCAGGCTGAGCGACTGTGTGGGTCAGAGGATGAGACACACTCACCTTCTGCTTCATTTATTTCAATGTTTTAAGCTTTGATTTTATTGTAAAAAGTCTTGGTCAACTTGAGTGTTGTAAAAGGCCCTATAAATAAAGCTTGAAGGGGGGAAAAAAAACAAACAAACTAGATAGCTGTAACTACAATAGAAATGTAATTAATTGCAAAGCCTGTCTTTTTTGTATATTAAACTCAAACTTCTGGAACTGACTGCTTACACAGGGCAAGTCACAGGGCAAGTCACAAACATGTTTATTAAAAAAAAAAAAGAAGAAACAGTGATGATTGATCAAGAATAAACAGAAATACATTGTACTGAGACGTACTGGTACTTAAAAGCTCTTAGAATATTGTACTTGAACAGCTTTAAAGGACCTTCTAATGATTTCCCTGCATTTGTTTACTCCAGATCAGTGTTAAAACGTAGTCACACACACAAAAAAAACAAACTTAAAAATATGAAAATCTGCCACTTGCTTTGGTGTAATGCGGCTATGAAGAGACAGGGCCAGGAGCAAAGAATCAGTCTGAATCAGTTTTTCTTGTCGTTCAGGAGAAGGGCCTTTACACCATGTAGTGTGTTGTAAAAGTGCAGAGTTCTCATGTGAATATTCAAATGTTATCAACGTGTAAACCCTTTATTACAGATGGAACAGCTGTAAGGTCTCTCACATGTGTGTCTTCACATGCTTAACAAAATTACTCTGAACAGAAAATGTCTTCCCACACACTGAACAACTGTAAGGTCTTTCCCCTGTGTGTTCTCTCATGTTTGTTTAGATAAGCCTTTTGAGAAAATGTCTTCTCACACACTGAACAACTGTAAGGTCTTTCTCCTGTGTGTGTTCTCTCATGTTTGTTTAGATAAGCCTTTTGAGAAAATGTCTTCTCACACACTGAACAGCTGTAAGGTCTTTCCCCTGTGTGTGTTCTCTCATGTCTAACAAGACTACTCTGAAGAGAAAATATCTTCTCACACACTGAACAGCTGTAAGGTCTTTCCCCTGTGTGTGTTCTCTCATGTGTGTTTAGATTACTCTTATCATAAAATGTCTTCTCACATGTAGAACAGCTATAAGGTCTTTCCCCTGTGTGTGTTCTCTCATGTTTGTTTAGATAAGCCTTTTGAGAAAATGTCTTCCCACACACTGAACAGCTGTAAGGTCTTTCCCCTGTGTGTGTTCTGTCATGTCTAGCAAGATCACTCTTATCAGAAAATGTCTTCTCACATGTTGAACAGCTATAAGGTCTTTCCCCAGTGTGCATTCGCTCATGTTTGTTTAGATGAGCCTTTTGAGAAAATGTCATCTCACACACTAAACAGCTGTAAGGTCTATCCCCTGTGTGCGTTCTCTCATGTGTAACAAGACTACTCTTTTCAAAAAATGTCTTCTCACATGTTGAACAGCTGTAAGGTCTTTCCCCTGTGTGTGTTCTCTCATGTTTGTTTAGATAAGCCTTTTGAGAAAATGTCTTCTCACACACTGAACAGCTGTAAGGTCTTTCCCCTGTGTGTTTTCTCTCATGTTTAATAAGACTACCCTTATCAGAAAATGTCTTCTCACATGCTGAACAGCTATAAGGTCTTTCCCCAGTGTGCGTTCTCTCATGATTGTTTAGATGAACCTTTTGAGAAAATGCCTTCTCACACACTAAACAGCTGTAAGGTCTTTCCCCTGTGTGTTTTCTCTCATGTTTAATAAGATTACTCTTATCAGAAAATGTCTTCTGACACACTGTACACCTGTAAGGTCTTTCCCCTGTGTGAGTTCTCTCATGTTTATTTAGATTACTCTTAAGAGAAAATATCTTCTCACACACTGAACACCTGTAAGGTCTTTCCCCTGTGTGCATTCTCTCATGTCTAACAAGACTATTCTTAAAGGAAAATGACCTTTCATATGTTGAACAGCTGTCGGATCTTTCACCCAGGTTAAATGTTTTCGAACTGCTGAGTGGAGCTATCCAGTCTTCATCAGTGTCAGAAGAGTGCTTTGTGTCTCCCTCAGTCTCTGAGTGGACATGTGTTCTGGTGTCCTGTCCCTGCGTGTCCTCTCCCTCGGTCTCTCTTTGTTCATGTGCTGAGGACTCTTCTGTCTTCACCCTCACAGCCCTGGACTCTGGGACAGACCTGAAAAATATAAGACATTTGTATATTTCAAACCCAATCTGAATATTTGTAATAGAAATGAATAAGAATGAATGAATGACAAAATAAAGAATTGCAGTTTGAAAGTGTCTGAGACTCACACTGGCAGCTCATCTTCCTCCTGTTTGATGTCGTGTTCTTCTTTAATCTGTGGAGTCAGACCAAGACTCAGAGAGGGGAGCTGGGCAGCTGCAGGAGATAAGAGAGTACACACTTACACATACATGTGCAGTCAATCAATCAATCAATCAAACATTATTTAAAAAGCGCTTTTCATACAAAAACATGTAACACAAAGCGCCTTACAGTCATTAGAAACAATCCCACATTTCCACAGCCAAGAACTGTGTGTCTGACCTCTTGACCTGCAGTGTGGGGGCGCCCCAGGGCACTGTCCTCGCGCCCTTTCTTTTCACCCTCTACACTGCAGACTTCAGACACAACATGGACAGCTGTGTCCTGCAGAAGTTCTCTGATGACTCTGCCATCATTGGCTTCATCAAGGATGACGACGATGTGGAGTACAGAGGACTAACACAGGACCTGGACTGGTGTCAGCAGAACCACCTCATCATCAATGCAGGGAAGACCAAGGAGATGGTGGTGGACTTCCGCAGACGCCACTGTACTGCCCCCTCAGTGGACATCCAGGGAAGGGACATTGAGAGAGTGGACTCATACAAGTACCTGGGTGTTCATCTGAACAACAAACTGGACTGGACTCACAACACTGATGCACTGTACAGGAAGGGCCAGAGCAGGCTCTCTCTCCTGAGGAGACTCGGGTATTTTGGAGTGAGAGGGCCACTCCTGAGGACCTTCTATGACTCTGTGGTGGCATCAGCCATCCTGTATGGTGTGGTCTGCTGGAGCAGCAGCATCACAGAGGGAGAGGAAGAAGCTGGACAAGGTCAACAAGAAGTCCAGCTCCGTCCTGGGCTGTCCTCTGGACTCGGTGCAGGAGGTGGGGGACAGAAGGGTCCTGGCTAAGGTCATCTTTATGCTGGACCATGAGTCTCACCCCCTGCAGGACGCTCTGTCTGCTCTGGAGAGCAGCTTCAGTGACAAACTGATTCACCCTCACTGTGTGAAGGAGAGGTTTCACAGGTCTTTCCTTCCTGCTGCTGTCAGACTGTACAACAAACACTGTTAACATGTCATTCAACTTCATCTACACTACATTCTAGAGTCTATTTTTAAATTATTTTAAGCCATTATTTATTATCTTGTTTTATTTCATGCTACATTTCCCTGCTGTTCTTGATCTGTGCGTTGCAACACTGGAATTTCCCCACTGTGGGACTAATAAAGGCATATCTTATCTTATCTTATATTATACAAAAGTGATGTGAAGCGAGTCTTGTCACATGAACTCTGAACTTGTCTGTAGTCTTCTACTGTCAGGCTGAGGGGGTGTCTTTTCTATCCATGAACTTGTAAATATGTTTGAGTGAATATCTGAAGTGATTTGGAGTCACAGGTTGTAAGCCGTTAAGAAAAGCCATTAGCGTAGTGCCATGGTACGAATGGCTAATGACTTTTCTACATCATCTGCATTTTTCATACTTAACATTAACGCCCATAGGCTAAAAATTGGATCCATACGATCCATAAGACTTACCGGCTCTGTCGAGCACAACTCTCGGGCTCTGGGTTCTCAGAACCGAGTCCAAGACGCGCTGGAGCCTCTGGTTCTCGTGTCTGAGGCGGGGCATCTCCTCCTCCATGGTCCTGCAGAAATATAAATTTAATTTGTGAGGTTATTAGGGGACAAGCACCGTAGGTGCTAGGCACCTTATAGTGTTTGTTTTGTACTTCAAAGCGATCACACGTACATATGGTGCGCTCCGCTGGAGCGGTCCTTGTTTGGTGTTTTTTTTCGCTTTTTTCTTTAAACTTTTTGGGTTATTTTGGCTCCTCTCCTCCTTTCGATGGCTGTTTCACCTCCTCCCAGCGTCCCGGCTGGGGGGGACGGTTTCTGTTTAGCCCGGGAGCTTAGCTCGCCCCCGGGCGGACAGCGCAATGTCGGCCCGAAAAGCGAAAAGCCGACTGAGAAGGCGGGTGGTAGAACGGAGGATACTACGAAGAAGAATGATGGCGACGTGAGGAAAAATAGGAATGTGGGATACCAAAAAGATCTGGTGGTCTTTTTGGAGCTGGAGGGTGGAGTGGGTGTCCCCCCTATGGCCTTAATAAAGGCTACGCAGGAGGTGTGTGGGACTGTACTTGACTGCCGCATGGTGACCAAGGATAAGTACGAGATAGTGGTGGCGTCTCAGGCGGCCAAGGAAAAGCTGCTGGATGGGTTCTGGATCGGCGAGACCAGGGTCCACGGCCGAGACATCAGCAGAGACGAGGTGGTGGTCTCTTTCATGGGCCTGCCGCTGTACGTCCAGGAGGACAACATTTTGCAGAAGCTCCACTCCTGGGCAGTCTCCGCTGTTTCCGAGGTGAGGTGGAGAGTGTTGCCGGGGACTGGCATCACTGACGGCACCAGGTTTGTCAGGGTACGTATCACTGCTGCTGTCAAGTCTCTGCCGTATTCTGCCAGGTTCAACACTACGGAAGGGCCCGCGTACTTTAGGGTCATACACGACGGGCAGATGAAGGTGTGCAGAGGGTGTCTCCAGCCAGGCCATGTGTTGCGTGAGTGCCCTGGCTTCCTGTGTTGGAAGTGCGGGAGTCAGGGGCATTACGCCCGGGAGTGCGCGGAGCACAGGGCTGGGTGCTCGGGCCGCCGTGACTCTGGCTTGGAGGAGTGGAGCGCGGGAGGGGGTGGTGGTGGCGGCCCTGTGGCTGGGCCCGCCCCCTCCCCCGCCGCCTCGAGTATGGACAGTGAGGCTGTCCAAGATGCTGTGATTCAGAGTGCACAGGCACTCGTGACGAAGGTGGGCGAGGGGCTGCTTTCTCGCGCCTCCTCTTCGCATGGGAGTGGGGCCGAGGGGGGCCTCCACCCTGAGGCTGTGGCGGCGGAGGCTGAGCCAGGGAGGGGGAAAGATGCTGCTACGGTCCAGCGTCTCGGCCCCGAGGCGGAGGGAGCGGCGCCGCCTGATGTCCAGGCCCCCAGGCCTTGCAGCTCCGGGACCGCCCGGAAGGCGGCCAGGAAGAAGCTCAAATCTCGGGCCGGGAGGGACGGGTCCCCTCGGGACGGGCGGACCACTGAGCCTGCCCGGCCCTCGTCCGCTCCGGCCCCGTGTGGCCTGGTCTCCGCGGGCCCCTCTGGGCCCGCTACCACGGGTGCGGACACGGTTGGAGTGTGGATGGACTTCAGCAGTGACGATATTGAGGCGGACCTTGATGAGGTTACAAGACGCGTTAAAAGGCTCCGGGGGTTCCCCGAGACTCCGAGTCGCGTTTCATAAGTCCCTTCCCCTCGTTTTTTCTTTATGACGCTCTCCCTGGTCTCACTCAACACGTGTGGTCTGAGAAGCAGGGTCCGGATGCAGGGTGTGATCCACGACACTACATGGGCTGTACTGTGCATTCAAGAAACTGAATTTCCCACACATGACACTACCTCCATCTGGACTCGCGTATATGATTGGTACACCTCACCACCAGGTTGCACGCAATACACCCTGACAGGTACGGCTGTGACTGTCTGACCTCCTCCATCTGGCCGCCCGGTGTCCTGTCGCGGTTCTGGACTCGAACACTGGACCTTCTCGCTCGGTGGCCAGCGTTGAGGCTCCAACCACTCCATACATCCTGTCCCCTCTGGACCCTGTCGTCTGGACCTTCCCTGGACACTGCATCACCCTTGTTCTCCCCCAGGCCCCCTTACTTCACCTGGGGCAATAACTTTGGTCCTCTACATCCCCCCTGTTTCTCTTGGCCCTTGTGCCCAGTGGGGTTTTGTTCCCGTGCTCACGTCCCCCGATGTGTCTTCTGAGTGCTCTGCGAAGGTTATTGTGGTGTTAAAATATGTATTATTATGTACCTGAAGTGTGTATTATTGTGCACCTTGTAATAATAAAAGATTAAAAAAAAAAAAAAATTGTGTTTGTACTGCGTTGCCTAGCGACGTTGCCTAGCGACGTTGCCTAGCGACGTTGCCTAGCGACGTTGCCTAGCGACGTTGCCTAGCGACGTTGCCTAGCGACGTTGCCTAGCGACGTTGCCTAGCGACGTTGCCTAGCGACGTTGCCTAGCGACGTTGCCTAGCGACGTTGCCTAGCGACGTTGCCTAGCAACCCTTTGATCTTTCCTTTGATGTGTCGGGTCTCCTGATTCTTATTATTATTTATTCTTCTCAACATGGGAGTCTATGGTAACCCCTAGAACCATCTGGTAAAAAGTTGTGAAATTTTGCATGTACCTTCAAGCCAATCTCCTCGTTACCCACAGCGATTTATAGGCCCCCAGCCCCAGCCGTGCCACCAGCAGGTCAAAGTTTCAGGAATTTTCAGGAATTGCCTAGCAACGCACCTACCAACCGATCTGTCTTTGATGTGTCTTTGATCTGTTAAACCTTGTTAGACCCTGTTAAACCCTGTTAGACCCTGTTAAACCCTGTTAGACCCTGTCAGACTCTGTTAGATCCTGTCAGGGTCAGATTCTGTTAGACCCTGTCAGACCTTGTTAGACCCTGTCAAACCTTGTTAGACCCTGTTAAACCCTGTTTCTGAGTCTGACAGGGTCTAACTACCCTGTTAGACCCTGTCAGACTCTGTTAGACCCTGTCAGACCCTGTTAGACAATGTCAGATTCTGTTAGACAATGTCAGACCTTGTTAGACCCTGTCAGACTCTGTTAGACCCTGTCAGACCTTGTTAGACCCTGTCGGTCTCTGTTAGACCCTGTCAGACGCTGTTAGACCCTGTCAGACGCTGTTAGACCCTGTCAGACGCTGTTAGACCCTGTCAGACCTTGTTAGAGAAGAGAGAGAGAGAGAAGAGAAGTGACTTTATTGATCTCACACTGGAGAAATTCTTCTCTGCATTTTAACCCATCCTATATATATATATATATATTAGGGCTGGGAATATTAACGCGTCAATCGCGATTAATCGCGATAGAGTTTTAATCGCGAACAATTTTTTTAATCGCGATCAGAGTTTGCCAGCATTTTCCGCAATTCTACCATCCATATGCAGCTCATTTGGTTGTATTAATTAAACTCATTGTTGGTTAAACACGCTATTTTGAGTTTGCTCGTATTTTGTTCCTTCTACGCATCCCTAGGCAGCTCGAGCGGGCTTCAATCATTTATTTACAATTTCTCAAAGTAAGCACTATTACTGGTTCATTGTTACTTTTTCCTTTCTCTGCACTTTTTTGAAATAAAAAAAATGATGAGAAATACTTTGCATTGTGAGTTTAACTTTAGATTCGAACGGTCTTACTGCAAGATATCAATTTTAAACATGCAAAATAAATCATGATTAATCGCGATTAACTATGAAATTTCTGAGATTAGTTGCGATCAAGAAAATTAATCGTTTGACAGCCCTAATATATATATATATATATATATATATATATATACATACACACACACACACACACACATATGTAAAATTATATATATAAAATTATATTCGGTTTGGTCAGGACCTAAGCTGGAGGTACCTATGGTGCACGTTTTGGGTTGACGGGGGACACCGGAGTGCCCGGAGAAAACCCACCCAGACACGGGGAGAACCTGCAAACTCCACACAGAAAGGCCACGCAGACCATGCATGCAAACTCCACACAGAAACACACACAGAAAGGCCTGGGCCGAACCCGGAACCTTCTTGCTGTGAAGCGTGAGTGCTAGCCACTCAGCCACCATGCCGCCAGACCCTGTCAGACCCTGTGAAACCTTGTTAGACCCTGTTAAACCCTGTTTCCAGGTCTAACAGGGTAGTTAGACCCTGTCAGACTCTGTTAGACCCGGTCAGACCCTGCATGTGGCCTACATGCTGAGGCCTACATGCACCTTTGGTGCTTGGCCCCACATTGCTGCTTGCAGCTATATTTATATATTGTTGCTGCCTGAAATGAATTTTATTTGGGATAATAAAGGATTATTTAAGTATTAAATTATATCTATCCATCTATGAAATAATTTAAGATTAATATTGTGATTTAAAATGTCCAAATTATAACATAATGATCCACGATTATAAATATGTGAATTAAATGAAATATTAAAATCTAATCAAAAATGTCTTCCTCCGTCTCTCTCTCTCTCTCTCTCTCTCTCTGCAGTAACTTCAATGACAAATGGCACAGAAATTCCTTATTTTAAAGAAAAATATCATGTGCTTGAAAGATATATTAGTATTTTATTTATTTTTCATAAAAATAACACCTGTCCCCAGGGATCACTGTCATTTCCACCACAAAATGTAACTTTGAACTTTTTTTTAAACCTTTGTCTACTTGAACCACATCAGTTGTGATGTGACAGGAGCTCATGGCAGGATAGCAGCGTTAGGCTCCATGGAAGGAAGGGAAACAAGAACAAAATCAAGGTCAAGTTTTGTTGTTTTGTTATTGTGTATTTTTGAGTACATTTTATGGTAAATCTAAAACAGAGATTAGCATGCTAATATGTCATAAGATTGTAAAAGAAATGCTAAACATTGCCATTTCCACAAGTCATTTCCATCACTTTATTTATTGTTATTGTTTTTTATTTATTGAATATTTATCTAATTTCATTACAACCACTATCAGTTAATGTTTCTACACAGCAAAAAAGCCAGTGTTAAATCAACTCTGAGAGTGTTAAATTTAACACCAAGAAAGTGTGCATGTGTCCTCTCTTTTTAGTGTTAATTTAACACTCACTGCGTGCACATGGACTGCGTGCACATGGGAAACTCCAAACCGATTGCAAAGTGATTGGGGTCGTAACAGCTGCATGTGCACAGGGATTGGCTTGGATTGGGATTGGTTTGCCCCATCCCCCAGCAACCCCTGGCCTAGGCCGATAGCAAACCACTTGGAGTCGTCATGTGAACGATTTCATATTGGATTAGCATACTGCGCATGGGCGCCGGGAATTTCAGGAATTTCACCCAGAAGTTGTAAGAGTGGTAGGGGGTGCCTCTCGGTACCAAGTACCAATTGTTGTTTCAGAAGAAAACATGGCTGCGAAGAAATCAACAAGCACGCAATACCGGACAGACTAAGAAACTGGGTTCATGCTGCACCAGGTGCGAGAGATAAACATTTAAAACTTTATGGGCGGATGGCGCACAAGAAACGCTAGTCTTTATCAGAAGATAGCGTTGAAGATGGAGCAGCGAGGTTTTGTTCGGACGCCTGAGCAAATCAAACTCAAATGGAAAAACCCCAGGGCAGCGCACGCCACAGCCAAGAAGAACACCGGGAGAACGCATTACGATGACTCAGGACAGCGGTCCTGCATGGCACCAACAAGCCCCATCTTCCACCATATCTGGACTATGAACGTAACGCACAGGGCAATTCCTGAAAAGAAAGTTTACCGCACACTCGCTTGACTTTACTTATTCCTTTATTGGGCTTAGCGCGAACAACGCGTGTCGCCAGGTAAAATCGAAACGCGTTGTTTGCTCTTAGCCCAATAAAGTGTGTGCGTGTGTAACATAGTTAATGAGCGTTGTTAAATCCCGCTAAATTGTGAACTAGCGCCATCTCCGGGCGCCCGCTGTACCTGCACTAATTATATCGGCGCGAACTCTTGACTCCTCCTCACTGTGGTGGAGAAATCAAGACGAGGTAACATGGCTGTGAAATTGTGTGGATAAAAAATGTGCATTTACTCATGTGTAGCTATTTTAATGCTAAGCTCGTAGTTCTATGTTGTATTGGAGGTAATTTATGTTTGTTTGACAATTATCTGCTGAAGTTGGTTGCAGTTATATTTTATATGACCGTGTTTTTCTTTGAGTGCTCAGCTTGTTAGCGGCTAACACATGACTGTCTTCTGCAGACGGCAGCGCACATGGGGAATGTCCAGCAATTGAATGCACAGCCAATTTGTTCAATATAAGATAAGATAAGCCTTTATTGATCTCACACAGGAGAAATTTACTCGCCACAGTAGCTCCAGGACAATTGGACAGGAGGGAAAAAGTGCATGCAGGCAGGGAGGGGATAAAGTAAGTAATAAATAGTACAAATAGTAATACGTAATAATAATAATAATGGAAAAATAGTAATAATGATAATAGTAACAACAAGTATCAACATGAAAAGGAGGATATTGCACGCCTGGCCTATATATTAGAATTATACAGTCTGATGGCGGTGGGGATGAAGGATCTGCGGTAGCGCTCCTTCTTGCACTGGGGGTGCCTCAGTCTGCTGCTAAAGGAGCTGCTCAGCTCCTCTACAGTCCGGTGCAGAGGGTGAGAGGTGTCGTCCATGATGGACATGAATTTGGCCAGTACCCTCCTCTCAGCCACATCCTCTACACGGTCCAGAGGACAGCCCAGGACAGAACTGGCCCTCTTAACCAGCTTATTCAGTCTTTTTCTGTCCCGTTCTGTGCTGCTCGGGGCCCAGCAGACGACAGCGTAGAGGAGAGCAGAGGCCACCACAGAGTCATAAAAAGTCTTGAGCAGAGGCCTGCACACTCCAAAGGACCTCAGCCTCCTCAGGAGGTGGAGGCGACTCTGGCCCTTCTTGTACAGGGCATCGGTGTTGTGGGACCAGTCCAGTTTATTGTTGAGGTGAACACCCAGGTACTTGAAACTGTCCACAGTCTCTATGTCCTGCCCCTGGATGTTCACCGGTGAGTGAGGTAGTGGTCTCCTCCTGAAGTCGATCACCAGCTCCTTTGTCTTACTGGTGTTAAGGCACAGGTGGTTGCGCCCACACCAGTCTACAAAGTCACTGATGACCGAGCGGTACTCCAGCTCGTTCCCCTCAGACACACAGCCCACAATGGCCGAGTCGTCGGAGAACTTCTGGAGATGGCAGCTGTCCGTGTTGTATGTGAAGTCCGAGGTGTATATGGTGAAGAGGAAGGGTGAGAGGACAGTACCCTGGGGGGCCCCCGTGCTGCAGACTACCACCTCTGACTCACAGCCGCGCGTACTGTGGACGGTCAGTGAGGTAGTCGATGGTCCAGGCAGCGAGATGTCCATCCACTCCCGCGTCCTCCAGCTTCCCCCGCAGCAGTGCCGGCCTTATGGTGTTGAAGGCGCTGGAGAAGTCAAAGAACATGACTCTCACAGCACTCCCGGCGGTCTCAAGGTGGGTGAGCGCCCGCTGCAGAAAGTAGATGACGGCGTCCTCTACTCCTACGTTTGGCTTGTAGGCAAACTGCAGCGGGTCCAGGGTGGGGCTCACCACAGAGCGGAGGTGGCTGAGGATCACCCTCTCCATGGTCTTCATGAGGTGGGAGGTCAAGGCGACTGGTCTGTAGTGGGCCGGTTCCCTGGCGTTTGTTGTTTTGGGAACCGGGACCACGCAGGAGGTCTTCCACAGGACAGGGACCTTCTCCAGGCTGAGGCTCAGGTTGAACATGTAGCAGAGAACCTCACAGAGCTGGTCTGCACAGGTTCTCAGCAGCCTGGGGCAGATACCATCGGGTCCTGCGGCTTTCCTCTGCCTGAGTCGCCTAAGCTCCCTCCTCACCTCGTCCGGTGTGATGGAGAGGGGGAGAGGGGGGGACTGGGGTGGACTGCGGGGGGTGGTGGTGGTGGGGGGTGGAGGGGGGCTAGTGCTGGGTTGAGTCCGTGTGAGGGGGAAGGGGGGTATGGCTACTGGCCCGGGAAGGTGTGAAGAGGAGGAGGGAGTCGGCAGAGGGGCAGAGGGGGTGGGGGGCGAGTCAAACCTGTTAAAGTAACAGTTTAATTCGTCCGCCCAGCGCTGATCGCCATCAGCTGTCCCTCTGCCACTCTGTCCAAAACCAGACATGCTCCTCAGTCCTCTCCACACGCCCCGTGCGTTGTTATGGGCCAGCTGCTCCTCCATCCTCCTCCCGTAGTCCTTCTTGGCCCGTCGGATCCTCCACTGAAGCTCTCTCTGGACCCTTTTCTGCTCCTCTCTGTCCCCTGAGTTGAAAGCCCTTTTCTTCTGGTTCAGGAGGGCTTTAAGCTCAGGGGTGACCCAGGGGTGGTTGTTGGGGAAACACCGTACCCTCCAGGTTGGTACAGTGTTCTCCACGCAGAAGTTGATGTAGTCTGTGATGCAATGGGTCAGGCCGTTGATGTCGTCTCCATGAGAGTCAGTGAAAATGTCCCAGTCAGTGTTCTGGAAACAGTCTCTCAGACTCTCACAGACCTCCTGAGTCCAAGACTTCACAGACCGCTTCCGCACAGGTTCTTTCCGCACCCTGGGTGTGTATGTATATTTGTGCAGGTATGTAAGGTACCAATGTAAAAAGTTTTATGCAAATGTACATCCGGTTATATTGTTCTACAAAGAAATATAAAAAAATGTGACAGGCAAGGTACAATTAGAGATCTTCATATATCATATTGTCTGACAAAAAAATCCACTATACGATCACAAGAACTAAGAATTATTGGGTAATAAGAGTTTTGTTATTTTCTGTTTGATTCTGTTATTGGAGTATTGTAACCCTTGAGTATTGTAATACTTGATTAATATTATGTGCGCTCACTGTGGTGGAGAAATCAAGACGAGATGGCAGCGCACATGGGGAATGTCCAGCAATTGAATGCACAGCCAATTTGTTCAATATTTGTGCAGGTATAATAAAGCTGATGTCACGTCAAACTCCGACAGTCTCCGTGGATAATTGATATCAAAGAGAAGGCAAGAAACAACCGGTCACACGTGTGCGGTAAATTTAGTCTTTTCTGGAATTATTTAATGACTGCGTGCACATGGGAAACTCCAAACCGACCGAGGACCGAGGCAGGGTTTGCTCGGACCCCGGAGCAAATCAAAATCAAGTGGAAAAACGCCAGGGCGGCGTGTGCCACGGCAAGAAAGAACAACGGGAGAGCGGTCAAGACCGTACAACTTGCCCGCATTACGACAGCGTTCTTCACGGCACCAACAAGTCCCATCTTCCACCATTTCGGGACTATGGACATAACGTAGAATCGAAACGCGTTGTTTGCTCAAAGCCCGATAAAGGAATAAGAGTATGCGGTAACTTAGTATCAGAAGAGTGTTTTTTTTAAACTGTTGTATAACTTAAATATTAAAAACGTAAATATTAAAATCAGTGTGGAAATTTTTCACTCAGACAGGACAAAACAGAGAGTGGAAGAGACAACAGAATATAAGCTAAGCATTACAAAGACATACAAAATGAAAGTGTGGTTGTGTAATTTTCCCCAGACCTTACATAAATGAACGATAAACCCATAGCTACAAATTTAATGCCTTTATTTGTGGCACAAAAGATGCAAGCAACAAAAAAACAACAAGGCAGAACATGATTAAAACATGTGCGGTATAGCTCCCGATCCTCGTAGTTTTCGTTGTCCTCGATTGCTTGTAATTTCAAACGCCGACAACACAGTTCGTGTCGTATTAAAGAAACCAAAAACGCTGTTTTGTCGTTCATACGAACAACCTAACTGCAGAATGCACAACAAGTACGCCACTGCCGCTCTGTCAAACTCCTCGAACAGGCCATTGCAGTATACTGCCAGATAGCTGTGTTGTGTTGTGTTTTTAGTAGCCATCACCCGGAAGTAGTTGGACTACAGCGCCACATAGCGTTGCGGAGCGTGCCAGGTCGCTGACCTGAATCTGATTGCGCGACATGCATGTGCACTCGGATTGGACGACAGACCACCCGCCGAGCAAGTGTGAAAAAACCAACCCAATCCTGATCCAATCCTATCATGTGCACGCAGTCATGGACAAGTGCAATCCGATTGCAAACGGATTGCGATTGTATTGGATTCATGTGCACAGGCAACGGATTGGATTGGGATTGGTTTCCCCAATCCGACAGGAACCCCTGTCTTAGGCCGATAGCAATCCGCAAGTCGCCTTGTGCACGATTTCGGATCAGATTGGCGTACTGCGCATGTGCCAGGGATTTCACCAGGAAGTGGTAAGAGTGGTAGGGGGGTGCCGACGGCGGCATAAGTAGCTATTGTTGTTGCCGGACTTTCAGACGAAAACATGGCTGCGAAGAAAGCAACAAGCACGCACTACTGGACAGATGAACAAACGGAGTTCATGCTGCACCAGGTGCGAGAGCTAAACATTTTAAAATTTATGGACGGACGGCGGACAAGAAATGCTAGTCTTTATGAGAAGATAGCGTTGAAGATGGAGCAGGCAGGGTTTGTTCGGACGCCTGAGCAAATCAAAATCAAATGGAAAAACGCCAGGGCGGCGCATGCCACAGCCAAGAAGAACAATGGGAGAGCGCATTATGAAATACTTCCCGCATCCGACAGCTGTCCTCCACCCCACAACCAGATGGCTCAGGACAGCGTTCCTTCACGGCACCAACAAGCCCCATCTTCCACCATTTCTGAACTATGAACATAACGCACAGGGCAAATCCAGAAAAGAAGAAATTTACCGCACACTCGCTTGACTTTACTCTTATTCCTTTATTGGGCTTGGAGCAAACAACGTGTTTCGCTGCTACAGCGTCATCAGGTAGAATCGAAACGCGTTGTTTGCTCTTAGCCCAATAAAGGAATAAGAGCGAGTCAAGCGAGTGTGCGGTAAATTTCTTCTTTTCTGGAATTATTCAATGTTCCTGTTGTTACCAGCACCTGGAAGCTGTGCATGGAGTTTTGAACTTTTGAAATAACGCACAGGGCACTTTTACAAATATTTTGAGTTATCTATTGTGACCTTATAGTATCAGAAGAGAGTGTATTTTTTTTTACTGTTGTATAACTTGTAAATATTAAAAATCAGTGGGGAAATTTACTTTTAAGTTGTTCACTCAGACAGGACCAAAGAGTCCACCCACACAGAGAGTGGAAGAGACTACAGAATTTAAGCTAAGCATTACAAAGACATACACAATGAAAGTGTGGTTGTGTAATTTCACTACCCCAGACCTTACATAAATGAACGATAAACCCATAGCTACAAATTGAATGCCTTTATTTGTGGCACAAAAGATGCAAGCAACAAAAACATAACATGATTAAAACAATGGTGTGCGGTATAGGTGCTCGAACGGTCCCAATTTCGTTGTCATCGATTGCTTGTAATATCAAAATGCCAACGACACAGTTCGTGTCGTATTAACGAAACCAAAAACTGTTTTTTTTTCGTTCATACGAACAACCAAATTCTGCAGAATGCACAACCCGTACACCAATGCTGCTCCGTCAAACTCCTCGAACGTCAGATACAGTAGTTGTGTTGTGTTTTTATATTGAGTAGTCATCACCCAGAAGTAGTTGGACTAAAGCGCCACATAGCGTTGCGGAGCCGGCCAGGTCGCTGACCTGAATCCGATTGCGTGAGCTGCATGTGCACTCGGATTGGAAGACAGATCACCCGCTGAGTAATGGGAGAAATCCAATTCAATCCTAATCCGATCCTACCATGTGCACACACTCACTAACACTAGTGTTAATGTTTTTACACTCACCTATAGTAATTTCAACACTGTCGGGAGTTCGAACACTGGCGAACACATGTATAGTCTACACTAGGGATGCAAATTATTGATTAATTCATTAATTGATAGTTGATTGACCTTATCGATCGATTAACGATTAACTGATAAGCAGCATTTTTCACCTGAATTTTAGTGCTTCAATAGGGTCTTTAAGAATATAAGCTATAGTATACATAACACTGAGTCATAAATATATCATAGTATTATTATATTGTATATTCCTCAATTAATTATTCCTTAGTAAAAAGCAGACAAATGTATTGATGCTAAATAACAAAACACAGTAATCCCTCGCTATATTGCGTTTTTTTTTTTTCCCCCCAATTTTTTTTTATAGTGTAACATTGTGTTCTGTCCTGATTGGCTAAGAGACTAAACCAGGACTAAACGTGGACTGGACCAGGTCTAGACCAGAACTAAACCAGGTCTGGACCAGGTCTGGACCTGGACTGGACCGGGACTCGACCGGGTCTGGCCCTGGACTGAACCAGGATTGGGCCGCTGCGTGCCGCTGCTGGTTTCGTGCGGCTGGTTTGTGGCTCGGGGCCCGAGCCGCGGGCCAGCCGCGCGAAGCTCGGGGCCCGGGCCGGCCGCGCGGGACCAGCAGCGGCACGTTGCGGCGCATTCCTGGGCGCCGCGGTTCGATCTCGCTTTGCGCGTACACCCGGGGCTGCTGAGCAGTGCCGTTGGTGCCTGCGGCCGGCTGTGAGTCGAGCTTGGCACAGCGCTTGTTTTGTGACCACGCGGGTGCGCGTGTCCGTGATTAGCGATTAATTACAATTAATGCATTTTGTTCGACCAACGTCTTAATCGACAATTAATCGTTAATCGATTAACTGTTGACATCCCTAGTCTACACTAGTGTCATTTTTCTTAAAGTGTTACACTGACTGCATTTGAAAATGCTACACTGACTACCAATGCATTCAGACCAATATAATGTCAAATTTGACTACCAATAAACCCACCCACCCTTAACCACCACAACCACCCGCCAAACGTATCACAAGAAATACACAAGGCAAACACTTCTTCCGTAAAATAAGTCTTATTATATGGTCACCACACCACAAATTAAGAATTAATAGTCTGCATGGATTCATATATAATTACAGTATGGAACAAGGTACACTTGGTCATCGGTGGCATATGAAAATTGCCTATCACAAGGTCTGTAATAGCTATGCCTTTATTAGTCCCACAGTGGGGAAATATACCAGGTCATTTACAAAGATCACTGTGAAAATCTCTTTGTCAACTGGACAAAGTTTGTTTGGTCGAAAACGTTTCGCCGCTCATCCGAGAGGCTTCGTCAGCTCTAATTTGAATGCTGGTAAGACACTTGCTTATATCTTGCTGCAGGGAGCAGCAAGATATAAGCTAACTACTTCCCGAAACTATCTCATTGGTTTCAGTCTTTTGTTTCTCTGGCGTCTAGATTACCATACCTATTCATCCCTACAACGACTGTTTTTCACACCTCTGGCCCTGACCTGGCTAGCCCTATTGTTCCCCTGTTTGCTTGATCTAGGTTTAAGAATGGAATTATAGATGGGAGACAAATTATGTCTGACTCCACCATTTCTGTTCAGAGAAGGATTCTCTTTTTTGACAAAAATAGCCTCTTTAACTCCCCTCTCAAACCAATTCTTTTCCCCTGACTAAGATCTGAACCTCACTGTCCTCAAATGAATGGCCCGTGACTTCTAGGTGAAGATGTACGGCAGATGACGGTCCACTCTGGCACGCCCGTCTGTGTTGGTACATCCTCTTGTGAAGTGGCTGCTTGGTTTCTCCAATATAGCGCTCACTGCAGTCTTCACTACACTGAATGGAGTAGACCACATTGCACCACATAAGCAATGTGGTCTACTCCATTCCATTCTTAAGCCTAGATCAAGCAAACAGGGGAACAATAGGGCTAGCCAGGTCAGGGCCAGAGGTGTGAAAAACAGTCGTTGTAGGGATGAATAGGTATGGTAATCTAGACGCCAGAGAAACAAAAGACTGAAACTAATGAGATAGTTTCGGAAAGTAGTTAGCCAGTTAGCTCCTCCCTGCAGCACGATATAAGCAAGTGTCTTACCAGTATTCAAATTAGAGCTGACGAAGCCTCTCGGATGAGCGGCGAAACGTTTTCGACCAAACAAACTTTGTCCAGTTGACAAATTGAATTTCTTCTTTTACCATGGATTCTACCTGGACGACTGAGGGACTCTTCACGCATCTCAATACCAAATGCATTTAAATGATCAAAGAAAATATTCAAGACATTACAAAATCAAAAGATAGGCATTGTTGTCTTTAACAATTATACTGTCAATCCTGTTAAACAAAGGCATCTCATTTTCAACTCCAGTAACCACATACATCCCAACTTGATACTGTGTGCCATAGTTTGACCCAGGAAGTGGTGGAAACTGACGGCACATCAAAAGCTTCATTCACCACCCTCTATACTGCTGACCAGGTCTTCGGAGATCAGACCAAACTGTAATCTTTGGAATTTTTGAAATTACATTCATTCACTGGTGTGGAAGGTCCAGCTACAGGCTCAAATTCAAAACTGCTGACGGGATCTGGATCAAGACAGTCTTTATGTGCTCAAGATAGGTGACGTTTGTAACCAGAATATGTACAAAAAACAAATGAACAACCAGGCTCTCCACAGTTCAAGCGCAGAGACCTTCCGGGATACAATCCATGCTCAAACTTCAAATGTCTAAATAATATAAAATAAATATAAATATAAAATAAATAAATAATAATGTCTTATGTATATAATTGTGTCTCATCTGACAGCGCTATTGCTCTTTGGTTGCTATTCTATCTATTTTTCTTTTTGTTCTTTTAACCTGTTTTATTAGGGGCCAAGCACCGTAGATGCTAGGCACCTTATAGTGTGTCAAATACCCCAAAATCACACAAAAGGCCAATTATCTCACTTCCTGTTGGGCGTGGCCATGACATTGCAGTGAGGCGTTTGTTCGTCTTATTGAGATACACGTCCCTACCGAATTTCGTGCGCCTATCTTAAACGGTATGCCAGCCCCGAAAGACAACGCGCTAGGGGGCGCTATCGAGCTCCTGGGGGTCACCAGGGGGGGTGTGCTCGCTTTGCCTTCAAAGCGAGCACACGTACATACGGCGCGCTCTGCCGGAGCGGGCCTAGTTTGGTGTTTTTTTCATTTCCTTCTTTGAACGTTTTGGATAATTTTGGCTTCTCAGCTCCTTTCGGTTATTGGCTCACCTCCTCCCAGCACCCTGGCTGCGGGGGTGGTGGTTTCACCGTGCCCCGCGAGCTTTGCTCCCCCCCGGGCGGGCAGCGCAATGGCAACCCCCGCAGGGCCCAGTGGCCCGGCGGCGAAGCCGCCTGAGGACGCAGGTGGTAGGAATGAGGATTGTACCAGGAAAAATGGTGGTGATGCGAGGGAGAATATGGGTGTAGAATACGGTAAGGATCTGACGGTCCTTCTGGACCTGGTGGGTGGAGCGGGCCTGTCCCCTATGGCCTTGCTGAAGACCGCGCAGGAGATATGTGGGACTGTGCTTGCCTGCCGCATGGTGACCAAGGATAAGTACGAGATAACGGTGGCGTCCCAGGCAGCCAAGGAAAAGCTGCTGGATGGGTTCCGGATCGGCGACACCAGGGTCCATGGGCGAGCCATCAGCAGGGACGAGATGGTGGTCTCCTTCTTGGGCCTGCCGGCGTACATCCGGGAGTCTCCGCTGTTTCCGGGATACGGAGGAAAGTGTGGCCGGGGACTGGCATCGCGGACGGCACCAGGTTTGTGAGGGTGCGTTTCACTGCCGCTGTCAGATCTCTGCCATATTCTGTGAGGTTCGACACTGAGGAGGGGCCTGCGTACTTTAGAGTCATACACGACAAGCAGGTGAAGCTGTGCAGAGGATGTCTCCAGCCAGGCCATGTGTTGCGTGAGTGCCCTGGCTTCCTGTGTAGGAAGTGTGGGGGTCAGGGGCATTACGCCCGAGAGTGCGCGGGGCCCAGGGCCGAGTGCTCAGGCCGCCGTGACTCTGGCCAAGGGGAGCGGAGCGCGGGAGGTGATGGTGGCGGCCATGCGGCTGGGGCTGGACCCGCCCCCTCCTCCGTCGCCTCGAGTCGGGACGGTGAGCCTGTCCAGGATGCTCCGATTCAGAGTGCACAGGCACTCGTGACGGCGAGGGATGAGGGGCTGCCTCCATGCGCCTCCTCTTCCCCCTCCTCCGTCGCCTCGAGTCGGGACAGTGAGCCTGTCCAGGATGCTGTGATTCAGAGTGCACAGGCACTCGTGACGGCGGAGGGCGAGGGGCTGCCTCCTTGCGCCTCCTCTTCCCCCTCCTCCGTCGCCTCGAGTTGGGACAGTGAGCCTGTCCAGGATGCTGTGATTCAGAGTGCACAGGCACTCGTGACGGCGAGGGATGAGGGGCGTTAAGCGTTAAGAGGCTCCTCCTCTTCGCGGGGTGGTGAGACTGAGGGGGGCCTCCGCCCTGTAGCCATGGCGGCGGGAGCTGAGCCGAATGCTGCTATGGATGCTGCTACGGTCCAGCGCCTCGCCCCCGGAGCGGGGGGAGCGGCGCGGCCCGGGGTCCGGGCCCCCGGGTCTGGCCGCACCCGGAAGACGAACGGGGCGAAGCTCAGATTTCAGACCATGGGGGACGAGTCCCTCCGGCCCATGGGGGACGAGTCCCTACGCACCCTCACAAACCTGGTGCCGTCCGCGATGCCAGTCCCCGGCCACAGGAAACACAAAAATGTGTTTGCACTGCATCACCCTTGCTCTCCCCCAGGCCCCTTTCTTCACCTGGGGCAATCCCTTTGGTCCTCTACATTCCCCCTGTTTCTCTTGGCCCTTGTGCCCAGTGGTGTTTATTCCCGTACCCGCATCCCCCGATGTGTCTTCTGAGTGCTTTGTGAATGTTATTGTGGTGATGAAATGTGTACTATTATGTACCTGAAGTGTGTATTATTGTGTACCTTGTAATATTAAAAGATAAAAAATAAAAAAAAAGTGTTTGTACTGCGTTGCCTAGCGACGTTGCCTAGCAACCCTTTGATCTTTCCTTTAATGTGTCTGGTCTCCTGATTCTTATTATTTATTCTTCTCAACATGGGAGTCTATGGCAACCCCTAGAACCGTCTGGTAAAAAGTTGTGAAATTTTGCATGCACCTTCCAGCTCCAACCGTCTAGTGCCACCAGCAGGTCAAAGTTGCAGGAATTTTCAGGAATTGCCTAGCAACGCACCTAGCAACCGATCTATCTTTGATGTGTCTTTGATCTGTTAAACCTTGTTAGACCCTGTTAGACTCTGGCTACGTTTATACGGCGACGATCAAAACAGAAGACGCAAAAGTGGCGTCTCGTCTTAAATTTTTTAGCCCCGTTTAGACGAGCGTTCTCAACAGGAAATGTTTGTTTATACAAAGACGCAAAAGTGGGCGAATTCGATTGAATATGCATGCCAGGCCGCTAATATAATGTTAGAGCTACCTTTTTCAGGACACCACAGGGGCTCTCATCACGGTTGTTTCGCCCTCGATGTAGGGTCGGAGCTCTTCGCTTAATGCAACAAGAGCATAGACCGCGGAACGCATTTGAACTAGGGGGGGGGCCACAATCGCAAGAGGGTGTCACTGAAATGTTTGGTCGAACATAATGCATAGCCTATAGGCTACATTATACACGACTGCATGAAATTCGCTAAAAAGTGTCTCCACATCTCTGCAGCACTCTGGCTAACTCGGAAATGAGCCCCCATGTCAAAAATCCTGGAATATCCCTTTAAGAATCTAGCGCGGCGCGGCACTTTAAGAGAGAGAAGCAGAGAGAGCGGAGCGGAGGGGAAGATTATTAAGAGAGCGGCGTTCACGTGCGCAGAGCATGCTCTGCGGCTCCTGTTTAGTAGTTAAATAGCAATTACATTACAGCGCCTTCTCTGTTTTATCCAAATTATTTATTTTAAAACGAGTATTCCTTAGTTTAGTATCCACACATCGTTTTAGTATACATTTTTATAAACATATATTTATTTTAAAAAAGTCAGCGAGAGAGAAGCCCGAGCCCGACCTGAAGCAATGATTGACATTTTAGGCCCGACCCGACCCGAATTTCGGGTCGGGTCAGGTCGGGCTCGGGCTTAAGATCTTACCTCTACTGAGTGTGTAGGCTATATCCAAGTAAACATTAGAGGCATGGAAGAACCCGATTTAAGTAGGATACAAGGATACAAAGTAGGATACAGTGCCGTGAAAAAGTATTTGCCCCCTTCCTGATTTCTGTGTTTTTTGCATATTTATCACTCAAAACATTGTCAGATCATCAAACCAATTTTAATATCACACAGAAACAACCCAAGGAAAGACAAAATTCAGTTTTTGAATGATGATTCCATTTATTAGTGCACAAAAAAAATCTAAACCTATCTGGCCCTATGTGAAAAAGTAATTGCCCCCCCTTGTTAAATCACAAACTAACTGTGACTAACCACAGTTTTGAGAAAACTTAGTTCAGTTCTACATGCCACACCCACACCTGATTGTCACCACCTGTGTTGAATCAAGAAATCACTTAAATAGTTCCTGTCAAACAAAGTGAAGTTGGCTACAACATCTCAAGAACAAACACATCATGCCACGATCCAAAGAAATTCAAGAACAAATGAGAAAAAAAGTGATAGAAGTCTATAATTCAGGAAAAGGTTACAAAGCCATTCCCAAAGCTCTGGGGCTCCAGCGAACCACTGTCAGAGCCATTATTCAAAAATGGAGGAAACTGGGAACAGTTGCAACCCTTCCCAGGAGTGGTCGACCAACTAAGATTACTCCAAGAGTGCGACGACGGCTCATTCAGGAAGTCACAAAAGAACCTAGACGCACATCGAAAGAACTACAGGCCTCGTTGGCCTCAGTTAAGGTCAGTGTTCATGACTCCACCATTAGAAAAACACTGGCCAAAAATGGCATCCATGGAAGAGTTCCCAGGAGAAAACCACTGCTTTCACAAAAGAACACAAAGGCTCGTCTCACCTTTGCCAAAAAGCACCTTGATGACCCTCAAGACTTTTGGAGAAACATTTTGTGGACCGATGAGTCTAAAATTGAACTTTTTGGAAGGTCTGCAGCCCGTTTCATCTGGCGTAAAAATGGCACAGCATTTGATAAAAAGAACATGGTGCCCACAGTAAAGCATGGTGGTGGCAGTGTGATGGTCTGGGCCTGCTTTGCTGCCTCAGGACCAGGACAACTTGCTGTGATTGACGGAAAAATGAATTCTGCTGTTTACCAGAAGATCCTGAAGGAGAATGTCCGGCCATCAGTTCGTGCCCTCAAACTCAAGCGCTCTTGGATCATGCAACAGGACAATGATCCAAAACACACCAGCAAGTCCACCTCTGAATGGCTCAAAGAAAACAAAATTAAGGTTTTGGAGTGGCCAAGTCAAAGTCCGGATTTAAATCCGATTGAGATGCTGTGGTGTGACCTTAAACGGGCAGTTCATACAAGAAAACCCTCCAATATGGCAGAATTGAAACAATTCTGCATAGAAGAGTGGGCCAAAATCCCTCCCCAGCGGTGTGAAAGACTCATCACCAATTATCGCAAACGTTTGGTTACAGTTATTGCTGTCAAAGGAGGCTCAACTGGCTATTAGATTAAGGGGGCAATTACTTTTTCACATAGGGCCAGATAGGTTTAGATTTTTTTTGTGCACTAATAAATGGAATCATCATTCAAAAACTGAATTTTGTCTTTCCTTGGGTTGTTTCTGTGTGATATTAAAATTGGTTTGATGATCTGACAATGTTTTGAGTGATAAATATGCAAAAAACACAGAAATCAGGAAGGGGGCAAATACTTTTTCACGGCACTGTATATACAACACAGCAGGATATTTACTTAGACTTAGACAAACTTTATTGATCCACAAGAGAAATTGTTTTGGCTATGATAGCTCACTCATCAAATATAATATACAATAACAATAATATGCAAGCAAGCAGCAATGTGGGGCCAAGCACCGAAGGTGCATGTAGGCCTCAACATGTAGGCCGCATGCAGGGTCTAACACCCCTCCTCCACCCGAGTCCTCACAAATAAAATATGAAATTTCGGGTTTGCTTCGGGCTCGGGCCTGCAAATCAAGTTAATTGGTCGGGTTCGGCCCGGGTCGGGCTTTAAAGGGATATGCCACCCCCAGGTCAAATTTGGGCATCTCCCCACAGTCCAGAGACTAAAACAATTTTGGGTGGGAACTATTTTTCAGTGCGGAAGGACATGGCCGAATCACGCAGCACGCTGCCAGGGGAATCCCAGTTACGCACCGGGAAGGGAGTTCCCCTGTTGCACAACGTGGTGCGTGATTCGGCCATGTCCTTCCACACTGAAAAATAGTTCCCACCCAAAATGACCAAGGCAAGCTCTCCGTGTTGATTTGCACATTTATTTGCACTCGATATGAATGCGCACTACACAGAAAGTAATTGGGAAAAGCATCGAGCAAATTAATTCCTTTTGGCCGAAATCTTTCTCTGGCGACGTTAGACTCCAGTCTAAGGCGGAGGAGCAGCAGCTCGCGCGGCGGTCAGTGGCGACAGACTCGGACAATGGCTGGGTGACCAGGAAAACGCTTTCCATCACTTATTTTAGTCTCTGGACTGTGGGGAGATGCCCAAATTTGACCTGGGGGTGGCATATCCCTTAATACCCGCGGGCCGGGTCGGGCTGGATTTTTTAGGCCCGATCTTACCTCTAAAAAGCGTATAGCAACAGCACGCTTACCTGTGTGATGCTAGACTGAGTGGGGGGAGGGCTACGCCGAATCTTCTTCAGTGCTCTAGGAGTTTTAGAAGAAGTTGAGCGTTCTCGTTTCTCACCAGCTCCAGGTGTTGTCTGTTGTTGGTTCAGTATTGAGTTTCCTCGTCTTGTTGCTATTTGCGAAAAATGGGTAGGTCCCGTTCCAAGCGCCCGACAAGATTTACACAAGTCCTACACATTCTAATAGATCTATTTAACTCGGGTCTTAATGCAAAGACCCAAATTCGCAAGTCGTTGCAAGAAAGGTGAGCTTCGTGACTTATAACCCTGTTCGAAAATCAACATGGAGTTTCCAATTACACCACGTATCCTCGTGTTTTTACCGCAATAACGACATTAGTGATTTAAAGCGATCTCTGTAGCGCTAGCCATGTTGAATTAGCTCTCCGCTCTTCACTATTCTTTGTTCACTTTCTCACTGAGCATTGTCGCTCAGCTGACGTCACGTCCGCCCTTCTCTGATTGGTTCACTTCACTGCCCGTTAACTCTTCTCTGATTGGTTCACTTCGCTGTCTGTTTGCTCGTTGTCCAAATGTTGAAAATCTGCTGGAGCCCCGACAGGCAAACGAAAAAATACTTTTTTTTTTCTACTATAAGCACAATTTCAACCCAATTAAAGTGTTTTGTTATATTTTGTTCATAGAATAATAATTTCTATCTGCATTACCGTTGTAGTTGTGGAATTTATCATTTCAACCAAGAACTAAAATTGTAAACCTAAAAATTTCATCACATTGGAAAAAATGTAGTTTTTTTTCAGAAAAATCTTGAATATAATGATCTAACCTGTGTTTTAACCTGTCAAAGGCACTTCTACCACTCAGTGTTGTAAAATGGAGACCGTTGTGAGGATTTGTTTTTGTTGCTGTTTCAGATTTAAAAGAATGACATTTAATAGGATAGACAACATATAAGCATTAGATCAGCCTATTTATTTGTTGATTTAAAAAGAAAAAGTCTGTCAAATATGCTGCCAATTGTTTAAATTGTGGAAAAATATTAATTAAAAAAAAGATTGCAGTAATTATTGTAGATTTAATGTCCAGAGTTATGTGCAGAAAGCGGCCAATATTTTTAATCAGGAAATCAATTTTTTACTTTTTTTTTTTTTTACCACCTCTGAAAAGAGTTGGCTGACAAAATAAATAAAATAAATAAACACAGACACATTTTAAACACATTCTTATTTGACCTTTATTACAAGTCACTGCAATCATTTCATTAAATATGAACAGAGCAGAAAAAGTCCTTTTATTTCCCCCACACCGAAGTGTCTCCTCTCTCCTGCCCCCTGGAGGTCAGACGGCAAAACTCACTTCGTGACGTAGAAAAAGGGAGACACAGGTTTTAGTTCTGCCCTGAGTTTAGACTCTCAGGTTCCACAAAAACTCAAAACACCTTTAACACTTGACCACGATCTGCCGCAAAGTTTCAGATAAATATAAGACGTTTCACAAAGTTTTTCGCTTCTCAAACCCCGATGGTTTATGGAGGGATTATTTTATTTCCATGTTCGCTGTTGTCACTAAATCTGTTTTAAAGCTGCATTGTGTAACTTTTCTGGCGGAGGGTTCGTCAAACGCTTTTCTCTGTGTGTGGAGATGTTATTGCTTTGTCTGGAATGTTTCACAGTATAGCATTAAACCTTTCTATCTTCACGGAGACCAAACCAGACGAAGTTACAGGTCAGATCTGTGGAGAGGCGACCCCGCTCACAGTCAGAATGTCTGTTTTTCTGTATTTTTGAACTATAAAACCACCTGTAATTGAATAAATGTAAAGTAGAGCTGTTTAATGTCACACTGTGGAACATTCCAGGTAGAGTCATGATGTATCCATGGAAACAAGCAGGTGACGGACCCTTTAAATCTCTGGTTATGTGTCGTTCAGTCTGGATGCGGTGGCGCCCTCCGTGCAGTTGCTGGAGCAGATCTGGGGCCCCTCGCCTCGTCCCGTGTGGGTGAACGCCGACGTGCTGCCTGGTCCCGGGGGGGTGGCCTCCCCTTTAGAGCCCCAGGCAGAACATTACATTTCATACAAAGTTCCGCGAGATCAGCTAGTGATATAAAAGCCCGCGCAGACCATTCCATTTCCTTTTACTTCGTCTCGAACTGGCAGACTGACAAAGGATGACAGAACCAGAAGAATCGGATAGTGCTAGCTCCTTTTCAAGATGGACATACGCCCACTACTTTCACTTCGTTCAAATAAGGACTCCAAGAACATTTTAGTTAAATGCACACTGTGTGTGAATCCCAAACCTCTTTCCACGTCGAAATGCAGTACAAGCAATTTGACGAAGCACTTGCAGAGGTGCCATAGCACCACGAAATTAGTCAGGAAAGGAGGGGATGGGACAGGGAACGATACAACCCCAACAAAGCAGCCGAAAGCAGAGCTGACGAAGCCTCTCGGATGAGCGGCGAAACGTTTTCAACCAAACAAACTTTGTCCAGTTGACAAATTGAACTTCTCCTTCGATCATGGATTCTACCTGGACGACTGAGGGACTTTTCACGCATCCTGTTATTTATTTATTTAGATTCAGTTCCATTAATACTAATATGCAAATATGTGCAAATAAGTTATGGTGCAGAATGTATAGGTAGGGCAATGAAATAAATGGGTATAAATTATGATTAACAGAGGGCAATACAGCTGGAACTATCTTAATAGCTATACATATGGGCTATATTCATAGATGTGTATACCAAATGTGAAAATGCCATTTGCTACAGAATTGAAGAGGATGGCAGTGAACAGGTGCTGGAGTGCATGGTAAGGTGTGGCAAGAAGGGAAAGGACGATTTATCTTTTGGTATTGTAAGCGGGTAAGAAGCAATTACTGAACATGTTGGTTTTCAGTCTGCAGGCTCCCAAAACCTCCTGGATGGCAGGTGAAAGTCATGACACATGAGAGATTTGCACTGTAGATTGCCAAATCCTTATTTCCAGTCATTTTGGCGAGAGTAAAATAATGCAAAAGTAGTGTAATGCCTTACTTTTTATTTAGAGTAATATTGTAATGTAAGGCATTACTTTAAAATGACAGTAACAAGTAATAAGTAGTGCATTACAGTTTTTGAGTAACTTGCCCAACACTGTGGAACATTTGAACAACTTTAGTCACATTTGTTCTTCTCCCCGTCATTTTGTCAGAGCAGCAGGATCGTACAGACTCTTCCTTCAGCTCGTGTAATCCCGTGTATTTCCACTCTAAATCACTTAATCGGCTCGAGCCTGTTGTATTCCAAATTTGGTTACGGACTACCTGGGTCTTGTCAGTTTTTTGGCTGTTGAAGTCTTTTTATAAACGTTGAGGTATTTTTTCATAAAGCAGCACAAGAGTACACAAAGAACAAAAGGATGAGCCCCATTATGATTTTAAAGGTGCCCTGTGTAACTTTTCAAATACAAATTATATTTCTACTAAATATTCATCAGTTTAGCTTATTCATGTCTCTTTTTACACTCTTCATAAAGTAATTAACACAAGAGTCGAATCAGAGTCAGAAAAATCTAAAGACTTTATTACTATTTTCTGTCAAAAGTAGGAATATAAAATAAAAATGAAATGTAATTCTAAGGCAATGGTTCAAAACGCCTTGTTTTTCCACCAGGGGGAGCTCCATATGTCATAAAGGAGTTCAAGAAAACATTATTTAATAATTATATATACATAAAAATACTTCAATAACGATCCACTGATGGGTTGAGAGAAACATCCGATTTAAAACTAGTCCCTGGTCTTTAGGACATTTCCACCGAATTCCACTGGGAGGGTGCCCTTTCACTCCGACTCCAGAGATCTGAGAAGAGTTAGAACACATTTTAAGACAGTTTCACCCTCTAACCTAAAGGTCTACGGTTCGATCTCAGCTCCACTGTGTAATGTCCTCGTGTCCCTGTGCCAGACACTTCCTACAGAATACTCACCCTGAAGGTGGCAACAGCGAACGTCTGAACACGGAGGTCTGTTTGGCTGAGGCCCAGACACAGCCAGTGAAGTGTCTTGCCCAAAGACACAAAAACAGTCTGTGGTGGTTAAAAGTGATTTGTCAACCTCTGGGTTGATAGACAAGCGCTCTGCCACTGAGCCACAGATGTCATGTGTTTTTACACATAACAGCTGTGGCTCAGTGGCAGAGCGCTTGTGTGTTCTGGTATTTCCAAACAATGTACCAAAAATATTGAAATATTTTCAACATCAACGTATTACTCAGTCTTCACTCCAGTAAACTGTACGACAATTAAAAGTATGATGTGAAAATATGCAATTCAAGTTACCTTAAAAAGATTTAAAGCTGAAAATATTCCGAGGCCTGATGTGCTGTTGTGTGGTTCAGGGGCTCAGGGTCTGTACTGAAGCCCTGAGGTTGTAGTTCAAATCCAGTCTCTGACCAGGCTGAGCGACTGTGTGGGTCAGAGGATGAGACACACTCACCTTCTGCTTCATTTATTTCAATGTTTTAAGTTTTGATTTTATTGTAAAAAGTCTTGGTCAACTTGAGTGTTGTAAAAGGCCCTATAAATAAAGCTTGAAGGGGAAAAACAAACAAACAAACTAGATAGCTGTAACTACAATAGAAATGTAATTAACTGCAAAGCCTGTCTTTTTTGTATATTAAACTCAAACTTCTGGAACTGACTGCTTACACAGGGCAAGTCACAGGGCAAGTCACAAACATGTTTATTAAAAAAAAAAAAAATGAAGAAACAGTGATGATTGATCAAGAATGAACAGAAATACATTGTACTGAGATGTACTGGTACTTAAAAGCTCTTAGAATATTGTACTTGAACAGCTTTAAAGGACCTTCTAATGATTTCCCTGCATTTGTCTACTCCAGATCAGTGTTAAAACGTAGTCACACACACAAAAAAACAAACTTAAAAATATGAAAATCTGCCACTTGCTTTGGTGTAATGCGGCTATGAAGAGACAGGGCCAGGAGCAAAGAATCAGTTTTTCTTGTCGTTCAGGAGAAGGGCCTTTACACCATGTAGTGTGTTGTAAAAGTGCAGAGTTCTCATGTGAATATTCAAATGTTATCAACGTGTAAACCCTTTATTACAGATGGAACAGCTGTAAGGTCTCTCACATGTGTGTCTTCACATGCTTAACAAAATTACTCTGAACAGAAAATGTCTTCCCACACACTGAATAACTGTAAGGTCTTTCCCGTGTGTGTATTCTCTCATGTTTGTTTAGATGAGCCTTTTGAGAAAATGTCTTCTCACACACTGAACAACTGTAAGGTCTTTCCTCTGTGTGTGTTCTCTCATGTTTGTTTAGATGACCCTTTTGAGAAAATGTCTTCTCACACACTGAACAGCTGTAAGGTCTTTCCCCTGTGTGTGTTCTCTCATGTCTAACAAGACTACTCTGAAGAGAAAATATCTTCTCACACACTGAACAGCTGTAAGGTCTTTCCCCTGTGTGTGTTCTCTCATGTCTAACAAGACTACTCTGAAGAGAAAATATCTTCTCACACACTGAACAGCTGTAAGGTCTTTCCCCTGTGTGTGTTCTGTCATGTCTAGCAAGATCACTCTTATCAGAAAATGTCTTCTCACATGTTGAACAGCTATAAGGTCTTTCCCCTGTGTGTGTTCTCTCATGTTTGTTTAGATTAGCCTTTCGAGAAAATGTCATCTCACACACTGAACAGCTGTAAGGTCTTTCCCCTGTGTGTGTTCCCTCATGTTTGTTTAGATAAGCCTTTTGAGAAAATGTCTTCTCACACACTGAACAGCTGTAAGGTCTTTCCCCTGTGTGTGTTCTCTCATGTCTAACAAGACTACTCTGAAGAGAAAATATCTTCTCACACACTGAACAGCTGTAAGGTCTTTCCCCTGTGTGTGTTCTCTCATGTGTGTTTAGAACACTCTTATCATAAAATGTCTTCTCACATGTTGAACAGCTGTAAGGCCTTTCCCCTGTGTGTTTTCTCTCATGTTTAATAAGAGTACTCTTATCAGAAAATGTCTTCTGACACACTGTACAGCTGTAAGGTCTTTCCCCTGTGTGTGTTCTCTCATGCCTAGCAAGATCACGCTTATAAGAAAATGTCTTCTCACATGTTGAACAGCTATAAGGTCTTTCCCCTGTGTGTGTTCTCTCATGTTTGTTTAGATAAGCCTTTTGAGAAAATGTCTTCTCACACACTGAACAGCTGTAAGGTCTTTCCCCTGTGTGCATTCTCTCATGTCTAACAAGACTATTCTTAAAGGAAAATGACCTTTCATATGTTGAACAGCTGTCGGATCTTTCACCCAGGTTAAATGTTTTCGAACTGCTGAGTGGAGCTATCCAGTCATCAGTGTCAGAAGAGTGCTCTGTGTCTCCCTCAGTCTCTGAGTGGACATGTGTTCTGGTGTCCTGTCCCTGCGTGTCCTCTCCCTCAGTCTCTCTTTGTTCATGTGCTGAGGACTCTTCCGTCTTCACCCTCACAGCCCTGGACTCTGGGACAGACCTGAAAAATATAAGACATTTGTATATTTCAAACCCAATCTGAATATTTGTAATAGAAATTAATAAGAATGAATGAATGACAAAATAAAGAATTGCGGTTTGAAAGAGTCTGAGACTCACACTGGCAGCTCATCTTCCTCCTGTTTGATGTCGTGTTCTTCTTTAATCTGTGGAGTCAGACCAAGACTCAGAGAGGGGAGCTGGGCAGCTGCAGGAGATAAGAGAGTACACACTTACACATACATGTGCAGTCAATCAATCAATCAATCAAACAAACATTATTTATAAAGCGCTTTTCATACAAAAACATGTAACACAAAGCGCCTTACAGTGATTAGAAACAATCCCACATTTCCACAGCCAAGAACTGTGTGTCTGACCTCTTGACCTGCAGTGTGGCGGCGCCCCAGGGCACTGTCCTCGCGCCCTTTCTTTTCACCCTCTACACTGCAGACTTCAGACACAACATGGACAGCTGTGTCCTGCAGAAGTTCTCTGATGACTCTGCCATCATTGGCTTCATCAAGGATGACGACGATGTGGAGTACAGAGGACTAACACAGGACCTGGACTGGTGTCAGCAGAACCACCTCATCATCAATGCAGGGAAGACCAAGGAGATGGTGGTGGACTTCCGCAGACGCCACTGTACTGCCCCCTCAGTGGACATCCAGGGAAGGGACATTGAGAGAGTGGACTCATACAAGTACCTGGGTGTTCATCTGAACAACAAACTGGACTGGACTCACAACACTGATGCACTGTACAGGAAGGGCC
The DNA here is from genome assembly GCA_036785185.1 of Paratrypauchen microcephalus. NCBI lineage: Eukaryota > Metazoa > Chordata > Actinopteri > Gobiiformes > Gobiidae > Paratrypauchen > Paratrypauchen microcephalus. The sequence goes on along the minus strand of JAVJIX010000107.1, from coordinate 2,585,860 downwards.
AGAGCAGGCTCTATCTCCTGAGGAGACTCAGGTATTTTGGAGTGAGGGGGCCACTCCTGAGGACCTTCTATGACTCTGTGGTGGCATCAGCCTTCCTGTACGGATGGCTGCTGGAGCAGCAGCATCACAGAGGGAGAGGAAGAAGCTGGACAAGGTCAACAAGAAGTCCAGCTCCGTCCTGGGCTGTCCTCTGGACTCAGTGCAGGAGGTGGGGGACAGAAGGGTCCTGGCTAAGGTCATCTCTATGCTGGACCATGAGTCTCACCCCCTGCAGGACACTCTGTCTGCTCTGGAGAGCAGCTTCAGTGACAGACTGATTCACCCTCGCTGTGTGAAGGAGAGGTTTCACAGGTCTTTCCTTCCTGCTGCTGTCAGACTGTTTTCGTTGTACGAACACTGTTAACATGTCATTCAACTTTATCTACACTACATTCTAGAGTCTATTTTTAAATTATTTAAGCCATTATTTATTATCTTGTTTTATTTCATGCTACATTTCCCTGCTGTTCTTGATCTGTGTGTTGCAACACTGGAATTTCCCCACTGTGGGACTAATAAAGGCATATCTTATCTTATACAAAAGTGATGTGAAGTGAGTCTTGTCACATGAACTCTGTGAACTTGTCTGTAGTCTTCTACTGTCAGGCTGAGGGGGTGTCTTTTCTATCCATGAACTTGTAAATATGTTTGAGTGAGTGTCTGAAGTTTGAGTGAATATCTGAAGTGATTTGGAGTCACAGGTTGTAAGCCGTTAAGAAAAGCTGTTAGCCGTTAGCGTAGCGCCATGGTACGAATGGCTAATGACTTTTCTACATCATCTGCATTTTTCATACTTAACATTAACGCCCATAGGCTAAAAA